>QLNU02015359.1:7913455-7942667 GCA_006491805.2 Dysdera silvatica
TTTGGAAAAGGACAAAATACAACTTGTTTGGTGTGATCCATCCCACTAAAAAATTTGCTATATAGATCTCCATCTAGTAAAATATTAGAACACTGCACCAGCGTTATAAAAAAATTCAATGTTTACCTGAAGTCCCCTTGTTGTTTTAAAGCACACAATGCTGCAGCATATGGTTTAAAAGTATGGCACAGTTTTCCCGTTTCTGTGAGACCAATGCTAAAGAAAAGGGAAAAATTTTACTGAGATTTTTCCAATACGGAAGATATTGCTTTTAATGTCAAAATGCGAGAGCACTAATCTAACAATTTAATATCATTTATGCAGAGCGTTCACATACCTCATTTAAAGAAGTTACCTTATGAAATAATTGGCTGTAGTGTTTCATTTCAGGAAAACATTTTTTTCCCCACACAGATTGTACACATACAGTGGAACCTGGTGGAGTGACCACCTTGATAAATCGACCACCTGAATAAAGTGACCACTTCTTATTAGCGAGGACTGGTAGGGACTTAGTCATTCCCATACCAACATATGTCATGTATGGTGACCATTGCAGTCTGGTGCCAAAGGTGGGCACTTTAGGCAGAGTCTACTGTATTTCAGGATTCGAAATTAGTGGGTGCATGGCTGCACTGTGCACATAAATTTTTAATTTGGGTGCATGCAGTGCACCTAACTATTCCAAACTATGGCTACTTATGCTTATTTTTCAAGAACAGTGACCTATGGAATAATTTTATATAATTTTCTCAATGTATCTGCATTTGCTTTGAATTTTTTTTTATTACATACGAATGTTCAATTATTTTGAAAAGTTGCATTTTGTTGTAGTTTACATGCTTAAATATAGTTGCTACACTTACATTTTACCCGTTTTTAATGTTGAGGTTTACTTTCTATTCTGTTAGTTACTTGTACACATAACTAGTATTTTATGCACGTAAGTCGTAAGACTTGGGTGCATTTGTGCACCTGATTTAAAAAGTTAATTTTGACCCTGGCTGTATTTCAGTTTTATAGTGCAAGGACGGTGAAAGCAATGATGTGTTCATGACCTACAGTTTTCCGAGAAATCTGAATTTTCGTTGTTTAGGAAGTCAAACCATAGACTATGGTGGTATCGGCAAGTATCCTACGGTGCCAATATGTATAATGGAACATAGGTTAATGGTAGAAAAGAACATATTAACACCATGCTATAGTAGGGCCCAAGACACATGACCAATAATTTGATATGATCTCCAAACCTTGACACGTTTACACACAGCGAAACTTAAGAGGATTAAAATCAATGGTTTGTTTGTGGTTTTACGGCTCAAGGACTACAATGGTCATGCTGTGCCAGGACCTACTGTTTTCCCGAGGAATCCAAACCTCTTAAGGACCTAGAGAATCAAAACCCAGACTATGGTGAGCAGTGCGATCCTCATGAGATCTCTGAGAAAGCGTTATTTGCTTCGTTCGGAGTCAAATCTGGGATAATGGCACACTAGGCGAACACATTACCACACTGTGCCACCGCAGAGCCTAAAATCAATGGTAAGGTAGGTTTAACATAAATGGTGGTAAATGCTGGGGAGATGCCAAAATTGCTTCACCATGTTCCAAACCAAGATAGAGGGCCTAATGCAATTATTTTACTTACAACAGATTTACAAGTATCCATCTCATGTGTTGGATTTGAATTAAGGGTCTTTTTTTTCCCTATATCCCAGGACATTTTCCCAGGACAATCTGAAGTTTTACATTCTAAGACTGCAGCAATAAGATGACTGTACTATAGCCCAGTTTACCTCTGAATCTGGATACACTGGCATATGAAGAAGACACTCAAAATTCTATCACAACCTTACATTCAAGAGGGCATGATGAGTTATGATAAATGGCAGAATACGGTCTCCAGATCATACCACACATGTTCACTGGAATTCAAGCTAATCACAGTGACAAACAGCCATGATTTTAATTAACTCTGTTAGTTTACTATGGAACATTCTGATACTCTTTAAGCTGCTTCTTGTCATTCTATGGTACAAAAACAGCACAGATTATCCTGTATGAGAACTTAATAAACCTGTAAATTGGCAGATGGAATGAGCCAAGTCCTATGTAGAAATGTACACACAAAGGTAAGTTAATAGACAAGTCTCAAACTGATAAGCGACATCAGAAATTAATAAAGACAAGATTTCAAGAGCATCAGAACCTGCCTAAAGAGACCACCTTCAGGACTAGACTGCAATGGTCACCATCGACAGGTGGTCACTATACATGTATAGTATGGGCAAGACTAAATCCCTACCAATTGCCTCTAATGAAAAATGGTCACCTTATTCAGGTGATAAATTTACAATGGTGGCCACTTCACCAGGTTCCACTGTATGTTGATAGGTGGCAGCACAATTGAGATTTA
This sequence comes from Dysdera silvatica, assembly GCA_006491805.2. NCBI lineage: Eukaryota > Metazoa > Arthropoda > Arachnida > Araneae > Dysderidae > Dysdera > Dysdera silvatica. The sequence continues at coordinate 7,915,872 of QLNU02015359.1, forward strand.
GGATATTCACTTTGTAGTTATGAGATAACAATCATGAGCAAGGCCAGCTCGATTTGAAAATGACGACAGTCCTCAAGTGGTTTTTTTGTGTGTGTGTGTGGACAACAAAAAGTCTTTTCGCAGAGAAGAGTCACAAGGAAATGTTTCACATTTATGTTTTTGAATTTTATGGTGCAAAGGTCATGCTATCTGCGACCTACAGCTTTCTCAGAATTCCCAACCTCTTAAGACACGGGGAACCAAACCACGGACTACATTGAGCAGTTAGTAAGGGTTCACTTTCTTGGTACAGTTGGGAATCGAACATGGGATAATCACATGCTAGACAAACATGCTCCCACTACAGCACCACAGGGCCTTTTCATGTTTAGGGTGAGAGGTTTTTGTCTCACGAAACAGTGCACGACTGGACTGATAAATCTCCCAAAAAGAACTGAAAAATTCATGGACAGAACTGATCATCCTGTTGAAACTGTAACAGAAGCAACAGTGTGGTAGCTTGAAGAAATTATTCAAGCTTACCGAGTAACAATAAACAGCATAACAATGGCAATAGGGTGGTCTCATCACTTAACCTACAGCATAATCGTTTGAATTTTCGCAAAGTGTGCTAGCAATGGGTACCTAGGCAACTGCCTGAGGAACACAAAATGAATTGAATGAGTTTGCGAACAGCACGAATGGATGGGCAACTAAGCAATTCAAAGCCACACCCTAAGGTGCTAAGATTTTGATTACAATGTTTTGTGTTGTTTGAGGAAGTTTTGCTAGCTTGTTTCTCGAAACGATGTGGAACTGTGATATGCTGCATATTACTGTCGGAAGTTTCAGATTGCAATTCAAAGAAAACGTCAAGGTCTATTGACTACAGCAGTGGTTCCCAACCTTTTTCAAGCTGCACGACCCGCATTTACAGTAGCCAAGTAATCAGTGATCCCCCTCTTTCATAGTAACCAAAATATCTGCAACCCCCGCTGTCTGCTGCCGACACATTTGCGCAATAATTAGCAGAGTAAAGAAACACATTAGTTATATACATTATTATATCTATTAATGTGTATTATAAATATGAAGTTTGTAACCACTAGTTGAATATTGCAATGTTTGTAGCCATGTTGACGTGTTGAGATATAAAAGCGTTGGAAACATTTGGTATGAAATTCCTTATAAAAATAATTGCAACTAAAAATAATTGTGGCAAACTCTAAAATCTGTTCGTGACTCCCTTGAGGGCCAAGGCCCTCAGGTTGGGAACCACTGAACTAGAAGCAGGGAGCAGGCTGCCAAAGAGATATTTTTGTAGCTTTTCGACTCACTTTTCACCTAAAAGTTCTAGCCAAATTAGAAAAGTTGTTTTCAAGTTCAAAAGAAAATCTCACACAGAGAACACATCACCTTGACAGAAAACATTTCACAACTAATGAAAGAGCTGAACATGAGGTAAACATGTGGCTGAGATAGAAGCCCAAAGAACTTTATGCATCGGTATAGGGGCACTGGTAAAGTAAGTTTGTCTGCGATTTTATGGCTCAAGAACTACAATGACCATGCTGTGCGGAGACCTATTGTTTTGCAAGGAATCTGAACCTCTGGACCTACAATTTTCTGAGGAATCCGAACCTCTTAAGGCCTAGGGAACCAAACCCCGGACTACAGTGAGCAGTGCAATCTTTATGAGATCTCTGAGTAAGCGTTCTTTGCACCATTGGGAGTCGATCCGGGTTAGTAGCACACTAGGCGAACATGTTACCACACTGCGCCACTGGCAAAGAGATTGGGTAAGTGTATCAACGTTAAGGGAGGCAATGTAGAGAAATTAAAATGGTTTTCAATTAAATATATTTAGCTATGTACTTTTTTAAAAGCCTTTTGCGACATATTTATTGAGTTGCTTACATACATATATGGTAATTTCAATTTTAATTTCTGTGTACTTTCCTAATTTATAATTTTTATGTTTATTCAATGTGCTTAATAATGCAAAGATAATTAAGATCATACTTTGTGGCCAGAGCTCACATTTTTCCACGGGATTTGATAGAACTTGTGGAATTAAATCCCAGAACAAAATTTAGTAAAATAACAAAGGCTTGGTACTAACATGAAGATTTTTTAGAAATGAATGATATAAAATATCATGACAATATCTGCAACAATGTACATGATAATTTAGCTTTTGCTATGTCTCGTATGGAGCATGTAGTAAATCTGTCTTTCAGGGAGTATGTTTTGTAGCAAATTGTAACATTCTTTAATTCTTCAGTCCATATAAATAGGAATACTTGATGTTAATAGTAGGCCATATTTAACTAATTACATAAATTACTACATCGCAAATGGAGTACAATAATTCATTTATTAATGGGTTGGAGTATCCTAGCTTGCTTCATCCTAGTAGCATTCCATAAAGTGATTTTGTTGTGCATACATACATTCTAGTATATATTTATATATATATTGGAAATGGAGTACGATAGCTTGCTTACATAGAGCATCCTAGCTCGATGGTATCTATATACTGACTCAAAGAGAAGGACCTTTCACAACAACCAGCATGTTCACAATGCGTTTAGCGACCAATAAACATAAAAAGACAATGTAAGAAGTGTTGCCACTGAAAACTGCTACATACAAAATTATTTAGGAAGCCGCAACAGCTTTCAACAGAAACCTGGAAAGCAATAACGGTTTTCAACCTGGGGACCATGAAATGATTTCTTGGGGGTCGCCGCAACTGTTTTTAGTTGCAATTGTTTTTATAAGGAATTTTATATTAAATGTTTACAACTTTTTTTTTCAACATGGCTATATGGCACTATTCTACCATTAATGGTTATTAATGTGTTTTCTTCACAATGTTAAAAATGTTTTTATCATCATGTGGTGGCGGCGGAAAAAGGGGGTTGCATATAATTTGGTCACTATAAAAGGGGGTCCCAAATTACTTGGCTACTATAAAAGGTGGTCATGACTTGAAAAAGATTGGGAAACACTACTCTAAATTATTAAGAACGCGACTGTGACCAGGTATCAATAAAAATCGATCAGTGCATAAATTTATATGAATACCTCATTGCCGTAATAATACAAATTGTCCTTATTCTTCCTTTGAATACAATAAATATATTAGTACCAATTTCCATGCTTGATCCTTCAAGCAATGTTTTACTTTATGGAAAAGCATGAAATGAAAGGTGTGGGAGTGAATCACCTAACTCCATGTTCCAACATACCTACTGAAATCTGCAAATTCGCTGCATTTTCGGAATTCCTCTTCAGCGGCATTGTCTTTTACAAACACAGCACCTTGAGCCATTGTAGCTTCAAACAACGAGTTAAGTGATAAAGTATCATCCAAACAATAGGAGCCCTAATGAAAAACGAGTCAAGTTTATTATTAATCAAAATACAGCAGAATTTAGAACAAACATGGATATAATGACTTCACGGCTATAACAAACGATTTCAATTAGCTTGAGTTAATGTAAAAATGCATATAGAATATCATAGATATAATGAATTATCTCTCAGGTATAATCATTTTTTTCTCGCTAATTTCAGTTTTATCTTAATATTAAAAGATTTTAGGATTTTTGTTTACCTTAAAACTAAGACCATGTAGCACTTATAAGGTAAACTTTGGGTTTCAGTAGCATTCAGAGTGATTTTGCGTAGAAAAGGGAACTCATTTATTACTGCTGTTCCGGGTAATTGAAAACTTTTGTACTTTTTTTTAACTATCTTATTTATTAAATATTCACTTAAAAAAATATTGATTGAGTAAGTACACATTCAATTATAATTTATGCATATTAACCATTATATATGAAAGTATGATGTTTAGTAAGTTCTCCCGATCCTTAAGGTCTATGAGAACTGAGTTTTACAGTAGTTAAAACTCACTTCTATATTTTATAAGAATATTTTATTTCCATTTATACGTATATTATTACAGTATTTTGTGGCAGATTCATAGAAAATACCATAACCAGCTACAGACTTACCTGTCAAGATTAAGAAAAACTAGGAGATAATAATACGTATAATAAATAATAATTAAGTAAACCCACCAGGATGATTAATCATCAAATCCAATTAAACAAAACTGTTGTCATGATATCAGTATAAATCTATAATAGCTATTTCGCAACATAGCGGTTAATAAATGTATAAAAAATACCTCAGATAAAATCATCAATATCTATTAGTAGTGCATTCACTTTTTTCTCAAATAAGTTCAGATTATTTATTAATTTTACTTCCATGGGTAGCTCATTCTATTTGGACATCTAATTGCTAGACCAAAGTAAAACATACTAAACTTAACTATCCTTATCATAGCCGATGATATGGTAATATCAGACGACAAATTACCCACAAAGAAAATGATGATTTCTCGGTGTCCTGATGGGACCCGAACCCTTAACCTCTTGATAACAAGTGAAGTGCTCTTACCCACAGAACTACAGGTGTCGATCAAACTGTCTTTTACGAGCAAATATAAAGTTACACTATGAACAAGTTGGCAATTAATAGGGCAATGCTCGGACTCTTTTTAAACGAAAATGACGAGTGAAAAAAACTCTAAACATTGATATTCATAGAGTCAACAATTCTCGTCATAGTTGATGTGATAATGTTACAGGATAAATTCGCAAAAGGAAAGAATAATTTCTTGATGCCTAGTTGGCTTGGGTCCCATCAGGTGTTAAGAAATCATTCTTTTCTCGACTCATTCATGCAAACCAACGTGCATAATGGCTCTAATTTACCACTGCTTCTACTCAATAAGAAGAAGAACAGCACTTTTCGCATCCAATCGTCATATTATCATTCATAACAATATGAATTTCAATATAATATTTTTGGTACCCACGTCCATAAGTTTAAGCTGTTTTTGGAAAGAATAAAAAGAGACACCATCCCAGAACAGTTAAACCAGGAACCCTTCATACGCACCAGAGTGCCCTAACCGATCAGGCTACGGGAACATGAGAATGATGCTTCCCTTCTTCATATTTTAGATTTGTAAGATAATATTATTCTTTGTAGGAATAATGCAATTACCAAATTTATGAAATATTGGTCACCAGGGAGTATTTCTTATGCTTTTAAATCCCATATGAAATTGTAAGTTAATATTTAGACCTTTTTTATTTCAGTCTATTAGACCTTTAGATCCAATCTTTAGATTTCAATCTATATGACCTATTAGACCTTTTTTTTATCAATCTTATAAGAATCAGTCTTCTACTAATATCCTAAAACCTGAAATTAAAGCCTTCTATCAATCTTTCATGATATGCATCTTTCTATTAGTCTTCTCTTATCAAGATCCTAAAATCCAGTCTTCTATTAACCATCTTCTATCAAGCTTTAACTCTAACTTTTACCAATCAGTATTCCATCTATTGTATCAAAGATTTCTCTCATCAATTTATGCAGTTCCTACTTCTTCATTTCGCAGGGTTTCCACTTGCACAGACGGAAAATTTCCCTTACCTTTCCGGCAAATTCTCTGACTAATCACAAGCAACTTTCAACTGAACTTCAGTTGTGGAGAAAATGGCTTCATGCTCATGGAAGATTTACCTATTCAAAGAAGGTTAAGAAAGTTTTCCCTGATTTTTCCAGGTTTCATCAAAAAATCTCACTTTTCCATGACCTTTCGGGATGATTTCAAATGCTCTGACAATTCCAAGTTCTCGAAGTGTATGGGGATTTTGATTTCCTTAGTTTTCAAACGTAATTTAAGGGTTTCACCCTTTTATGCCTTTCCTAAAAATTCAATTCTTTATCTTTAATTTCAAATCCAATGCAAAATAAAAAATTAGCTCACATTTAGTTATATTCCCGCATCATTCTTCACACTGTTATATTACACCTACCGACATGGTAACTATATCCAGTATTATTCTGCACAAGTGTAAGGAACACCAATACTCATAATGTCATAACATCACTCCAGGCAAGATGGTTGATTCTTTAATGCAAGACATTAAAAAGGTGCTTTAGGTGCATCATCAACCAGTTTGTTCACAATATACAGTGGCACCTGGTAAAGTAACCACCTGAATAAAGTGGCCACTTCTCATAAGAGAGAATTGGGAGGGATTTGTTTGTTTGTTTTGTGGTTTTACGGCTCAAAGACTACAATGGTCATGCTGTGCCGGGACCTACTGTTTTCGAGGAATCCGAACCTCTTAAGGCCTAGGGAACCAAACCCCGGACTACAGTGAGCAGTGCGATCTTTTACGAGATCTCTGAGTAAGCGTTCTTTGCACTGTTGGGAGTCGAACCCGGATTAACGGCGCACTAGGCGAACGCGTTACCACACTGCGCCACCGCAGGGCCAGGGAGGGATTTAGTCATGCCTATATCGAAATCTACAGTGTATAGTGACCATCTGCCTATAGTGATCATTAAGGTCTAGTCCCAAAGGTGGTCAGTTTAGGCAGGTTCTACTGTACATGTAACACTATGTTTACTAGTTTTATATACGGAAAATGCTACCTGAAGTATAAGAGCCACCAACACCGATAAGCTGACACACGTAGCAACACAACGCTCATCACTATGCGTTGAGCGGCAAATTCTAACAGAATTTGAAATCACTTCTTGCAAGTCATGGAAGTGAGGAATTCCTGGGGAAAAAAAACATTATTTTTGAACACATCTTGCTAAAATTGCATCTCCTAAAAAAAAAATTAATGATAATTTTTTTTTAAATAAAAAAATGCGAAAATTCAAAAAAATACAATGCAGAATCCAATGACAATGTGCCATGTTTATAGCATTTGTAAGATATTATTACGCTATCTCAGGGATAATAAAATTGCCAAATAATGGTCAACACACGAAGTCTTCAGGGCGAGTTTCTGTGGGGAATTTTATTGTGGACAATAATTTTGACACCCACGTTTATGCTTAATCTAGAGCTTTTTTTAGTATAAGAAAAAAAAAGAGACATCATTCCTTTCCTAGAGTCGAACTAGGGTCTCTACGTTCAGCCAGAAGTGCCTTAACCACTAGGTCAACGAGGACAAGAACAACGCTTTATTTCTCCATATACAAGGTTGTAAGATATTATTACCCTTCTCAGGGATAACACACAAAAACTCTGGGGCGAGTTTTTGTGGGAATTTTATTATGAACAATAATTTTGACACTCATGCTTATACTCAATCTAGAGCTTTTTTTAGTACAGAAGAAAAAGAGACATCGTTCCTATCCTAGAGTTGAACTAAGGCCATTCTGTTGAGCCCAGAGAGCCTTAACCGCTAAGCCAACAAGGACAAGAACAACGCTCCGTTTCTCCATACATAAGGCTGTAAGGCATTATTACCCTTCTCAGAGCTAACGCAATTGCCAAATAATGGTCAATACATCTGGGGCGACTTTTTTCGTTTTTTTCGAGGGGAATTTTATTACGAATAATAATTTTGACCCCCCACGTCCATGCTCAATCTAGAGCTTTTTTTTTTTAGTATAGGAAAAAAGAGGCAACATCCCTATCCTAGAGTCGAACTAATGTCTCTCCGTTCAGCCTGAAGTGCCTTAACCACTAGGCCAACGGGGACAAGAACAGAACTCTGTTTCTTCGTATATAAGCTGTCGGGGCTAACACAATTGCCAAACAATGGTCAATATTATTTGGCAATAATGGTCATTCGATATAGAATAAAAACTCACAAAAAAACTCGCCCCGGTGGCTTTGTGTGTTGACCATTATTTGGCAATTGTGTTATCCCTGAGAAGGGTAATAACACCTTATACAAAACAGAACATATACACATATTAGTTTTTGGGAATGAAACGCACCTAATATCATTGCTCGGGGTAAAGCTCCACTGTCAATAAGAATGACATTTTCAGAGGGTTTCATTTCTGATGTGCCGTTCATTCGTTCTGAGCCGCTCTTTTGGCAAATAGATCGGGCTACTTGATGAGGATTTTGAGTATAATTTTCCACCTGTAATACCTAGAAAAAGAGCTTAAAGCATTGAAATCAAAAATAAACTTATTTCATTTAATTATTATTAGTAGTACAGGGTTTCCACTCAATGGGGGAAAAAAATTCCCAGATCCCCAGACAGACCACAAACAAAATTTGCAACTAAATTTCAGTGGGTGGGTGGGGGAGAAACAGCTTCATGTCCATGGGAAATTTAATTATTTGAAACAGAATTTAGAGAGGTTTCATTGACTTACCTTGATCTGACTAAAAAATCTCTCCTCAACTCTTCAAGGCAATTGCAAGCGTATGAGAAACTTGGTAGTAGTAAGTATTGTACACCATGCAATACTAATTATATATTCATTTGTGTATACATGATTAGCATTACTCCGAGTATATCATTCTTCTAATTTATGATTTAAAATCCGGTTTTGAAATTTACTTAATTCATTTCAGTTCTTCTCCATAACTACTTATTAATAAATATTATTTATTAACATTTGACTCATAACACAAATGTTCAGAAAGAAGGAAGAAGCATGTATATAGTATTTATTTAAAGTCTTATCGTATATCACTGGTGTTTAATGCCAAGATAATTCAGGCACAGCAATGATGTTGGAATAATCTGTACATGCAACAACAGCGTATCGAATATATACAAATATGTTTGTTTGTTTGTTTTTTGGTTTTACGGCTCAAAGACTACAGTGGTCATGCTGCGCCGGGACCTACTGTTTTCCGAGGAATCCGAACCTCTTAAGGCCTGGGGAACCAAACCCCGGACTACAGTGAGCAGTGCGATCTTTATGAGATCTCTGAGTAAGCGTTCTTTTTGCACTGCTGGGAGTCGAACCCGGATTAGCCGCGCAATAGGAGAACGCGTTACCACACTGCGCCACCAAGAGGCACAAATATGACTATGCAACAGCACGAATGTGGGAACAAATTTGAATGTGCAATAACAGAGTTGTCAAAATGATATGATCAAGGAAAAGCAATGCTGTAGATTAAGGATATTGGTTTTCAGATAGTTTCTGCCACCGTTAATTGCATTAAGACATTGTTTACAAAGTTCATGTTCAAAAATGAATCTATGGTGGTGTTTTCAAAAGTTGCTGACGATGGTGTTATCATTACTGTTCATCTACGATGGGAATGAGAGAGAACACACGGGTTTTGCAGTGACCTCCAAATCGTAAGCTCTATACGTCTATATTTATATGAACTCTGTCTCAATCGACATAGATAACAGATTGGCAGTAGCAGGTGCAGTGAAATTAGAGGACAACATTTTTTCAGACTTTTAGAAAAATAAAAACTATTACTGCAATGTTTGCAGCATTATTGAAGTTTTGATCTAGATTTACGTTAAAAATGTAACCAATCTTTAAAAGAAAGAAATTGGGGATGGTAATAGTTCGTCTGATTAGTTGAACTGGAAAACCAACGTTTCAAAGGCTTGAATATGAATCAGCAATTTGACTTAGCTATGAACATTCCTCATGTCATCGAGTTAATGCAATTATGTCGTCGTATAATGTACAAAATCACAGAAAATTCAAAAAGTGCCTTAATCTCAATCAGTTTACAAAACTAGCTTCATTTTAAATGTGTATTACAACTGAACAAAAGTATGGAATACTTGTATTTTTTATTTACTTTTATAAAAGAGGGCCTGTTTAACCCCGTTTTGATTGGCTATTTGCAATCAAACAAACTGCACTATAGGCATGGATTAATTAGATACAAATTAAGACAAGTTTCATTTTCAAAAGTTCATTTAATCAAAAGTTGCATCAAAATTCCAGAAGCTGTGCAGGGACAAAAGTATGGAATACATTAAATCTTGGATCAAAAGTGTGGAATACATTAAATCTTGGATCAAAAGTATGGAATACATTAAACCTTGGGTCAAAAGTATAGAATAATGTCACTCAGTACTTCTTAGGCACTCCTTTTTGCTTTAATTACGTCCATAATTTTCATTGGTAATGATGAAATAAGCCTTTCACATCCATAGCGATCAATTTCCCTCCAACTTTCTTGAACAGCAACCTTTAATTCATCGATGGTCATTGGTTTCTTCTTGCTTACGTTTTTTTAGTGTGAGCCAAATATTTCTTAACAAACAGTTATTTTGACACTGGCGTAAGGTTTAAAAACACGACGTTTCGGGAGCCAACTGCTCCCTTTGTCAAGTGAAGGCAGAATGAAGAGTTCGTGAAAGTCCTAAGCTTATATACCCGCATGTTGGGAATCCCCATCTGACGCCATTTGGTGCGGAGCATTTCCAGCTGGGGAAACCCCAATCGGGGAAACCCTCGCCGGGAAAGCCCCCGCACCCGACGATGTCAGATGAACACCCCCAACTCGAGGTTTTGCAAAAATCCTGTAAGGTTCTGGTAGAGGTTTTGCGATGTTTATTGCACGACTCCTCAAACCGTAGGTTTCCCATGATTCCAGAAAAAGTCTACTCCCCAGATTCGTCACATTCTGATGTAATATTTTCATCGAATGCCAATCTGGTTCGTGACCCTCCCTGAAGACATGTTCAGCCAACTGGTTTGAATCGTCTCCCCTAGCTACCGCACGCATATGCTCCTTCCCTCGTAGACGTATCGATCTTCCCGTCTGTCCAACATACACCTTGTCACAGTCTCCACACGGTATTTGGTAAATAGCACCAGATTTTTCCTCCTCAGGGACGCGATCCTTAACTTTAAGTAATAGATCACGCAGGGTGTAGACAGGTTTGTAGTAGGTCTTAACATTCACACAACTGAGAATTCGAGACAGCTTTTCTGAGACACCCGCCACATATGGCAAAACCACTGATGTCTTCCTAGTCTCATCCTCTACATTCCTGTTTCCACCACTAACACCACATTAGTTACGAGCGATAAATTTAGTCGGGTAACCGTTCTTTTTCAACACGCTTTTGTTGCGTCGTAATTCAAATATTTCTTGTCGGGTTGATGTTGGGACTATTGGTAGGCCAGTTTAAACATGTAATACCCTTTCTGCATAGTGAGCTTTGATGATTTTGGCCCAATGACATGATGCGTTGCCATATTGGTAAGTGTAGTCATCATCACCAAAGTGTTCTTTGGCAGTTTTCATCACAAAATAAGTATCAGCGTTTACACTTTCTTTTAGGATAGCCATCTCGCCTATACCTTTTGCTGTAATTGAGCCCCAAATCATGATGCCTTTTGGAAATTTTGATGATCCTCAAAGACAGTTTTGATGAGGTTTTTTATTACTTTGCCTGTAAACGTTTATAGGTATAGGGATAACTGTGTCCACAGTTATCTCCATACCCGAGACAAATCCTCAACTCATCTGTGAACATGATTCCAATCACTTATGGACTAATTCTTTTGTTTTTTCAGCCACGAAGATGAACCCTCTTCTGCTTGTCTGTTATATATATATGGTTTTGTTTGATCTTTATGTGAAACCTGCAACCTTTTTCTTTTAGTCTCCTCTTTGCTGTATTATCAGAAACATCTGTCCCATTATTCTTCTAAGTTGAATTAATCTCTCTTGATGCAGAAAATCTCTGTTCTTTGACAATCTTTATCAAATTTCTATCATCTCACTTAGTAGCTTTTCTCGGCCGTGCACTTCTAACTTGGTTTTCGATACCTCCAGTCACTTTAAATTTTGCTATAATCTTAGAAACAGTTCCTTGGTAAGAATTAAAGCTAATAGCATTGTGTGTGTGTGTGTGTGTGTGTGTGTGTGTTTCTCCCTTATTTATCAATAACAGGCCTGCGAAAAAATATTTTTTAATTTAAGTTTTTCGGTATGCCGAGTTCAAAAATGTTGAATTTTTCCCTCTATCACGTAAGGTTTTCCATAAAGCTGATTAAAGGATGGATCCCAGGAAAATCACACAGAATATCTAGCACAGTTCAAGAACTTTGTTTACAAAAAACTTAAAAATAAGATATATTTTATATTTTATTGATTTGTTATGTTTTTTATCAAAAAGTCATTATAATGTCTCTTTTCCTTCCCCTCGAAGCTCTGTTTAGAACCCTTTCTCCTGTGCGCTGCTTGCGCCTCCTCCCTAGTTAGCATCCAGCAGTAATCTGCTATTATGTTGACGTTCCACCGGCTCTGATACCTCTGTTTCTGTTTCTTTATGTCCTGGTGTAATCTCTCTCCTCGCTCTTCACTTAATGCGACCAGGGAAATAGCTTAGATGGCACTTAAAAAAGTGGATCTTCAAGCCCATTGAGCAGCCCAAGGCTTCGAAGCCCTTCAACATGTTTCCTACGACGTTCTTGAAGTCAGGGTCTTTCTGCTTGCCAAGAAACTTCTTTACAACTTCTTTAAAGGATTTTCAAGCTGACCTCTCAATGTTTTCCATTTTGGTTTTAAAGATTTTGCCTGTTATGAGTTTTCGAATGTTTGGACCAACGAAAACTTCTACTTTCAGCTTCGCTTCGAACAGCCCTGGAAACTTACTTGTCGGGTACTTGAAAATATCACCATCTTTTGACAGGGCTTTCATAAACTGCTTTTACTGTACTTTTTAGGGTTCACCAAAGATTCGAAGTGCACATTATTTTCCCTCCTACGTTTAGCGTTCTGACCACACTTTCTGTGCTTAGTGCTTGGCTTTAATACGACTCTCACATTCGCAGAGGAAACAGAGGTACTTCGCCTAGCCACCCTGTTGACCAAGGATCGTAGAGAACACTTTCAGATCACCACAGGTGGTCGATTCGTATTCCCTGTAACTAAGCTTGATCAGGTTCACAGCTAAATTCTCACATCTCTCTTTCAAATGAATTAAATGGCCAACCCACATAAAGGCATATGTGTTGCCATTGTGAAGGAAGACAGCTTTCAAACTTTCTTTTGTGATGAGCCAATGAAGAGTCTCCAATCTTGCATTCTTTTCGGCATCCATTATGGATGGAAAAGCTCCAAATTACTTGCACTTCATTATGTTGAATTATTTTTTAAATGTTGTTTGATTCGTAATATCATTTATGTTTTTGACATTTTGGTACAAAATTTCTACTTTCTATGTTTTAATTTATCGATCATGAGGCAAAATACCTCCTTCTAAGCAAAAATATTGCTTTGACACATTTTTATAGTAGCACACCTAGTAGGTAGGCAACCAGACAGAAATTCTCGATTTGTGTCAAAACTGTACGTGATAGAATTTTTTAAGTATTTTTCCTGAAATCAGCATCCAAAAAATATAAACATCATTCACTTTGAAAAAAAAAAAATTCATCACAGAGCTGTGTAATCAGAGCTCTCATGGCTTGCGTTAATTCTCTCGTAGATGCCACTCTAATTAAAGTATAATGGCGCTGGTGCTGATTTGCATAGCTGTAATTTATGTATCCATAAACACTTCATGACGATGAATGACGTCACCACACAATTTGTGGGGCAAAATCACAATGAAGTGGTTAGTTTTGTAGTTTTCTTCTTTTATTCCATACTTTTGACCAAAGGTTTAATGTATTCAATACTTTTGTCCCTGCACAGATTCAGGTATTGTGATTAGATAAATCTTTTGAAAGTAACTTTGTCTTAATTTATCTCTAATTAATCTACACCTATAATGCATTTTGTTTGATTGCAAATAGCCGATCAAAACGGGGTTAAAACAGGCCCTTTTTCGTAAAATTAAACAAAAAATACACGTATTCCATACTTCTGTCTAGGGGGTTGTAGTCTCAAATGATGACTTTTTCCCACACCCATTATCCCTTTTGCATAATGTTAGATGGATTTTTCCACCAGCGGCATAATCACCATATTTATTGTTCACATATTTTACATTCCAAGGTTGAAATGTAGGTTATTTAGGGGAATGATTGTGGATGCCTATATGAGTACTTCAAGGGGGGGGAGGCTGAGAAAAATTATTACTTTCTTCTCAAGGCTGTCAAAAATTTTAGTGAATGTACAAGATACTAAAATGCTACAAAAATAATTGATACTGCTTGGCAATTAGTAATGAGCTAAAAAGTATCTTACTTTAAAATGTGCTTGTAAAACCTTTGAAACTAAATGCATAGCAGAATTAGGCAAATAAAATTTTTGAATGACGGGGGGGGCTTGATCCCTCATTTGCCCGTATGGATATGATACTTTAATGTGACCTTCGAACCATGATACATTTGTACATTACCAAGCACACTAGTAGTTGAATTCAGCACAGAAGGTTTGTAGACAATGGATATAACTATAGTGTTTGAAACCAAAAAATTTAGTTTCTCTCTGAGTGTGTGTGTTTGTTTGTTTTGTGGTTTTACGGCTCAAAGACTACAATGGTCATGCTGCGCCGGGACCTACTGTTTTCCGAGGAATCCGAACCTCTTATGGCCTAGGGAACCAAACCCCGGACTACAGTGAGCAGTGCGATCTTTTTATGAGATCTCTGAGTAAGCGTTCTTTGTACACTGTTGGGAGTCGAACCCGGATTAACGGCGCACTAGGCGAACGCGTTACCACACTGCGCCACCGCAGGGCCGAGTGTGTGTATGCATATCCATTTAATATCATTAATTTCATTTAAATGTAGTCTGAACAGCAATCTGGATCATTTCCGGTGAATGCATCAAGAAATTTATACACAAAATAAACATTTCTTACCAAATTAATGGTATTGGAGTACATATAGTTTTCACGGCTACCGAGTTCTGGAATACCATTCTTCTTATACGAGAAGAGTCTTTTTGCAAATTCTAATTCATCTATAACTCCAGCCCAGTGTAACAGCGAATCTAACACTAATAACTGAAAGAAAATAAAGAATTTTTTTTTCATATAAAACTTTTTTTCATAATAACAATACAAGAATTTATGAAAAAAAAATCCCACATTTTAAAATAAAATGATATGGAAGTAATATATTGCTTGTTATTTTAGTTTAATATATGCAGGTTCTCAGCATTTAAAGTCAGTTCCCTACGTCAAGTAATTACTTGCATAGACACAAGCAAGAGTTACTTCTATATTTCGTTTTTGATGGAAAATTGCACTTTGTGCCTTTATAGTGCAATATGTCTTTACTCATATCTCGATAATACTGAATAGGATTCGTGTCTAGGTGATACTAAATAGGAATGATTTCTAGGTAATACTGAACAGGAATTATTTCTAGATGATATTCAATAGGAATCATGCCTGGGTTATACTGAATAAGTTTCTTCAACAAGTTATGTTGCACCGGGCCAAAATGTAATGCTATGGCCACCATCCCCTAATATAGGGAATGAAAAAAAATATTCACCTGGATTACTATAAATTGCCATGTCATACTGAAGTATTGAAAATTGTCTAAATGTATATTTACCCACTTCGGACAGATTGTGTCTACCTATCGGCCCACGCTGGGTCCTTAATCATATCTAATTGCATTCATTTGATTATCTTTTTTTTAATAATAAATTTTTTTAACTGATATATTTCTTGTGTCATGCTCCCTACACAATCTCAAGCTTTCGAATCTGAGTACATATTACGTGGGTTTTGTACGTAACTAATTAATCACCTCTTTACAATGCGATGTCCTTTTGAGAATATTTTAGCAAAATAATTTTAAATAATTAAAATTCTTTAATTTGGGAGTTTATTTCTAGTAGTTCCAAAGTATTGGCTACTTGTGGGAATTTTCTGCACCATTGCCACTATTCGAAACGGCCCAAATATTTTCATCCTCATCTGCTAATAAAACTAATTTCCTGTGAAATGGGAATTTGAATTGAGGAATTGAACCTAAAAGTAAATACTGAGGAATTGAACTGCTAGTTGTTTCAGAGGTATTGAACCTGTGTTTAATTTTGAGTAATCGAACCTGGACTTAACGTTGAGAAATTGAACCTGGATTCAACGTTGAAGAATCTAACCTAACTACAGAGGAATCGAATCAGTATTTTAAGGAAACAGTAATTACCGGTTGTTGTTTTTGCGTCATTTCAATCTCACCAAATTGGCGACTTATAAGCAATAACAAACAGCAGTTTTATTCTAAGCAATAATTACAGCCAACAAGCTGTTGACTGATAATAAATATAATCAAATATCACAAATAAACCCACTACAACAACCAAGGTCAGCCATCACATAATTATCTAATAAATTAATACGAAACCTACTTAACAAAGTCACATCTGTTGACCTAAAAACGGAAATTATGGTACAACTCACGGAAAAAGAGAATTTTCGAAAACATGGTGGGCTACAATCCTATATTTCTTGGTAGCTGACCACGCGTTCTAACCATTACACTATAAGTGACCTGTCATTTCTCTCTCTCTCTCTCTGTGCATGTATTTACTTTTCATTATTAACCGTTATTTTCGGAAATTGGGAAGTCTATTGAATATGATTTAAACATCAGCCAAGACACATTTCTTACTAAGCAACAGTCAGAAGTGTGACGTATGAGAAAACAGAAATGATCTCTTATTTCATCCCGAACTTTGATTATGGTACAACAACTCACAGGAAAATAGAATTTTTAGAAACCTGGTGGGGTACGATCCAATACCTCTTGGTTTTTAAGGCACTACTTTCAGGAACCATTTGGTTGCGTGGTGAATGAGTTGTTCAAAACTTAGAAAGCATGTACTGGATATAGCACTACTTGCAACTGACAAAACAGACATGACTATTCTGTCTTCAAACTGTAATACAAAAAATTACCATTTGATCTATATTCGACGTCCAGTCACCTTTGGTCCAATGAGCTCTATGTTCATCTTTTATTATATTTCTGTACGCAAAATCGTTTTCATCATAATAAAATTTACATTCATCACATGAAAGGAATTCTGTAGAAATACCCAGTGCATCTCCAACTACAGCTCCATAAATTAGGCCTGTAAAGACAACACAAATGTAAATGTTTCATAAATACAATTTCTATCCATATAAATTTTCTATATAAAAAATAACTGTCTATTAACGTGCTGGTTATATATATTGATATTAGTGCCATACTAGAAACATATCGCCATGCATCACCTTTTTTGTTTAAATGAGAGGTTGTCAGAATGGTCGATATAACATTATCAGAGGTCGACAGAAAAATATACGCTATCGTTGTACAGGTAATATTTGATTTGGCGAACTTGGATTACTTCTATCCTAATTTACAAAATTTCCTTGTCTAAGTTAATAAAAGTATTTTCACACATACACACACATATATATATATGGCCTGCAAAAGGGTTGCTGGTATCTAACTGGAAGGAGACCCACACGCTGAACGTATGTGACGATGTGTGGAACCGGCCAGGCCAGTAACCTAGTGTCCTACCCCGCCTTCAAGTGGTGCAGGCTGAGCTTTCTATTTATGTGGCAAATTAATATTTGCTACACGGATAGAAAGGCGGAAGGGGAGGGCTAATTCACCAACCCGTCTAGCCAGCGTGGTGAAATTATGGCTAATTCCTCCATTATGTTGACACACCAGAAACCATGGCCCCTAGTCTCCAGGTGCTGGAGTGCTCCTGATCAAGGCAGCGGTCAGTGTGGCATGAAAGCAGGGGGTGCTAAGAATCACTGGAATGGCCCAGGCTGCCGTTTGTTATTGACCTTGGCTACGTTTAATGGACGATCCCTTGCTTCTGAAGCAAAACTTCAGGAATTGGAAGAAGAACTTGACAAGATCAAATGGGACATTGTAGGACTCAGTGAAGTTAGAAGAAAAGGTGAAGAGTTGGTGGAACTTAAAAGTGGACATTTGTTTTATTATAGAGGAACGGAAACTGGAAGAACAAGTGGTGTTGGCTTCTTAATCAACAAAAGAATTAAAGACTACCTTCTTGAAGTCGAAAGCACGTCAGATCGAGCAGCGAGGCTCGTTGTTCAACTAACCCAGCGATACCAACTTCAGATAGTACAGGTATATGCACCAACATCAAGCCATACCGACGAAGAGGTTGAAGAATTTTATGAAGAAATCAAAGAGTTACACACCAAGGGGAAACAACACATCAAGCTCATCATGGGGGATTTTAATGCAAGAATTGGACAACAGGAACAAGGAGAGACATCGGTTGGTAAATACGGATATGGGGAAAGGAATGAACGTGGCGATCAACTCATCGAATTTGCAGAAGCTGAAAATCTTAGCATCATGAATTCATTTTTTAAGAAGAAACCGCAAAGAAAATGGACATGGAAACACCCAAATGGGGGAACTAGTGAAATTGACTATATCCTGGCAAACAAGAAATCAATTATTGAAGATTGCAGTGTACTGAACAGATTTAATACTGGAAGTGATCATCGAATGGTGAGATGTAAAGTGCACTTAAATACTAAATTAGAACGACAGAAGCTCATTAGGAAACAAGTAAGTAAGAGGGTGGATTTAAAGAAATTAAAAGAAAATACCGAGGCATTCAAGTTGGAATTAAAAAATCGCTTTTCTGCACTGGAAGGACTTATTGATGAAAGTGATATCTCAGAAGCAAATGAAAACATTGTTAAGACAATAGTTGAAACTGCTGGGGAAATTGGTGGTGTAACCTGTAAAAAGCACAATAGCAAATTATCTGAGAAGACGAAACAGCTCATGAAAAGGCGAAGAGATATGAAGGTGGACAATCAAAATACCAGTTCCAGGATTGAGTATGTAGAACTTTGCAAAACTTTGCGCAAAAACATGAAAGAAGACATAAGAAAATTCAACTGTGAGCTAGTAAGGAAGGCCATTGAAAATAACAAGAGCCTTAGGGTTGTTAAAGGAAGTTTATCTGTTGGGAAGAAACACATCATTGCATTAAAAGGAGAGGATGGCACCGTAACAAGAAATAGGGAAGAAATACTTAGAAGAGTTGAAGAATTCTACAAAAATCTATACGAAAGTAACAGTGGATTAAACGAAGACATTGAAATAGTCGAAGGAACAGCTCCTAAAATCTTAAAAGAAGAAGTTTCATTTGCAATAAAAAGTATGAAGAAAGGAAGAGCCCCTGGTGATGATGGTATTACATTAGATATCCTAAAAGAAGCTGGAGAATATGTAGAAGACATACTTGCAAAATTCTTTACCAAATGTCTTAACAGCGGTAACATACCAAACCAATGGGATTCTGCAACAGTAATTCTTTTGCATAAAAAAGGTGATAAAGAGGATTTGAAAAATTACCGACCAATTAGCTTGTTACCTGCTATTTATAAAATCTTCACAAAAGTGCTAACACATCGCCTGCAGAAAAAATTAGATGCAGCTCAACCAAGAGAACAAGCTGGATTTCGAAGTGGATTCAGTACAGTGGACCATATTCAAGTATTAAGAGAATTAATTGAAAGAACACATGAATATGAACTTCCATTGTGTGTGGCATTTATTGACTATGAGAAGGCCTTTGACTCTATTAAAACATCAGCAGTCATCAACTCTTTAAGATCAACAGACATTGAGGATGTGTACATTGACATGGTGAAACGTGTGTATAAAAATGCAAGTGCAAAATTTCGGTTACATAAAGATACCAAAACTATCAAAATTGGTAAAGGTGTGAGGCAGGGAGATACCATTTCTCCAAAACTTTTTACTTCAGCTTTACAGATGATTTTTCAGCAGATAAATTGGAATAACAAGGGAATAAAAATAAATGGTGAATATTTAAATCATTTGCGGTTTGCTGATGACATTGTTATTTTTTCAACGAACCCATCAGAACTCCAAGACATGGTACAAGAGCTCTCAACTAGAAGTAAAGAAGTTGGACTCAAGATGAACCTACAAAAAACTAAGATCATGTTCAATAATTTCGTAGAGGAAACAAAAATACAAGTTGACAACATTGAGCTAGAAATTGCTGATTCATATATTTACCTTGGCCAGCTGATTTCAATGGATGGCAACATTATGAAAGAACTCAACAGACGTATTAAACTTGGCTGGAGTGCATTTGGAAGAAACAGTTTTATCCTGAAGGGGAAATTGCCTTTGTGTCTAAAAAGAAAGGTCTTCAACCAGTGTGTATTGCCAGTCCTCTCTTATGGATCAGAGACATGGAGTCTAACAGTTGGAGCAATACGAAAGTTACAGACAACGCAAAGGAGCATGGAGAGGTGCATGCTTGGAATAACTAGGAGAGATCGAAAAAGAAACACTTGGGTGAGAGAGCAAACTAGAGTAGAGGACATCATTGTTAAAGTAAAAGGGCTGAAATGGCGATGGGCTGGGCATATTGCAAGAAGAACTGATCAACGATGGACAACAGAAATTCTGAACTGGATTCCAAGAGACCACCGAAGACCTAGAAAACGTCCTCAAACTAGATGGGTGGATGAAATAAGAAAACAGGTTGGGGTGACGTGGAAGCGAATTGCTCAGGATAGACTTGTGTGGAAAGCATTTGGAGAGACCTTCATCCAGCAGTGGATAGATAATGGTTGAATATGATGATGATGATATATATATATATATAAAGGATCATATCATTGTTATCTATAAATTAAATTTTATATACTATTCATCCTTCCTCTTAAATATGTAATATTATGAAGGATGTCAAAAACAAAAACGTATCGTTTTGATGTCAAGGTTTAACATCAAAGGAATACATTTTTGTTTATTACTATCAGTCATTGAACCGTTAGTTCTAAAATGTAACTGAGTTATAGTTACATATATTTTAAAGTAACTAGTTACAATTGCTTCTATAGTGATTGTAACAGTTACTTTTGCAGTTAATAAATCTGACACCCACATTTAGGATCACATTAAAGTGTTTTTTTGGTATAGGGGAAAAAGAGACGTCTCCATCATAGATTCGAATTATGGTCCCTTCATTGAGCTCAGAATGCCTTAACCAGTCAGGACAGATGTAACGTTCCCTTTTTCCATATATACGGATTTAAGATATCATCACCCTTTTCAGGGAAACCCCTAAGAAGGGTAATAATATCTTACACAGTTACTTTTGAGAGTTCCAGGTATAAACGATTAAAATTGTACAATTTCGTCATTTTCCTTTTTTTTAAAAGAGGATAACGATTGAAGAAACATATGCATATAAATCAAACAC
The DNA here is from genome assembly GCA_006491805.2 of Dysdera silvatica. Taxonomy (NCBI): domain Eukaryota; kingdom Metazoa; phylum Arthropoda; class Arachnida; order Araneae; family Dysderidae; genus Dysdera; species Dysdera silvatica. The sequence continues at coordinate 7,936,866 of QLNU02015359.1, forward strand.
TTCAACTATTCTGCCAAATTGCTTTAGGCTTGATGGTTAGTATTTAATAAATAATACAAACGAGGTGTGGAAGTGTTTGGGATAATGATGAACGGACAGAAGGGAAAGGGCAGGAAAACGATGACTGCAACAGCTGTACATGTGTGGGGCGTACGATTGTTGAATATGCGAGGAAAATTGATAAGGAGATATGTAACGAAATTTCCACATAAATCTGTTACCATTTAGAAGTAACTAAGTTACTGTTATTTTCTTATAAATTTAATGGCATTACTCAGTGTTATCCAGAAAAGTAATTGCTAATGATTACTTTTCTGGGTAACACTGAGTAATGCCAGAAAGGTAATCGTTAACAAGTAACATATTACTCCAATCACTGATTACTATATAATATAGTTACATATAACAACAGTGAAAACATATACAGTGTTTAGAACACTGGTTGTAATGGCCAATCACATATAACAATGAATTTTTTACAAAAATTTGGTTTCTTATTCCACTTCTTACTAAATATATCGGTCATAATGACAAAACTTTTAATAAACTAAAACTTCTTGAAGTTAGCAAACAATAGTGGCAACAGTTTACTTGAGTTCATGATGTTACTGTAGGCAGAGGGAAGGAGAAAAAAGTAGAATTTATTGGCCAAAAAAAAGCTCTGAATACAAAGTTTGAAATGTACCAAAGCAAAGGTTAAACATGAGCAACAGTTTTAAAATACTATTCAAAATGCTCATTTGAAGTGCAGTATTCTCTGTCGATAACATATTCTAATTAATTACGATTTCTGCTTAACCTTTAGCTTATGGGTGGGACTGGGTACATCCCAGAAGATTTACTTCCCAAAAGAATGGGGCTGGGATAAGCCCTGTCCCAGAAATTTTCTCTCTTTCTTAAGTTAAGTTCTTCTTAAGTTTATGGTTAGTTCATGAGTACAAATGGCTTAATCGCGGGTGGCAGCGAAACGGGTTCCAAAATAAAGGCCTATTGTACAAATAGGACCTTTTTCCTCCCTTCTTCTTCTTCAGCATTTTGTATGAAAATCATCAACCTGCTATTAGATTATCAGTAGGTTTCTTACATTTAATTAATGTATAATACAAGTCCACTAAAATTATTTGGCGCTGTTTATTTGTACATAAGTGCAGCTACACCTCTCTCCTAACCTCAAGTGGTGACACTTTTAGGTGTTACTTAGGCATTTGTATGCGAAGGGGGGAGGGAACAAATGATATTTGCCCATACGGTACAACAAATTCCTGTTTTCAAGCCCTGTTAGCTAGAAGTTAATGATGGTATTCTGCAGTTACAGTAAATAATTCATAAAATTACACATATTTTGATTAACATCTTTTTCGGCGTAATGATATTTTTAATTTCAATCCTTGAAAGTCAATAACAGGAGTCATTACTGTATTGATGGTGTTTATCCAAATTCTGTTTCAAACTTTCATGATTTTTCAAGACCAAATCTTAATCGATTTCCAGTCGCTAATTACAGCAAACGCACAGTGCATTAAAATTTGCACAACCAAAACAAGTTTCAACACCATAAAATCTTCACTAACACAAACCTTAAAGCTATTTATAACTCAGTTATAATGAATTTACAAATACAAATATTGTATTAAAAACTTGAATTAATTAAATATTTGCAACATTTTCATGCGGCCTTTCTTGCGTTCATTGTAAAGAAAGTTAACCATATAACTGCAAAGCTGATGATTCATCTTTTGTCCCGTTTAAAGTATGACTGTATATAAGGAGGAACTCAGCCACCGAAGGGGCAAGCCAACCTCAATAGGTGCTGGTCCCAAGCTCGGATAAATGAGGAGGGTTGATGTCAGGAAAGGCATCCGGTCATAAAAATGCCATGCCAAGGCTAAGGCGTACCCTGTAAGCGACGCGTAGACATGTCGCCCGACATCTGTGAGAAGTGGGGAGGAGCTACCGAACCAAGGACGAGGTCGGCTAAAGAAGCTAGTCCAGCGAAAGAGGAAGAGAGTGTTGGAAATAAGAATAGGCACATTAAACATTGGTACGATGAATGGAAAAAGTAGGGAAATAGTGGACGTGGTGCAAAGAAGAAAAGTAAAGATCTTGTGCCTACAAGAAACTAGGTGGAAAGGAAGCAAAGCTAAAGAACTTGGTGAAGGATATAAGATGTTTTACAGTGGAACCGATGTGAGAGGGTGAAATGGGGTAGGCATTGTGATAGCGGAAGAACTTCAGGACGAAGTATATGATGTCAACAGAAAGAGTGATAGGATTATGTCCATTAAATTAGAAATAAGAGGAAACCTAACCAGAATAATTTGCGCATATGTCCCCCAGACGGGATGCAAAGAGGAAGAAAAGGACGCCTTTTGGGAGAATCTAGATCGAGTGATAATGGAAACACCTAGGAATGAGAGACTGTTCATTGGAGGTGATTTAAATGGACATGTGGGGAAAAGTAAGAGAGAGAGGAAAGACGAATTTTTGGAAAGTGGAACGTGGGAGAAAGGATTATAGATCATGCGGTAGCATTTGATTTAGCGATTGTAAATACTTTCTTTGAAAAGAGGGAAAACCAAATGATCACTTATAGAAGTGGAGACAGAACTAGCCAGATTGACTATGTTATGTGTCGCAGAAGGCATCTCAAGGAAATAAGAAACAGTAAGGTGATTAGTGGTAAGAGGGTTGCGGCACGGCATAGACTGCGTGTAATAGATTTGGAACTAACAACTAGTAAAAACATGAAACGTTCAAGGCAGAGAGAACAGAAGATAAAATGGTGGAAACTGAAGGAGAATGATATGAGGAAATGGTTCAAGGAAAAGGTGCTAAAAGAGATAACGTTGGCGGAAGATTTACCAGAATGGTGGAAGTTTAATAGTTATATTATAAGAAAGACAGAAAAGGAGGTGCTAGGAAAAACATCAGGAAAGGAGACATGGTGGTGGAATGAAGAAGTGAAATCAGCAATAAAACATAAGAAAGAGATGAAGAAAAGATGGGACCTGACAGGTAGTGTGGAAGACAAAAAAGCATATAAATTGGCAAATAAAGAGTCAAAGAAAGCTGTGGCTATAGCAAAAGCGAAAACGGTGGAAGATGCGTATGAAGAAATGGAAAGAAAAGACGGAGAGAGGCAGTTAATAAGAATAGCTAAAGTGAGAAATAAAGGGTCAAAGGACTTTACAATGATTAGGCAGATAAAAGATGATAGGGGAGTGTAAATATTGGAACAATCGTGGATTAGAGGAAGATGGAGAAAATATTTTAGTAAGTTACTAAACGAAGAAAACTCAAGTGTGTTATTTGATGATGGAAGAGCGATTGAAAAAGAGGTGGGGGGAGATAGGCAGAAATGAAGTGGAAACGGTGCTTAGGAAAATGAAAAACGGGAAAGCAACAGGTATGGAACAGATCCCGGTAGAGGTATGGAAGAGCTTGGCAGGTGAAGGAATAGATATCCTGTGAGACCTTACGAAAAAATTGTGGCAACAGGAGAAGATACCGTATGAGTGGAGAAAGAGTATTGTTGTACCAATATATAAAGGTAAAGGTGATGTGCAAGAATGTGGTAACTACAGAGGAATAAAGCTGATGGCCCACTCACTGAAGATATGGGAAAGAATTGTGAAAACGAGGATTAGAAAGGAGACAGATATAGGCACTGAACAGTTTGGTTTTATGCCAGGTAGAGGAACAGTGAACGCTATATTTGTACTGAGGCAGCTCATGGAACGATGTAGAGAGATGCGAGCAGAGTTACATATGATGTTCATAGATTTGGAGGAGGCATATGATAGAGTACCTAGACAAGAGATATGGAGGTGTATGAGAGAAAAGGAAGTATCGGAGAAGTATGTAAGACTTGCAAAGGAAATGTACGAAGGAGTGGAAACGCAAGTTCGGAGTAGTGTAGGTTTGACAGAAGGGTTCCCGGTAAAGGTTGGACTGCACCAGGGTTCAGCTCTCAGTCCTTACTTATTTGATCTGATAATGGATGTTTTAGTGAAAGACGTAAACTGTAATGCACCATGGAGTATGCTGTTTGCAGATGACATTGTACTATGCGAAACATCCTGTGAAAAAGTAGAAAGGAAAACCGAGGAATGGGGGAAAGTGTTAGAGGTTTGAGGATAAGCAGAACAAAGACAGAATATGTGGCACTAAATGGAGAAAGCGTAAGTAGCATAGGTCTACAAGATGAAGGATTACCATCGGTGCAAAAATTTAAGTATCTTGGATCGTTCATAGGCTGCGATTGAGTTTTGACCACAGAGATACAACACAGAATCCAATGTGGGTGGTTAAATTGGAGAAAGATGAGTGGAGTGCTCTGTGATAGGAAAGTAAGCGGAAGGATGAAAGGAAAATTGTACAAAACTGTGGTCAGACCTGCAATGTTATACTGGGCGGAGACTTGGCCAATTACAAGAGCGCATGAAAGGAAGATGGAAGTGGCTGAGATGAGAATGTTGAGGTGGATGAATGGTGTTACAAGGAGGGATAAAATAAGGAATAACCTAATTAGAGGTACGGTCAAGGTTGGACCCATAGGAAGAAAAATACAAGAACATAGGTTAAGATGGCTTGGGCATATGGAGCGGAGAAATGAGGAATATGTGGGAAAGGTATTGGATAGACGGGTGGTAATTGGTGAGAGGAAGAGGGGGAAGACCACGGCTGAGATGGAAGGATAAAGTGACCGAAGATCTGGAAGAGTATGGATGGAGTAGAGAAGAGGCATTGGATAGAAGATTGTGGAAGGGAAGATTAAAGGACCATAACGCCGAGCTACTGGGCATGAAGCGAAAAGAAGAAGAAGAAGAACTATCTCTTGAATAAAGACGTTCATGCTAAAGCATGCGTATTGCATATTTCTCCCAGATTCCCTATAAGTAAGCACCACTTCGTCTTTTTCCTCTACAGACAGATACTTAATTTTTAAAATACAATAAACTAAAACTCAATAGCCTATTTATTTTAACACTTAGCGCTAACTTTTAAATGACTTACATTAAATGGACGGCTGTATGGCGGAAGTAGATAAACCGAATGCTGGTACTAAGCGAAGGTCTTGTTTTGCTATTATTTAGCACCACGCGCAATATCTAATCTTTCTAAGGTATATAAATCAGTTTTATAGACTTATCAGCCAATCATATTTTTATTTGTGTGTACAATGTCTCTCCAAGTACTGCATACTTAATTTCTTTCATTTTTTAAGTATTAAATTAGTGTTCTATGATATAGCATGAATTTCTTTATTCAAGCTTACTTTTTAAATACTTCGGAAACTAAGCATTAGGCGTTAAATCAAAAAAATAAATGCTTTCCACTAAACGTTTTTTTTTCCCACGAAGAATAAGAATAAAAAATAAAGGTTCCATTAAAAGACCAGTTTGATCTTCCTCCAAATGATCATGAAAACTACCGCCAAGTAAAACATAGATAACGAAAACACTTTTCCCCTCTTCAATTTAAGCAACTTTCGATTGGAACATTTTTCTGTAAAGCGCTTATTTTTTAAATATTTTACAGAATCAACTTTATGTGCTCCACCCTGTATATTTATTTTATTGCTATTATTGTCACTCGTTAACCATATGTAATTATTTTAAAACTACTTCAAGCAACTAATGTGCATTTCACTTTTTTTCCTTCTGTTATTTGACAAAAAATATCCGATATGGAAAATTCTTACCAAACTTGAATATCGTCCCAAATCAACGTCATTACATCAGTACAATATCTACTCGCGGTGTGTCGTACACGCAAATACTGAAGTTTTATCAGGGCGTT
>QLNU02015359.1:7951903-8032220 GCA_006491805.2 Dysdera silvatica
ATACTGGCATCTCGACGTCCATGAATTTCTGAACAATTGCGTGCCAAATAAATGGATTGGCTGATCTAGTGATGGAGACGACGTATTTTGTAAGTGGCTTCCAAGATCACCTGACTTAAGTATTTGTGATTTTTTTCTTTAGGGAAGCGTAAATCCAGAATGTATCAACCTCCACCATTCACAACCCTGGGTGATCCGCAGTAATGCATCGCAGCAGCTATAAATTCGATAACGCCGGATTTTCTGCAGACAGCGTGGAAGAAGCTGGATTATTGTATTGACGTTTGCAGAGTTACGGGGGGGACACACATCGAGTGTTTGTAACATAGACAAAAATGTAAAAATGTTTTATTTTTGTGTATCTGTTGCCACTAAAATTTTTATAATATTAAAATATCTTTTTATTTTGTAACTATTTGAAATCAAGGACCCTTTTTAGGGCACCCTGTATTACAGACCTTTACATTCAATACGACAGAAAGACTGTTGACGAATATTTGCAATACTAATTATGGGTTTTCTTAGAAGAATTGGATTTTGTCAATAAAAAAAGTTTAATGTGTTTTATTCCGCAATTTTTTAATTTATTATATCATGGTTATATCTCGTAGTGTATACAGATGCACAAATCGCCAAACGAACCGGGGAAATACCGAAAATAGTATCCAGTTTCATCAGCAAGTTTCAATATGTTTTCAGTGTAGTGTAATTCAAATGTTAACTGCGCATATATAAATTTTATACCATGTTTGGCGCAGTATAGCCCAGATGCTCTTGCGCCATAAAAAAGCCAAACAAACAAACAAGCATATATATATATTTCAAACCAAAGTAAACTATTTAATGTCATAAGATATCAGGTCCGGATTTAGGCTTAATTTCACCATAGGCATGTAGTCACAAAATCCACGTAAAAACAGTATGGATTCAGCCCAAAGTGGCTCCTCTCGGAGTGATTATTTAATTACCACTTTAGGAGGACTTTACAATCAATTAATTTATTAAGTAAAAATAATACACGAACCTAATTAAACATATATTTTTGAATTAAACTTAGGTCCCACCAATTTCTGACTTTGTATATGGTTTAGTATTATGTATAGGCTTATACTTTAATATTGTCCGTTTTATTTTTAATTTTCCATTAAAAAACAAGGAACTATTAAAACAGTTGATTAAATCTTTTAAAACGGAAAGTTGTAAACCGACGAAGTTTTCACATTTGTATAGTAGCCATTTTACCGCAAAGTATTATAAATCTTCTGGAAAATTTTATTTAAAGAATGACGCAGTGTCAGGTGTTTTTGATTTTAAAGCTCATTTGCAAAAGAAGATTAAAACAAGCGTATTATTAAAAAGCATAATTTTGTAGAAACCCGGAAAAAAATTGGTCAAAATTATACGAAAATATTTGCTAGATCATTGTTAAACGGTGAAATGTCTAATATGTACCTTACTACATCTGAAACTCTGCCCCATTTAGCTGCCGAAATTGTATCCAACGTAGTCACCGAAACTGTGTCTAACTTAGTTACCGAAATTGCATCCAACATAGTCACTGAAAGTGTGTCCAGCCTAGTCACTGAAATTGTATCCAGTTACGTCGCTAAAACGGTGTCCAGCTTAACCAAAGAAACTATATCTAGTTAAGCCATGAAAATTGGGTCCAGATTAGTGCCAAAGGTTGTGTCCAGCTCAGCTTCGAAAACTGTGTCCAACTCAACTTTGGGTAATGTGGTAATGTGTCTAGTTCATCGTCGGGAAATGTGTCTATAGGTACATAGGTGCCACATAGGTAGCGTCTCATTGAAACATTGACATTAAGCAGACGTTAAGTGCAGACCGCGACATAAGAGCTGGGCGAAGAAGCGTTAAGAGGTTTATCAGGTACATAATTGCGGTGTCGTGAGCAGAGACCCATTCGATTGCGAGAGACAGACAGAATCTTATGTTTTCCATTTGAGAACTTTTGAGGAATGAATTTCTAAGTGTTGCCATTGGTCAGTCTGTTGGTGACGACACCAGTTTGGGATTTTTATCGGCCAGCGGCCCAAGAGCGGGGCTAGACATCAGACTTTTACAAGTACTTATAAATACGTCTGGTCTAGCCACCTGCGTTTACCTCACAATGAAATGGGATTTCTCGTTTATATGTAAGAGGATAGTCCCCCATAAAGGAGTTGGTACCGCTAAATAAATGCAGTTTGGTCCTGTGAAACAGAACGATGAACATATAGGAAAGAAAAAAACGTTCAAGAGCAGGCATTTTATAAATACATCTGAAGAAGATTACTCTTCTAAGATTCTAAGGTTTTCTCTGTAAGCGAATAGAATAAATATATTTTAATGTATATTTTAAAATCTGAATCGAAATTTGGGAGCACTATGTAATGTGTGTGTGAAAGCAAAACTTTAAAAGGAATTACGTGCTTGGTTTTCAGCTCTTGTAAACTAAGAAGAGGCAAAGATTTTTTTGTGGAGCAGGGGACTGATTTTCTAAGTGGCCTTGGGGCCGTAAACCTTATTCCTGTTCTTGGTTATGTATTTTACTAAAGCATAGGATATAACACCATTTAAGTTTACTGGGCCTTTCTGGTTTTTGACCTAAAGTCCGCTATTGTTCAAAATATTTCTTCAAGTATGATAACTTAGTTCTCGGGTGCGTTCATGACCTTTATTATTTTATAATTTTTAATATAAAATAATAAAAATTTAACGGGCCGTTTACAAATATGATCGCAGGAAAAATGTAACACTTACGTCCTACGGGTCAAAAATGACCATATCGATTTATGATATTAAATTATAAAATATATTGGTCATATAATAATTAAAATAATTTTTAATTATTTTAAAAACAGGAAGGAACTTTTAAATACCTCTAACTACATTTCCTATTTATTGAAATTTTTATATTTTCGCATTACGTTTGTTTCCCATTTCATGTTCTTGTATTACTTCAGACTAGTATTGAATCATCTTGGTATTACGTCATCTCACAACCAGCATTAAATAGAATAATATGTAAACAGATAAATATAAATAAATAATATATAAATATATACGCTATCAAATTTTGGATTTTGTGTGAAGTGAAAGCATCTTATGCATGGAACGTAAAGCCATATCTTGGTAAACAACCCAGTGAAGCTCGGGAAAATCTGGTTTTTAAAGTTGTAATAAATTTATTGTGTGGACACAATATTTATTGTAGGTCAATACATATTTATTTTACATATTTATTGTAGGTCACAATATTACTTGTAACAATTATTTCACTTCATACTAATTTGGGTAGGCACTTCTCCGAAAAAATATTACGATGTTTAAAACCATAAGAAAGGACAAGGTTTCACTCTCCTTAGAACTTACACAGGTAACAGGACGTGAAGTGACGAGTTCAGTTTTTCATTCACTAAAGACGCACTCTGGTTTATTACATTCCAAAGCAAAATAAATGTGTATTAATAAAAAGCACTTTTCATCATGATGTGAGAAACGTTGACCCAAGGTTATATTTGACTATAATGCAACAAAAAGAGCAGTGGATACACTTGACAAGATCTTGGTGTGCAATATAGTGTGAAAAAAGGAAAATCAATAGATAGCCACAACTTTTATTTTTCAATATATTAAACATCTCTTCGTATAATGCGTATATCCTCTTCAGAAATCTACACGGACCACAAAATGAGAATCTACGAAATCTTCGTCTGTTTTTAAGATAACTTGGACATACTTAATAAAACCAAATATGATCAATAGAAAATATGTGTTCCCAGATAAATTTTCAAAAACTATGATAAAGACCTTGAAAGTAAGTGAAGGAAGCAGTGAAGTTGCGGAAATGGAATCTTCCACATCCCCCCCCCAAAAAAACAAAAAACAAAAAACAAAACCAACCGGGGTCATCGCAGACTGTGAAAAATGACAATAAAACCAGTATAATTTTCAAAAATTGTAATATGTGATTTTGAAAAATCATTCTTTAATGACCGTTATGTGCACCAAATGCAAGTCGAAAATAAGAAGAATCCTGTTTATTTGGAAAAATTCATTTATATGTATATCTCAGATCTTTCAAAATCTTAATATCTTTTATATTTCAAAATCATCATAGCATTATATAAATAAAAACATTCATTATAATATAAATATCATATTTGTTTCAGTATATTGCGTATTGGTTGTATGTTTCTTTACTCTAATTCACTTACTTAGATTATGTTAAAAATGCATCAATATTAAGTATAAAAATATCATGGTTCAATTAAATCCGAAGGTCTTTAGTGTGCCTCGCAATTGAGAGCTGTAGCAAGGTTGGGGATTTAAATAAGGTGAAATATCTATATCGATGCCAATATATAATGATAATCTGTTAACAGCGTTATATTTTTCTGGCCTATTTTGGCCTGTATCCTATACTATGTCTAACGTAATAACCAACATGAATAATTTATTTTGATTGATTGATTGATGGTCCTAACAGATATAGAGTGTGCTATGTTCAACCCTGTTTATAAAGAAACCCTTTTCTTACAGGCCTACGCAGAAAGTTTATAAATGGGATTATGGGCCCAATGGGAGGTTACAGAGCTACAACTTCATACATTCATATGATAAATATACACATTTTCATTTCAATGGGGGATTATAACCCCCCATAAACACCCCCTGCGTACACCAGTATCTCTCATGGTTCCTTGAATTTTATCACAGGCACATTTCACTGCATAAAAAAAATCAAAGCAATTAAAAAAATAAGTTAAAAATATAACAGCAACCGGCTATTCAAATAAAACGATGAAGGCAATACTAAAAACTAAAAATGCAATTTAAAAACAAAAATCACTATGACAAATAAATTACTCATAAATTAATATAAAGTATTATTTATGTATTTATTTTACCAGTGAAATAATTGGGTTGTGGTATTGGATATATCAATATAAAAATATTACTCCCTAAGGATAAGTTATATGCATGTAGTAAATATTGGGATTGATTTTTTTTATTATTAAATTATGAAGCGAATTTAATGTCCAAGTCGCGTGAGACATGTCATTTCGTCATCTTCTAATATCGAGACCACTAAGTAAGTTTCTAATGGCAAATTGTTTTCAACAAAATTTAGACGAAAAATATGACATCGGGTGACTAGTGCCTTTGGTATTGATTTTACACTTGTTTCTTGATTTTTGCGCAATTTTTTCCATATGGTTAAAGTGGCATTATGTGTGTATATGTTTATGATTAATTTAAAATTTATTTATTAGTGATAAATAAATACAGTATCCGTCAACTTTTAAAATCATTATTCACAAAGTACGTCATGTTCCTATCAAAAACGAAAATGTTTTTTTAATGTCAGACATTGTAAGTTTGGTTTGATTTCATGGCTGTCGGTTTGTAATTAATTTAATTATTATCAAAGGCAGAAAACTTGTTAACGTTCGTTAGATCAACTCTTCAAAAGTCTGTGGTTAGTCTAGTTCAGAATTAATCTATAAGTGCTTTTTAAACTAATAGAAAGCAAAAATTTAATTATATTAAAATTAATTAGGATATGTTTGTTTAGCGTCTGTAAATATAGTAATTAAAACTCAAACTTAAAACGCATGAAGAAATTTTGAAAGTAATAATTACTTAAGTTTATAACCGATGAAGGGTAAATAATGAAAACCAAGAAAATGTTTAAGTAAGAATTTAATTTAAAATTTTTTTAAATCTCATCTCCTTCTGCACTGAAAAGACATTGGCATTAATTCACGTTTAATTTTTAAAGTTCACGTAAATTTTGGAGATCGATTGAAGTAATTAGCAGATTAAACAGATATGCACCTTGATTTTTCCCATCATCCTGATTATCGGCGTACGCAGGGGTGTTGATGGGGGTTGTAACCCCCATTGCAATGAAATTTTGTATATTTAACATAGGAATATGAATTGTAGCTCTGTAACCCCCATTGGCCAAGTTAAGCTTCCATAACTCCCCTTACGAACTTTCCGCGTACGCCTATGATCATGACTTCATAAAACCATTCTTGTTGATAATACAGGGTTAACATAAATGAATGATATAACGAATGACATAATGAACATAATGACATAAAGAATGACAAAATGAACATAATGACATAAAGAATGACAAAATGAACATAATGACATAAAGAATGACAAAATGAACATAATGACATAAAGGATGACATAAACGAATGGATTTTAAAAAATTATATTTTCAAAACTATTACACATAATAAGTGATACATGAAAATAAAAAAAAAATATTCCAAATTCCTTCTTTTAACATGGCCAGTTGATGGCAGCTCTTCCTTAAAAAGTTGTGATTGAAATTAAAAATGGCGACGACGACAGAGAAAAGTCTTTGTTTATTAGAATACGCAAGGGTTTTTTCAGTTATTTCTGTGCAGCATGCATTTCAAACTACATGAGTACTATGCAGCACGCATTTCAACCAGCATGCATTATAAACTATCATTGCCGAAAACAATGAATTTCAAGAACGCACCAGTGCGACAATAACAAGCGTTGACAGGGAAAAACTGTAAAATGTATGGAACGAACTTGATTATAGATTAGATATTTGTCATATTACGAAAGGGATACCCATCAAACATTTACAACTGAAAAAAAATTGGAACGTTTTTCTATATTTTCATGTATTACTGATTATATTACATGTAGTAGTTTTGAAAACACCAATTCTTAAAATAAAATCATCCATTTATGCTATCCCTATACATTCCATTTTTACGTAAATATCTAAATATTATGATGTAGCAATCAAAAATTCCCAAGATAATTTAGAAAACACAGAGGAATAAATTATATAGTGTGGAGATTTGAATTGTCTAGCTAAGAGCCAATTGGTCGATTTTATTTTTCGTGTTTAGTTTATGGTGCAAGGACAGTCCAGGCCAAGCTGCTCAAGGATTTACAGCTTTCCGAGGAAGCAAAACCTTTATAACCCAGAGAATCAAATCTGGGTTAAGAATCCACAGACTACACTAGGCGCTTTAGGCACCATTTGGCTTTGAATTCGACTTTTCACTCACGGTAAATCAGTTACGATTTAGCCACTGTAGAGTAATTGTTTTAAAGGTACAGTAGAACTTCCAAATATCGTACGATATATATTGAAAAATTCTGTATATTGGTGTGATTCTCCGTGGCCATAACACAGAAAATTTGTGTCTGCATATTAAAATTTTTTCTATATATCGAATTTTCCTCCGATGGTGAAAAGAGAATCCCATGATGTTGTAGAACAGGTGGAGTTGTTAAAGAACGTGGATGATAGAATGCGTATAGAAAGATGTTGTCTTAAATTTGGCGTTCCCAAAAGTATGTTGGCGAGCATGACCCTGGTATCCTCTGTGTCCAGACAACCAACCAACCAACCAACTAACCAACCAACCCACCCACCCTAAAGTATAATGATGATAATTACAAAAAACTGGGAGCTCTTTACGGAAACCTTTGGATACATCGCGGCTGATAGGAAACGTTTTAAAACGTCAAGGTTTCCAATTCGCCGAAAATGTTTTTAAGATAATGTATTTTGCAGACTTGTGATACGTACGAGCACTTTTACGTTTAAGTATCACATGGACATTTATTGTGCAGCACAAGACATTAGAAAGATTATTACAGAAATGTACTGTCTGTTCACGCGAAAAGTAGTTCGATAGAACAGTCAGAAATATCGGGAGGTGATGTCATAAATCGGCAGGCAGCTTACAACAATGTAGGACTACAAGTTCAACATTCGGTTTTGGCGACCGCCAAAAACAAGCTCTGAGATTGGAATCTTATCCTACACTGCAGTAAGCGGCTAGCCGGTTTGTGACGTCACCTCTCGTTATTTCGAACTGTTGGATCGGACTTCTTTTCGTAAACGGACAGTGCATACTATATAAACATGATGCTTTTCGAGATACATTCAGCACATTTTTTCCGTTATTTTTCCAATTATATATATGAACAGTGCCGGATTAAAGTTTTTATGGGCTCCTAGGCCGAAATGAAAAGGGCCCGTCTAACTGCAATGGTTGCAACAACAACAACAACAACAACAAAATATAGGAAAGATACTAATCTGGCTCTCACTAATTTGACTTTAAGGGAAAGGAGGCGAGATTATGTTTCCATGTGACGTCACGAGTGAGGGCAATTCCAAGTGACGTTACGAGTGAGGGCAATTTCAAGTGACGTCACGAGTGAGGGATTTAATAAACTGCGTTTTTTATATACCCTCAATAATGCGGCACACGCCTGTGCAAGGAATAGCCTGATTAGTGAGAAGTTATTGAATGCAATTTTTAGCTTTTCTACTGGACTTTGCATTCTGAGCCATGCGGATGGTGTAGCAAGCGAGACAGTTGCCTCAGGTCACTGGCGTACCAGGGGGTGTTGATGGGGGCAGCAAACCCTCGTTGCAATGGGATTTTTGTATATTTAACATAGGAATATGTGAGTTGTAGCTCTGTAACCCCCATTGACTAATCAGTCCTATTGACCTCCAGAACGAGTCATTTATATGCTGCTTGCTGTAGCAGAAACGAATTTTGGAACTCAAAATTATAACAAATTAAACATTTAATATCTCCGAAAATTATTCATAATGAATATCGTGAAACTCATACTAACTAAACTGGTTATTCCCTAACTCGTTCGCTTTAACAATGGTAGACACATAGCAAAATAGTGTTATTACTTTTATGAAAAATCATCAATTTTTATTTGCTTAATAAAAATGCATGTATTCATGCGATATCAATGCCTGAATAAGAATTCCCCAGGACAGAGGGTCGACTTTAGATATTAGGTGGCTCCAGGCGAAAACAGCAACCAGAGTAGAATTTCCATATGCCGAATTTTCGTGTATGGAAATTCTTTATATATTGCTTTGTTGAACCTCGTGATTTGAAGTCCCTGTTTATTACATAGAAAAATTGATTCTAGACATTGAAGTTTCTATAGGTTGGATTTTTTTTTTATGGAACTTAGACATATGCAGATTTTACTGTATATCGTTATGTGTAAGCGGGGATCCTGTGGAAATTCAGCATTGTAAATTCTCTAGTGGGCCCTCTGGTGGTGCAGTGGTAATACATTCGCCTGGAGTGCCCTTATCTCAAGTTCGACTCCATACGGAAAAAAACAAAACCTAACAATTGCCAACTAATTGTTCAGCGTAGCCTGAGGATTGGTTCCCTAGGGCTAGGCCATAGGAGGTTCGGATTTCTCGGAGAACTGTAGGTACAGGCTTAGCCTAACCCTTGTTGTCCGTGTGCCGTAAACGTTTCAGAAATTTCCCTAGTAAATTGTACATTCCCCCTCTCCAAGGTCCTGGCTATTTGTGAAAGCAAGGTCTAACTTATGCTCTAACAAGCATGTTTTCCATATCTGACACGTCTGCTAATTTTAGTTTATGTTAAATTGCATACTTCTTCGAAAAGAAGAAGAAGAAGAAGAAGAAGAAGAAGAAGAAGAACAAGAACAAGAACAAGAACAAGAAATAGACTATATGAACATTTAGTTTGGATTATATTGGTGCATATTTTAACTCTTTGCCCTTTCTGTATTAAACCTATTAAGGAAAGTTTTAAAACGGTATATGGATCTAGAGAATGTTGAGAACATATTTCTTGATGGAATTCGATCATTCCGAGATGTTAAAGAGCTCAGAGCGAAATTTTAAAAATATGACGATCATAATTTGTTATTATAAACATAATTTGTAGGGGGGGGGCAATCTACTGAACGGCCGTTGTGCCCATAAATTCTGTTGCGGGTCCTGGCAATGATTGCATAAATTTAGTGAGAAAACAATGTTACCCATTACTAATAGAAAATAAAGGAAAAAAAAAATACTATGGGAAATAATCAAAAGACGGGTTTAATATTATTACTTGAAACTATGTATAAATAGTATATATACGTTTATTCACACAAAAGGTGGTTAATGCATGTTAAAAACAGTTCTTAGCTGCGTACATAAGATAGAGAACTAGTACATAAGATAGAGATATAGATCTAGTACATAAGATAGAGAAGGAGTAAGAACCTTATGCTACACGAACTTGTTTTTAGTCTTGTGTATGTAACTGTTAAATGCGATTAATAAGCATGGATATAGGAACAAACCTGAGAGAATTAAATAACACTATAAATCAACGTTTATTGGCGTAGTGATACCAGCGTCGATGTTATGGCGTGATTAGATGGTGAAACGTTCGAAAGAAAATAAATATTTCTGCGTTTGGTGGGAAAAGAAATATTTATTTTCTTTCGAACGTTTCACCATCTAATCACGCCATAACATCGGCGCTGGTATCACTACGCCAATAAACGTTGATTTATATTGTTGTTTAATTTAATCTGCGTAGTGTTCGATTTATTTAAATAAACCTGAAAGACTTGGCGAGAAATCAGGACGCAATTTAACGTCTTGGATTTTATAGTAGTAACTTCTAGATGAGAAGATAATAGAGGGACAGTGGAAAATACAGAGAGGGAGAGGGAGAGTAGAGTACTATTTATATATCTATATGTTGTAGAGAGAGGGAATACTGTTTACAGATTGTTTTGCATAGCATGACCGCGATGAGACACAATTTCAACCAATTAACTAAATTTCTTATCTACTCACGTATTCTTATCTATTTGTTCTTATATCTTCTTGCTCGCTCCCTTACCACGCAATTTATCCTTCTCTACTCTCTCTCTCTCGCTCGCTTGAGAGAGTAGAAAAGGGTAAGTTGACAGGAGAGCGAACTGGAGTATATAAGAGCGAATAGATAATAGTTCGTGAGTAGATAAGAAATTTAGTTAATTGGTTGAATTTTATGGCTCATGGACAGAGGTCATGCTGCGCAAAACGAGTTGTAAACAGTAGAAAAAGCGATGGATTAAAAATATGAATTGGTGATAAGGTGGCGGGGAAGAAAAAGGATAGGCAAATGGTGGAGAATGGATGCGAAGGTTTGAATCGTGAAAGGAATGAAGTAGCCAATGGTCACTTCATCCATTTCACAGTTTTCTTATTCAGCGATATATTGAAATAGTTCAACACATTTCTTGGTTAAGGAGAAAGCGTCATCTAACGATGACAGTCAAATTTAAATGAGCTTAAGGTAGAAAAAATAAAGACGACGAAACTTAAAATTTAGTAAGAATTCAAACTACTTTTTCACTTCGATAACTGAAACAAGAACCAGACGAAGAACAACTTGAGTTAAGTTAGATGTTTGATTGCTTTTTCATTATTCTTTTAATTTCTTTTCGTTTCTTGCCTTCAAATATATAGACCATCAGGTACGTTAAAATGTTTTTTGAATTGCGCAAGTTCTTCGGGAGTTGGTTTGAGATATGCAGCAGGTCACCACATTCTTGAATGTAGTAGTCAAGGTTTTGATCGCAGCAAATGTTGGCGAGTTCACCGATTTTCGACATAGTTGGAGTAAATTCATTTACCAAGTCGAAGAGTTCTAAAGGAGGATTAGGAAGCCTACAGAAAGATGGTGGAAGCACTGACGGCAAAAGGGGACAAGGCAAGGGACATATGAGCTTTGGGGAAAGGACACTAGGCAGTTTACGACTTGTATTCGTTGTAGTATAAGCTTCTATAACTTCTGGAAGCTGCTTATTATCAAAACTGTATAAGCGGTTTGAATATAAGGTTGTCAGATCATCTAGTACTTCGTTGTTGTCCGTCAGGCAACCAAATGGTAAGTCTACAAACTCTTGAAAAGGCGACACTACTTCATAATCATCAATCTCTGGGTTATCAGCATCTACTTTGTTTAACGTAATACTTGAAGCCAGAATCTGCTTAAACAGAATACTCAACAATGTCATATTCTCTTCGCATCTAATATATGAATTGGAAAAGATGAGGGCTGAGCCTATGACGACGAGTTTTCCCTTGGAAGAAGGATTTTCGTGGATGGCACAGACAGGCCTCTTCAATGGACAGGCGATAGTTCCTGTAGATAAAATGGCAACAGCAGGCTTCACGACGATCAGAGTAGAACCGTAAGGATATAGAAAACTAAACGAATCGTTTAAAGGAGATTTGCCCGCAGCTTCATTGATTGCTTTGTTTAGCACGCCATCTGATACCACGACTTCCTTCGGATGTAGATACTTTCTGAGATATCGTGTTTGTATCACAGAATCGTTGTTCACAATCATGCCATGTTCTTCTAATAGATAGTTGATATTGGTTTTCAACTCCTTCTCTCCAGCTTCGTGGTTCAACAATATCAGCACCATTCCACCATTGCCCAGAAATTCCCGCATTTCTTTTGTTTCACCCAAAGTGAATTTTTTCCTCGGATTAATCAGCATAAAAATATCAGCATCAAGAAAAATTTGTTTTTCGATCAAATGCTGATTGCCACATAATTCGAATCTTTCATTTTTGAGCCAATTTTTTAACATTGAAAATTCCTTCCATTTAAAAGAAGGTTCGTGCTTTGAGAAATCGACAACAACAGTTTTATTCATGTTGCGAACGCTGAATTAGACACAGAAATTGAACAAAATCAAACTTTCAGTTTAGTTAAGAATGCTTAAATGTCAAAGAAATGATTCCGTCTTCAATTATTTTTCATCCTTAAATCAATCAAAGCCAACTGGAAATTTTAAACTAAAAAAATTGCTCACATAAAAATACCGTAACGGTAAACATCATATCAATTATTCATTTAATTGGAAACAATTTCTTTCGTTTATGGTAGGATTTACTTTATGGCCTTTTTCTCTCGTTACACGGAATATGAATATTTGTATATATTTAAGCGAAGGTTTATAAACGTCTACAGTTGTTTTCTTCTTTCAAACAACATAAATATTTTTAGTAATATTTTTCCAAATTTTATTTACAAAAAATAAACATTAATTAAAAGAACTATATCAATTCATAGAAAGGCAGGAAGACTTGTTGCTTTATGAATCAACTTTTGTAGGAGTACATTAAAGGTGCGTTTTCCTGGATGCCCATATTTTGGAGTGCAACAAGGAAAAACGTCGAGAACTAACTAAAACAATAGAAAACCAATAGAAGTGTTTTCCCAGAATGCGAAAAACGCTTCTATTGCTTTTTGTTGACTGAGTTAATCTCGGCGTTTTATATTGTCGCGCCGCAAAATATGCGCATCTAGGAAAACGCGCATTAGCGTAAAGAAAAAGTTATTTCGCAGTGTACTTTCGTGCAAGGATTTGTAGTTTCGCATAGGTCTGTAAAAGTTCTATCCTACTCCATAACCTAAATGTTTCGTTTCCAATATCTTCCAGTTGTTTTACTAATAAACATCTGCATATTCTTCTGAATTGCTCTTGATTTTTGCATTGCTCTTTTTCTTCTGTTACAATCACTGCTTCTTAGGGGCCGTTAAAATATTACGTAAGCAATTTTGGGGCAGAAGTTTTAAGGTTTGCTTCTTTTTCAGGAAATGGGGAGGGAGAGTATAGAGCACTCTTACGTAAGACACAAAAAATAATAAAACTAGCACATAGTTACAAAGTGACAACCACCCTTACGGAACTGCAATACTTGGATATATGACAAAATTCAAGTAGGAGACATAAAACATAAAGTACACGTAAGCTCAGGTAAATCCCCGTGTTCTCCATGCCCCCCCCCTGACATCTTTAAATTATAATGAATGCATTAGTTTTTACTGAATATATGTTTTACCAAAGCCACTTCTTATTTATTACACACTATTTGCTTACCATACATGAAATATTAACAATAAAAATATAACAAAATACTTTATCATGCTACCAAAATAGCAATTAATAGCGTGTTAAAACTTTTTAAATGCGATAATTTGTTGTGATTACTCTCTATTTATAAATAAGCATTTAATATTATAACAAACTTATAAATAAGTGCTCAATATTAGAGTAAAAATGTAAATAAGTATTATAATTTGCATCACACGTTGCATTCTTATTTCAAAAATTTATACCAAAAAATTGAATGACCGAAATATTATGTAAGCATCAAGGTGGGATGGGGGGTGGGTGGGATGTTCAGTTATTTGCTTATTTTTTCATATAATAGGAAGAAGGAGTACACAATGGCCAAAAATATGCTTATGTAATACTTGAACGTTTTCTTATTTATTTACAAAAGATGACAAGCAATAAACACTGATTAAAGACTTTTATCAAAAAACATGGTGTAACTTTCTCTCGCGATGAAACTGTGCGTATGTGTTCCTTCTCAAATGATCTTATACTAAGTTTAGTTAAGTTTTCTGCGTTTGTGGAGTTCTTATACTTTTCTCCACTCTCATTCGAGAGCATTTGCCTAAGGTAGTGGTTCCAAACCTTTTTCAAGGTATGACCCACTTTCATAGTAGCCAAATAATCCTCGAACCCCTCATTTGCCTGCCGCCGCCACATTTGCATAATAAAAGCATTTTTAACAGAGTAAAGAAAACACATTAAATATAAAATTATTATATTAATTACATATATATCATATTAATTACATGTATATTAAATTAATTATACCATTATATCAATTATATATATTATATAATACATATATATTATATTAATTACACATACTACATTAAAATTATATATATTATATTAATTATATATATTAATGTATATTAGTCTGTAGATATAAATTTAACGACCATTAGTAGAATATTGCAATGTGTGTAGCCATGTTGAAATATAAAACTGTCGACAACGTGTGGTATAAAATTCCTTATAAAAATAATTGCAACCAAAAATAGTTGCGGCGACCCACAGAAACCTGTTCGCGATCCACCTTGATGGTCACGACCCCTAGGTTGGGAACCACTGGTTTAAGGTAAAGGTAGGGGTTTGCGATATCATCTCAATTTTGCAAATTTGTTCTCTTAGTTTCCCTATGATTTCGTTGTACATGATTTCAGTCTTTCATTCTGAGTTTAACTTTTCGATTTCCAATTGATATTTTTTTCATGTTTTTTCACATTTTTAAAGTTTCATACGTAACTTTCATTGAACTAATTTTTTACTGTTTAGTGGCATTCGCAACGAAAATGACTAAGCTAAAAGGAATCAATGACATGACGCACAACAACTTTAAGAAACTATTTTTAAAATAAAAGGTATTTCAGAAATCTATCAGAAAAAATAGACCGGTTTAATTGATTTTCAATTCTCTTCCAAAGCTTACATTTCGCATATTTTTCCAATTTATATAATGCCAAATTTCATCTGATAACCATATTTCGAATTATGTTCTAGAAATAATACAGGTTGTCCATAAATTATCTTTACAACTTAAGACTTCAATAACTTTAAAACTATAGTAGATAATGACAAACGGGTTTCAACATGTGGCAAGATAACTCGTAAAGTTTTGTTTTCTCATTTATACATGTCAATCTGTGCACCCCTAGTGGCACGGATAACGTTCAGTCCGTATTCAATTTCTCTCCATTCACACTCCAATATTTTCACCGAAACACACTACTGGTGTTCCATAAATGACATATGCCAAGCGCGACTAGTTGGTTTGGATGGTGGTCCCCTTCAATACTGTGTTTGAAAATTTCGCTGCACTTGAGTATCGAACTTCATCTGTATGACCGAGGCTACACACCGAACTTTCTCATGTGACGTCCACATTTTTTGATAAATCTGCGTTACCTGGAAAATAAAAAAAAAATTATAAGTTATCTTGTCACATGTTGAAAACCGCTTGTATTATCTAGTATAGTTTCAAATTTATTAAAGTCTTAAGTTGTAAAGATAATTTATGGACACCCTGTATATCATTCATTCATCATATATTTAAAAAGTGTTTCTACTAAGTTTGGCTGAGTTTCGACAACTGAAATGAATATAGAAACTATATAAAAATTATTTATAGTATCTATTTCGGAGAAAGAAAAGAGAGATGCCCCTTTCTATTGTGATATTTATCTTAACAAGGGAAATAACGACGCGCGATAATTTTATCTCCATTTTAACATATGATTCTCTATGATATGATATCTCTATTTTAACATATGATATTTAGTAATAAGCAGAGTACCAAATGTTATTCAGTAAAAGAAAGGTATACAATTCAATAATAGAGAAATACTAAATACTATTAAATCAGAAGTATATGAACTACACTATTTAGTAACAAAGGAAAAAGCTGAAAATAACGTAAAATAAATACCAGAAAATAGAGTAAATATAAAAAATTAAAAAGAATATTTATTTACAATGGATTATACCTGTAATAATTTCCTCATTTTAGATATATCTTCAGAAAGTTATTTATTAGTTCACATTTTGAAATGAAGAATTTCCTTTATAACTATATTAAAATTGGTAAACTTTTATTTCGTCGGCAGTTTACTAAATAAAAAGCGTTCTTTAATATTTTTTACATTCTTTGTTAATCTTTTAAGATCTCTTAATAAATATATATATAAATTAGTTCTTAAACCATAAGAAACAAAAGTCTTTGAAGAACTGAAAAGAAATAGCTTCGCTTTTTTTTTAAAGTAAAAAGACGAAATCTTTCCTCCAATGCTGGAAAATTTCTAAAGGTTGTTGAAGTACCTCTTGTTATTGCTACCATTGGCAACAAAATTAAAAACATGAAAAACACCCACTGTGTCATTGAGAGGAATCCAATCAATTGCTATAATGGTACGAAAGCGATTGGTATCGATTACCGTGTTCTTTAGGGATCATTTCTACTTCTGGAGTTTTCCGCAGTACTATAAAAAAAGGAGATTGTAACAAGTTGTTTCGATGAAACGAAGTGTTTCTGTAACGTATATACATCTCTTTAGTACTTAAAGTAGCTACTTTTATATAAATAATTATTTTTACAATTCTATAGTTGCATTTATAATTAATTAATTAATTCTTTCGTGCAATCACACATCTGTTTTTGTAATTAAATTTATAATTATGCACATACTATTATAATTAAAAACATTGAGTGTTGATGTATCTTAAAAAATTTCATTTAACTGTAAAAAACAAACAAACGCGTAGCTTTTTCAAAAAGCATAAATATAGATTGCCCATACATATCGCACAGTGTCGATTCAATTAAGAATTCTACATACGTTTAGGGTTCGTTATTTCTTATGAACCGTGAAATCCTCTTGAAAGTCAGTGGAACCTTATGAACTCCTACGGCAGTTTCATTAAGTCTAGAAATTCCTTCTTTTTCAGAAATTTTAAAAGGTGCACAAAATACAAATATATATACCAATCACGGTAAAGGATTCTAACCCCCTGAAACGCTTATTAAAATACCGAAAAAATAAAGCTTTTATTTACTTACCATAACCTATGCTTTTCTCTTAGTGCTGTCTACCAGCCTAATGGCCACTCTATTGGCTGTTATTTATCGGTTGTGTGCGAATCTCGGTAATTTTGGCTCTGGGAATACAATGCCGCCTTTGGCGGCCACCCCTCCCAATTCCCACCTTGCCCAATCTAAATCTAGTTGGTAAGCTTGACTGCATGTAAACATGTCGGGGGGTTATTTTAGAGGTTATGTTAAAGTAATTGTAAGCCATGGTTTTGTAAAAATAACTCTTTGCTGGTGGTGGAAATGAGGATTCAGAGGCTCAAGCCCCAACCCCCCCCTCATTGAATACCAAGGCACATGTTTCCCTTAAACACCGAATCGCAGAGTCTCTTTTAGAGTTACTTGAGCACTCTCCTTATAATTTGTGAATTAATACGTCTCTGTTTATTGGTGGGAATAATAGTAGCATGTTGTTAACAAGATTATAGGGAATGCTATGGGCTAATAAATTGCCGTTTGTTTGTTATTTTGGAAAGAAATTGTAAATTTAAGTTCGAGGTTTACAAAAACAAAAGCTGCCACTTTTCTCCATTTCAAACTTAGAGACACTAGGACTAGCATCTTCTCTTTTATATTTAAACTTTAACTTCTGCTTTATATTTATAACAAGCGCCTCGGTATAATTATAGTTATCAAGTATTTTATCTGGTTAATTTTTCTATCTATTCAATATATTTTTTAACTGGATGATTCCTCATTGAAAAGCCTTTGATTTTTATGGAACTCTCCCCTTATATTAGCAATACAACCCCTGTGCAGGGTCCGTATTAAAATAAATGAGGGCAATAGGTACAATCTCAGATGAAGGCCCCTTATGCGCGGTTACAGATTTAAACTCCTTAAATTTGGGGCGAACCTTCCAAAATAGTCCCAAAAAAGTAAGCCTTAATTTCTTAGTTTTTATTTACTTCTTTATTTCGTATAATCTCTCACCGGAAATTTCTTAGCCTAGTTTTAAATGATAATGCAATAAGACAATAAAAAATACTGAATATTTTAGGTTTCGGAAAAGACAATTTCTCTTCCAAAGAGAGAGAGAGAGAGAGAGAGAGAGAGAAAAGAAATTTAAAATTAGATGGGTGAATTTTTCTGCCCAAGATTCTAGGATGAGTTCAGTCTTTGAAGCATTACAGTGAAAAGAATCTGAAGAAATATACATTTCTTGGTTTAGAAATATTTTTCATATTTGAAATTCAAAACTGGATTGAATAAAATGGCAGTAAACAAACTTTCGTCAAAGGCTAGAAAAGTCTTGTTAAAAAATCCATAAATTCTACTGTCTTGAACTTCACTTTGGAATACAATTTCATCATGTGTTAAACATTTTTTTTTTAAAAAAAAGGTCATAAAACTGGTTCGCTCACTCAGATGGCAATTTGACCTACTGTTAAAGGTCAGAAATATTTCTTAAACGAAATTGTAGAAGTAGTGGCGCCTAATTAAAAAGCTAATTTTATACATTTTGTGATGGAGAATTCTTTTATTAATAAGAATAAAATACATAAACATGAATTAACAAAATAATCACTAAATTAAGATATGGTGACGTGATATGTTCTCATTTTATCCAAAATCACGTCTGATGTTTGAGAAAAGGGAGAAAGAGAGAGAGAGAAAGCACTGACGGAGTCAGGTTTTACGTATCCCCAAGCAGCCTAGGATTTATACCCTTAGGAAGGCCCTGTAATAAAGACTTACACCTGCCAGCGCCTAGTTATTTCTCAAAAGCTATAAGCTAACAGATTGCTCCCCCCCCACACACAAGCTCCTGTTTCCCCCCCCCTCCAATATTCTCTTTTTTTTTAGGCCTTATTCACACATGCAACAGAACACCGTATCGTAACACCGTCGCGTATAAAGTCTGGACCGCACTCCGTGACAGAACACCGTAACATTTCCGCGTCCCACCAGTTGTCGGTTTTTCCTCGTCGCTTCAAAGGAATGTCATGGGGCAATGTTGCACCCCATGTTCCTGTATTTGGGCCGGTTTACGAACAACAGCGTTTTGTCAGTGTAGATTGGATATCGGCGTGAACTGATGGGAAGCAGTGATGTTACGCACTGATGACACGCGGCAATGTTCTCCCTGTAACATCATCGTGTGACACGGGGTGTTATGCGACGATGTTCTGTTGCATGTTTGTACGCACCCTAAGACCTATATATATATATTTGTCTGGGTGTGCATATATACGTGTACCTCTTAGGGTATGCGGTGGATCGGTTTGGGAGAAGTAAAAATTAATGGCCGAAAACACCAAAAAAATAAGGCATTAATGTGAAAACGTAAAAACAAAATTATAAATGGTTTACAAAGGGACACTAATGTGAAAGTCTAAGAGTCTACTCACGAAATTAGCAAGACATTGAAGGAAGTAATCAATTTGTGAAAGTTTTTAATTTTTAAGGCCAATTCAACGAACGCCAGACTATTCAAATATTTGTGAAGAGATGGATAGCCTTCCTACTACGTTACTTATACACGCGGAAGTGAGGTGGATTTTACGGGAAAAAGTACTCACAAAAAGCCTCGATTCCATAAAGCAAACTTAAGAATCGCATTGAATTTACTAAGAGCTAGGCTTGAAGACTTGTATGTCAAGCTAAACAACAATTATGGACATTCATCATAAGTTAATGTACTTAGTTAAAAATAATTTAATTTCTTTTTTTTTATTTGTTTTGATGTTAGGCTTCGATTATAAAAAAATTGAAATAAATTCTACGACGTAAAATCAGATATAAAAGCCTATAAATGTCATTAATTTCAGACGTTTGATTATTTCGATAACCAAAGAACATTACTACCTGACAAAAATACATTATGATTAATATAAATACTAATACTATTATTATTAATAATAATAACAATAATGAATATAATTTTGCGTGGAGAGATGGGTGGGGGTTATGAGAGGAGAAGATACTCACAAATGAAAAGTCTGATCAAGGTGTATGGAAGAGAAAAAAGGTTGAGAATGGCTGCTCCAAGAATTGATCGAATTTCTAAATTATTAATTAAAGTATTTACATTAATTAATACTATAATTAATTACTATAATTAATTTACATTAATTAAAGTATTTACATTGACATGTTAGCTCTTCATTGGTATAAAAGCTATGGTAGGTAAAATGATTTGATGATGTTAGATGATGACAAAGTAAATTTACACAAGGATAAATCTAATAATATTATACATATGTTACTATAGTTTATATATGAGTTATACGTTTGTTATATTACTGAAGTCTCGTATCGAGCCTCTACGCATTTCCCTCCCCACTTTTGTGCCTGTCCTCGGCCCTGGATCCGTGATTTAACGGTTACGTTAAGCAATTGGTTCTGTGTGATAATTTTGATAGTCTTGAAACATCGAATTATAAAATAAATCAACTAAGACCTGCCTTCACAGTCATGTGATAGATTTCAAACTTCAATCAAATAGCCTGATAGTTACTTGACCCATATTTCTTGGTTCGATTCCCCAAGAAAATTGTCGTGCGTCATCGTTGGGACACGTGAACTCAACGCCGAGGTTCTAGGTTCGAATCCGGACTGAAACATAAACGTTCGCATTTGTACTGGGTCTAGAATCGGACATAAGGATACCGTGCAAGACTATGCCGATAAGATCTATAATCAGAAAATAACGTTATGGGCCTAGATAAACTCTTTAAGCGTACTGTTCGTTCACGAAAAGAAGTCCGATGGAACAGTTAGAAATAACGGGAGGTGACGTCACAAACGGGCTAGTTCATTACAGCAGAGGAGGATTACAATTTCAGAACTGGTTTTTGGTGAACTTTCGTCTGCGCCAGATCAGGTTCTGAAGTTGGAGTCTTCCTCTGCTGTAATGGGATAGCTTGTTTGTGACGTCCCCCCCCCGTATTATTTCTAACTGTTCCACCGGACTTCTTTTCGCGAACGAACAGTAGGTATTTTACGCATAGAACGTTGTTTTCTGATTATAAATCATAAATTAGAACATCGATTAGACCTATAAGGGAACCTTTTATTATATTCGTCGTACCTGAATTCGATACTAGGATTATTTTGTATAGTGTTTAACACTGATTCAGAATATGTCTTTAGTTTTTGGCAAAACTCATTTTTCGAGAAATTATGACCACTTAAATATGACGAGTTGGCGACCTTTTGGCGAGAAATTTCAATCCGAATTATGTTAGATAAAGTATTATTAACCCTTTAATGGTAGTAAAACTGTATGTAAAAATGAGGAAAATGCAAAACATTATGACAATGCTTACGTTTTAAAAATGAATAGCTGTCATAATGTAAAACGTCACAGATCTCGCGATCCAATTTAAAAAAACAGTTTTTGGACGTTGGCGAACTTGTAGAAATACGTAAATTTTGTAAGCATATGAGATTAGCGAAATGTCTGAAATGCACTATACTCATCGAGTGAGTACTTGGTTTAGACATGGAGTTTAGAGTACGTTGGCTACAAAACGACTTTGAACCAAATCTTATACGTTGGCTACAAAACGACTTTGAACCAAATCTTATACGTTGGCTACAAAACGACTTCGAACCAAATCTTATACGTTGGCTACAAAACGACTTTGAACCAAATCTTATGCATGCCACAATATAAATTTCTCGCCAGCGTCATTTTAAGTGGTCATAATTGCTCGAAAAATGAGTTTTGCAAAAAATTAAATAAATATTCGGAATCAGCGTTACAAACCTTAAAATAAGGGTTAATTAATTATTAAATAATTTAATTATTATATTAATATTATTATTAATAATTAATACTTTTAATTATTTAATAATAATTCTCAAGAATGTTAACGACGAACATGATAAAATGTTCCCCTGTAAGATGAATTCATGTGCAGAGTTTTAGCACATAAACCTTTACAATTGATGCAGAATAAATTAATGAACTTTTTTTACCAGCTCCTGAGGACATTTTTAGGCCATTTTCTACTTTTTTGAATATTTTTATCCGTACACTTTGCATCTTTTAATAAAATCTAATTTAGGGTGATGCTCATCATATTCTCACCAACAATGCCAGACGAAGCAGAAAATTTTAATTAACGAGCGTTAATTAAGGATAATTAGAATAAAAAGCCTTGTTACCGAAGAGCTGACAGCCTGTATGTAAATGTTATGTTGATATCTCAAATACAGTTCACTTCCTTGATAAGATTGCTGTTTAAATTATGTGAATGAGTGCTTTATAATTTCTCCCTTTCTTGAGGTTTCCTTTTAGTTTCTTATCAACGAGAGGTTGACTGCTATTCAAGCTCTTCTGGTACCTTCTCAATGCAACTTCACACGGACACGTCGCCATATTTCACTACAAAATCTCAACGATCACACAGCATTACATGGCCTTCATACAGCGTGTATTATGTACCTGTGCGCATGAGCGTACGTAGAAAGTCTTGAAGGGGGCTACAGAGCTACAAATCAGTGGTGTAGAAATTTAAAAATTATGGGATGGGAGTTCAAGTAGGTTTAAAAAAGGTCACGTGATGTAGTGATAGATAAAATAATTTGTTTTGATATCATCCAATGGTGGAGGGAAATTATCAGTTCTTGAGCCTCTTTCCCAAGCCACCGTTACAACGCCATATATTTATACATGTACAAATAAAATTGTATCTCAATGGGGAATTTATGGTCCACAGCACTCCCCCTTGCGTACGCCAGTGCCTCTACAACCCGCATTCAAATCATTCAACTCTGATGCTTGCTCTTTGTACATTGATAGGTGTGTACGTGTGCATAGACGCCGACTTGAAAAATTATTGTGGGTTCCAAAAATTTTAAATCGATTGACCCACGCCCTTTTTAAAAGGATTTAAGTGTAATTTAAATTTCATTATCAGATTATCTGGTACAATAAGACACCTGAAATGTTAAAATGAAGCAAATTATAGTTAATTATAGAAAAATATTTTTTCTCTAGATAATTATTTAATACCTCCCCACTAAATGCATACACCTTTTATAGTTTTACGAGGAGGAGGATTGTGCAAGGGTTTCATTGGGAAGGGTGGCCGGGATATATATATATAGTTTTACGATTGCTGCCAAAATACTCAGATGTGTCCAACCCCTCCCTTCCGCATCTCTTTAAAAAGAATTTGACTGGAATAAAAGCTAGCTTCAGGGCTGCTTAGGAAGTAAAACAAAGTAAAAAGTAAAGTGCGGATTCCCCAGTTGTTAAAAGATAGGGTGGGTCAACTTACTATAACATAGACAACACATAGACAACACATAGACAACATATTTTTGCTTTTATCACTATGGCCGCTAAAGATTCTCGTCTCTGTGTGTAGAGCTACAGACTAAACTTTTGTATTTTCTATGAACCCAGACAAAATGAAGAATTTTCTTTAATGAAAGGTTCAGGGAACAGGATATAAATAATGAAGACCTTGAGGAATTGATGACGAAAAACTTCGTGCATACATTTCCGTACGCTTATTTTCCCCACGAGCAAAAATATTAGGGGTTCGAGGAACCCACAACAAAATTATTGAGGGTTCAAAAAGTGTCTCGAACCCACCATGTGGCGCCACTGTCTGTGTGTGTGTTTTTAGTATAGGTTATACTTCCCAGAAATTATTTTTAAAACTGAATGAGGAAATCTTACTGGTAAAATACTAAGGCGAATGCATTCTCTTTCTTTAAACGTTCAAAGCATATAGGGCGAGATGCATACTTTTTCGCAGGGCCGACAATAGGGGGGGCAGCAGGGAAGGATCCCGGGGTCCCGGATGAAGTTAAGGGGACCGCGCTAGCAAAAATCCATGTTTTGGGGGGGCCCGCCCTGACCCCCCCAAATATTTTTAATACTGTATTCTTGCTTTATTTAAAAGTGAAAAAAAAATAATAATGTACTCCCCCTCAGAGAATTTTCCCGGCTACGGTCTTACGGGCCGGTACATACATGCATTGATCTTATAAAATAAATAAGTAATAAGCAAGTGCAAAAAAAAATTGCTTACTTATTTCATACTTTCTTTCATTGGGGTGTTTAACACCCTCCCTCAAGAAGAAAAAAATATATATGCCACAGTCCAGGGAAGGGGTCCTGGGCGTTCGTCGAAGTAAGTCTGGCGCCCGCGTTCGCTTTTGGCGCCCCTGCTTTTCCGTGTACCCATATTAAGCACGACTAGATATATTTCTATTCAATAGTAACCGCTCTTGAATATGTTTGATCAATTTCCATTACTTGTTGCCATGGGCGGATTTACCATTTTGCCGCCCCAAGGCCACCTTTTGCCGCCCCTTTCTAGCCGTCCGGCTTCGCAATTAGTTGTAGGGACATAAAAATTGCTACATTCAATATACGCCAAAAACTTTCGTATTTAACAATAAATATGTTGAAAAACAAACTCATAAATTGAAACATAAATATTAAACAATATTAACTTATATTGAAGTATTATCTCTTCTTGGTATATAATAAATCAAATTCAATTTTATTGAAATAAATTTTAATTTTAGCAAAAAATAAAAGTCTATTGAACACTGGTATTTAAATGGAAAGCATGACGTCCAGCTTTCTGCTCGGCAAAATAGCTGATTGTAGACTATCATATGGTATTGATTTTGTTCTATCAGACTCAATACAGAAAATTTTGCCGCCCTAATCTATAGCCTAGTAAAGCCTATTGGGAAATACGGACTGTTCTTTGCCACTTACGGAGATGAGGCTCCAATTAAGAAGGAATCTCAAACAATTCGGAGAAGTGTGGAAAAGTATATCCAAAAATTACGAGAGCTAAAAGGCATGTTTACAGATAAGACGAGCACCAAATGTTGGAAACATCGTTTTAAAATAAGTATATTTAAGTATTGGTGAATTGGAAATTTCAAAAGAGAACAAAACAAAGGTGAACGCTTAAAATCCTTGACTCAATAGAAAATGTATTAGAGTGGTATATGATGGAGGGTGGCACGAGTAAAAAGATTTCAATAAACTTTTATCTAATAATAAATGAAAAATAACATGGTACTGACTATCATCACAGGACAGGCAAAATTTATCTACACAATACGATATTTGTGAGATAACCAATACTAATGTACCGAGAATAAACAATTTTTAATATTTTCGCATAAAACCATTTATGTATGTGGCAATGATCTATAATTTTTTTTGTATATTTTTACCGTATATTTTAAATTCCCTCACAGCATAAAGTAATTTATTACGTTCTCATTTCTTTTGTATTTATGAGAGGGAGGGAGAGAGAAAGAGAGAGAGAGAGAGGGAAAGAGAAAAAGATAAAGAGAAAGGGAAGCTTTCCGGATTCGCAATATCTCATTTCTTATATCCGGTTTCAGATTTCTTTTGTTTAGTTTTAAAAAGATTTTCCATATCCGCGAACAATATTTCAATAAGAGTTTAAATTTGAAAGAAGAAGCTAACTCCAGGAACGCCCCTGACAATAAATACTCAGAACAATTTCAAGAAATTTGAAAAGGCGTTTTGGCAACAGCAATTTTCACCCTTTGAATTGGTTTTAAGTAGAAACTTCTCGTCTGCTCAATTGTTTTGTGACTTTAAGCATTCAAATGGAGATTTCTGTTTAAAAATGCCTATTTTAATGTGAGTAGGGTCTGCATTCTTACGCACGATGCGAGAGGAACGTGTAAAAATTCACAAGCGGTTAAACGTTTTATACAGCAGATAGGATATCTATGTTGCCAGTTCCCCTGCGGTCTGTTTCTAAAAATAGGAAATAAATTAGCTGGAAAAAAAAATCGTCTGTTTTGTACAGAAAAATCACAGTTTTGGCGATTTTAGTAAGAAATGAAACCAAACGATACAAATACATCGATTTGTAGGAAATCGATGGAGAGTGTAACGATTTTTTGATCCTGTAATCACCACCATCATCATCATCATCATTTGTTTCTTATTTTTTTAGATAAATGTCACACCTGGCTTTCGATCTCCTTTTCGTTTTCGACTCGCATTCAATATTCAGACCTGCCTTTGGACGCCACTTTACGTAGATGCCGTGAACGATGGTCGAATGGGGAAAATAGGATTTACTGTAGACGTGTACGCTGGATGTATTTCAAATGCCGTTTCTTGTTTTGCTGCAACGAGAAGTAAAATGTCAAGAACTATTGACGTATTGAAATATCGTTGCTTAGCAATACAAAAATTGCGAAACTTTTTCTATAATTTAAGAAATGCCGAAGGCTCCAAGAATAAATTTTTTGGGGTCTTCACTTTTGCTAGCAAATACTGTCTGACGAATGTACTAAAAATTAGATTTTGATTTACGGGATAAAAGGATTTTAAAAATATTCGGGAAACGGTAAAAAATTTATTAGAATAGCAGCTGATTGTAAATTTATTTGGAGGAAGTCATGTCGACTTGTCAATACTATTACAAATGCTCTTCTAACAGACTTGGGACAATGAATATCATGAACAAAGATGCATAGTCTAATATTTAAGCCTGCTTGCAAGCGTGAATCTTCCTTCCGCATGCTTCCTTCCTTACTTTCATTCAATCATCAAAGTATTCATCAAAGTAATTCATCAAAGTAATCTGGATATTACTATATCACAGATTCATTCATTTTTCAAGTGTTTTTTGAAGGTTAAAGCAAATTAAAATCATAAATTTAGAATCATAATTTAAAGTTTAATTATTAATTACTCATAAATGGCCATTCAAGCAGTCCTTCCAACTATTTATATATCTATCAAAAACAATTTTACGAAGATAAAAGTCGGCAATCATTATCTTTTCCTTTTGCAAAATCCTTTGCTGAGAGGGAAAGCATCTGCTGCAGTATGAAAATGGCTCATTTTGAACAGGATTTGTTTCCGAATATTGAACTTTTTTATTCCGTACATTTATTAATCAATATCCGTTATTTATTGGCTCTTTAATGATTAATAAAAAACAAATTTAAAAGCAAATATTAAATGTCGCATTCAAGTATATATTGCATTTCTCTATTTGTCACTTTACTTTTCTATTAATATTATTGTAAATATAAGGAGAACGTTTACATATTTATTTACGATTTTTATTTTATTTAAAAAACGCTAACAGCGACTCGGAAAAATCTGGCAACATGATACTTGAAAAATTTTTGCGACTAAAACTCAGTTCGAGTTGTGAAGGGCATACGAAAGGAAGTTGCGGCATGAAGGCTATATATATATATATATTTACCCTTTCCGAAGAGAAATATTCATATTCAATAATTAAAAAACAATGCAACAAGCATAGTTTTCCAGTTTCAAAATATAAAATAAGCGATATTATTAATGTAAAAGGAAAAAATCGGCAAGCTTTAACCTCAAGAGGAAAAAAACACAAAAGAAACATCCAAAAAAAAAAAGGTTTATATTTCTTCTAGTATTCCTAAAGTACAGTCTATTGTTTTTACAAGAAAATCAAAACTTTAAAAAACTATTGCAAAAGCTTTGTATACATGAGCCTCAGCTATAAATAAAATAATTAATAAAGATTTGAATTTAATTAAAAAAAAATACAGTTCATCGTCCGTTATCTGGGTATGCTGCTGAGAGGAAGATTGGATGCAGATTATTATATAAAAGTCATTGACAGGAAATAGATGGACAAAAATGTTGCAATTGACGAAGTATGGATTTATTTAAATGATTGTAATAAACAAAGGTCGATTTATTATCGAAAAAGAGCCCAGAGAGAGATACAAAATTTGGTTAAAAGAGAAAAAATTAACTTTCAGAAAAGGATTTATGGTTGTCGCTGGACGGAAAATTTGTAAAAAATGCAAATATCAACTCTACATATTATCAAAATAATGTTCTGACTCCTATTTTTAAAGGAGATATTCCAAAATTGTATTCTACTGATTTTTAAAATGTGGAACTCCATCAGGACAAAGCGAGTAGCCACACCTCCAAAAGTACAACCGCATTTCTAGAAAAAATGAGACAAGAAATTGGAATCAAGTCAATACTAGTTCGCGATATTCTTACCAAGTTTCGGGACGTAGCACCGATGGATTACTGACACTTGAACTTTTAAAAGAAGCCCTTTCAAAAATCTGACCCACTACTTCGGATGGACTGCAGAAAACTGTGTAGGAGAAATGGAAAACAAATTTCGCTTTTGAATTTAAAAAAATAACTGTACTATTGTAGAAATCTAGATGCAATATGATAGTTCAAAGACAGGGCTATCAGATAGAATACGGTAAAAAATATTTTTTGTTATTGTATGTATTTTATTTATTCTGTCAAAATCTTTATAAATATGTGTAAACATCCTCGGTATAATAGCATGACTACAAATGATAATCATATACGGCGTCACACCCTTTATAATGTTATAAAATATATCGATTATTTTTTAACGTACATGATATATAGAAACAAAAAATCCTAATCGATTAAAATGTAATCGATATATTGAGTCAAAAAATCGATATTTGCTTCTTGTTTTGTAAAATTTTACGTTCTTGTTTCGTATAAATAAGCAATAGCCATAATGCTCAATTCCTTGTCGTCTTTACGTTCGTGACAAGGCTCTCTTCTTATTATGCATTAGCCCCAATGCCTTTTTTTTAACGACATTCAATACAGATGAATATAATGTCGAAATAGCCTTTGTAAATTTATGAGACGCAAACTAATGCATTGCTTAAATTTTCTTTATTAAAACTAAAGAATGGAAAAGTTAATTAAACTTTTATTAAATGATAGTTGTCTCAGCAAATTACATCAAGTATTAATGTTAACTGGGAGTTGAATTTTCAAAAAACACGTTTTGCACAATATGGTAATTTTTTTTTTTTAAATTTAATTAATCTTCATCTTCCACTTTTTTTAAAGTGGACGTTCGTGGGGT
This sequence comes from Dysdera silvatica, assembly GCA_006491805.2. Lineage (NCBI taxonomy): Eukaryota > Metazoa > Arthropoda > Arachnida > Araneae > Dysderidae > Dysdera > Dysdera silvatica. The sequence goes on from QLNU02015359.1 coordinate 7,981,136, forward strand.
GAGTGAGTCAAGGCAATTGCATTTTGACACCGAATTGTTTTTAAAAATTTTGACATAAAAGTTTTATTTTTTTTTGAAAATTTTGACACTAAAGTCACAAAACAATTGAGCAGACGAGAAGTTTCCATTTAAAACCAATTCAAAGGGTGGAAATTGCTGTTGCCAGAATGCCTTTTCAAAATTCTTGAAATTGTTCTGAGTATTTATTTTATATAAATCGAACACTACGCAGATTAAATCAAACAACAATGTCAATCAATCAACGTTTATTGGCGTAGTGATACCAACGCCGATGGTATGGCGTGATTAGATGGTGAAACGTTCGAAAGAAAATAAATATTTCTGCCTTCGGTGGGACCTGAACCCACGACCTTCCACTTGCCGGGCGGAGGCTCTACCCACTGAGCTACGAAGGACAATATATAATCTCTTTACGAACGTATATATATTGTTGCCAGTTATTTCGCAGAATGGTGTAGTACATGGACTACTATTTAAACCAAATTGCAAAGAGACTGGTATTAAATTGGGTTCACAGGTATGGTATTCAGGTCCCACCGAAGGCAGAAATATTTATTTTCTTTCGAACGTTTCACCATCTAATCACGCCATAACATCGGCGCTGGTATCACTACGCCAATAAACGTTGATTGATATTGTTGTTTAATACTATCATGTCTTTGTAAGTTGGTTATGTCACGCAGTTCACATCTTTCGGTTGACCGAAGATTGGACATTCTGTGCGTTTTCTTATCTTCTTAGAACGATTCATTCTCAAACCCGCATCAATTCAAACTAATTAATAAAACTTGAGGTTTCACTAAAATATATGCTTCTTTCTTCCAAGACTATCTGCAGAAAAATGAAGTAGTAATAATCTTTCCCGAACAATATTGGCTCGCGATGGACACGCTAGCCCACTAGCGCCATTCTGGCGATCAGCGGAATAAATGCCAAAAAATTAAACAGTGATGTACGTATACACTAAGGCTACGACATTTAGGAATAATAAGCGTTTAAGCAATTTAAAATCAACATTTTGGATGAATGTTTTTTTTTTACATTAAAGTAAGTTTTTGGCGCCGAAATGTGGTCCTAACCTGAGCAAATGCAAGTTTTCTATGTACTATTGTACAATACGGATACTACAGGACACAAAAACAAGGGTGAGCCTAGTCCGAATTCAGCCTGTTGAATAAACGACTATTTAATAAAAATGCACAAAAAACTGCATAAAAAGCCTGTACCTACTATAGGCGGAAATAAATGGCCCCGGCGGGAGAACTCTATATTATCTGATCGGTACAAGATTTTACATGCATACTATTGAGACCATTTGGCCACTTTTGCGCGCTAGCTCAGTTTCAATTTCGAAAAAAGTGAAAAACGATGATTTTTTACCCACCTTAGTGTATAGCGACCACATGTCTATGGGGACTATTGTAGTCCAGTTCCAAAAGTGGTTACTTTAGAGAGGTTTTACTTTATATGTATTTTTGCGGTACTATTACAAATTTAGTTTCGGAGGGGGACTTGTCATTAATATACCGCCTTTCTGGGTACGGGCTTATGCTAAACTCTGCTCGGTCTGATTGATTGACATTGTTGTTTGATTTAATCTGCGTAGTGTTCGATTTATATAAAATAAATACATACCTGTATGCTGCAACGTGCATTTCGATCAATTTAATACCAGTCTCTTTGCAATTTGGTTTAAATAGTAGTCTATGTACTACACCATTCTGCGAAATAACTGGCAACAATATATATACGTTCGTAAAGAGATTATATATTGTCCTTCGTAGCTCAGTGGGTAGAGCATCCGCCCGGCAAGTGGAAGGTCGTGGGTTCAGGTCCCACCGAAGGCAGAAATATTTATTTTCTTTCGAACGTTTCACCATCTAATCACGCCATACCATCGGCGTTGGTATCACTACGCCAATAAACGTTGATTGTTTGACATTGTTGTTTGATTGTTCTGACTATTTATTGCCAAACTAAAGATTCTTGACCCATGTATTAAAATTTTGGACTTCACTATCTTTTCTAGGGTTAGCACAATCATGGCGAAAGTGGTTGATGTTTAACCACGAACAGTTCAATGTAAGAAACCCCATGGGCGTACGTACAGCAAGGGTCTGAAAAAATTTGCGATTTTCGCGATGATTGTGCTGACGCACGGGTAATAATACCAGAGTCTTTAATACAGGAGTTCTTGTTCGATCTGAAAAAGGATGATGGGCGTTGAATTTAATTTCTTTAAATATTTTTAAAGTTCCCGCTTTTTTTCAAAGAATTTTCCATGTCTTTATCCCAGCATTTTTATATGAGCAGTAAATGCTTTTCGCTGGATATTAAATACCTCGGTTTATGAAGTGCTAAATATTTTTTATTGAACATTAGATAACATAGTTCATTAAGCATTGAATATACAGGGTGTCTCAGCACCAGGGTTGCAAACATCTAGGAGGGGTAGGGTACACCTAGACGAACAATATTTGTCATAGAACCTAGGGTCGCAAACCACTCACAGCGCTAGTTCTAAAACCGTCCAGCATGCACAAATATTTACAACCAGTGCGTGAAAAGCGCCAGATAAAACTCAGGTCAGCTGCTCAATTGCATAGATGATTAGGACATCGCATTTTGCGCTTCTCATGCACTGGTTGTCACTATTTGGCTCTCAATTTGCCCACGCTGACGGCAAGACATTTTTAATTAGAAAATTAATAGACAATGAACAAATAAACAAAAATAAACAGAACGAAATCTTGAAAAATTGCGAAAGCAGCAAAAAATTTTAAGTGGAGTCTGCTGTCAAAGTAAAATAAATTTGAAAGCAAATCTTTTCAATCGGGTATACAGGACACTCTAAATAAGGGACCAGTTTCTTATTTATATTGAACACATCATCTAGTTTTGTGAAGAAATGGGGTGGGGAAGCCGGTGAAGTTTAATGGATCCGGTTAACAATAGAGGCAATTCCCCACCTCCCTTGGTGAATTCGGTGTTGTCCCATTTGCGCACGTTTCAGATGCGTACAAGATGGGAAAATGAGCTCATGATTGTGGTTACTACAATTTGGCTACCCATTTGGCGGCACACTATCATAATTCTTTATTTCTATAGTGTATTTTTGTATAAACGAAAATTTCCACAATTACTTTCCGTCTCACTTTTGTCCAGGACTGGCAGCTTATTGCTATTTAAAATTTACATAGATAGTACAGTCGAACCTTGTTAAAACGAATTATTTTTAATACGAACAGTTTTCGGACGTTCCGTCAGAGTGTATAACATACTACCCTTTCCGGATAAGACGAATTGCTGTTAATAGGAACAGATTTTTTGTTCCCTTTGGTGTTCGTCTTAACGAGGTTCGACTGTATATAGTATATTATACATTTATGTTGTACATTTATAATATTTATTACCTATTATACATTATACATTTAATTTGACTTGTACGCATCTGGGATGTACGCAAATGAGCTATAACCAGGGAATTCATGTCCCCCTAAAGTCCAAAGTGTACTTACTACCTGTCTCCCCATTGCCGCCCGTATCCGCCCACCTCAGGAGTGAAAGGCAAAAGGCGACTTTGGGCGGCTTGGGAAGTAAAGAGTTAAGGCCGAGTACAAGGGGAAGGTTTGGGTGTTAACACCCTCAATTTAAACAACGTACTTAGCTGTAAAATACTTCATGAAGGAAAATTTCAGGTTTTCCACCAAAACCTTTCCCTTGTTCATCCAAAAGCCTCCCTCTTTTTGAAATCTTGTGCAGTGGCCTATCTCGGATTAGTCTGGGATCAGATCAGGATCAGTCTGGGATCAGATCAGGTTCCCGAGAATTCAGGATTAAATCGAAGTTGCGTGAGTTCAAGCAAAAGTACTTGAATTGGCGCATACACGAATATATTAAGCTTCGTTTTAAGATTTTTCATAATTTGACACAAAATGCTCGAAAATGTTTTATATTAGAGGGTCTAAATATAGGCTGGGGTCTACATATGGAGTAGTTGGAGTTCAGGGCCTGGTGAGTGCCGTCCTTTAGCGAAAGTTATGCGAAACTGTGATTCAAGAAGAAAGGGAAAAAGAGGAACAGCAGATCAATTGCACTCTATGTGTTCGGGTGTTGCGTTACGGAACGTATTATTTTGTGTATTTTAGCATCGCAAAACATTTTATAGGTATGTTTGTTCTATTTTCGTAACAATAATATGTTTAACTAAGAATTAATTTGGTAAATGCACCATATTACTGACATTTTAAATTTATTTTCACATAAATCGTATAACGAATACAGTTGCGTAGTAATGGCTGCCACCGCTCTAAGCGTCACTAAGCAAATGGTCTAAATATGGGACAAGACATATGATGCAAGACAAGGACTTTTCGTGGAGGGGGGGCTTGCTCTCCGAAAAGGGCGCCTTACTTGCCCCATTTAATATTGTTTTCTTTTTATCCCCAGGATTTCGAAAAGTTCCTACAATATTGGGATCAAGAAAAGGTTTTTCATTTAGGGCTACATCCTTGGATATAACTGTCCTCTTAGAGAAAATTAAATATTTTGCTGCTTGTAGTCGAATTCAGAACATGTAGACTAATATGTGTCGTGGATATATTGATCACGAAACACACAGTTTAAAATAAATTTATTTAAGAAAAAAAAACCCACTTTAGTCGTAAAATATATGGATCTACTTTTTTTCATTATTTCGCGGCCCCCCTTTTCGCAGTGAGTGTGCACGTGCAAGACGTGTATATTTGCGATTTTTGTAAATAGGCTGTTAGCAAGTTTATTATTACCAGTAATTTTTCATGCTTTTAAATATTTCAATCCGAAAATATGAAGTTTTTACTTATTGTATCCAAAAATTCATTTTATTATTTTATAGTGTATTTTGCAAGTTCAATGTCTTAATTAGTCACTTATCTGAAGTAAAAAATGTCCTCACATATACAATGTTCTTTCTTAATTAGTATTTTACAATATTTTGAGGGTAGCCCTTCTATAGACCACATTTTTAAAAGTCAACAATTTTACTTTTACATTTAATTAATAATTCAAAGAAAACATTATTTTTAGAAAATTTATTTTTGTATCGTGTTATGAAGCAGATTTGTTCTAGCTATAGATTGGAGTATCACATTTTGAAAATCTTCAAGGATTTGTCTACAGTTCTTGTAATAAAAGTGGTAGCCCATATTTAGATCATCTCTTACATAAAACATACGCATTGAAAATTGCATAATATTTAAGATAATGACATGCAAGAAAACAGACAGAATATTTGCTGTTTTAAGAATGGTAGAGAATTTATATATATATATTATACATTTTTTTTTCTGGTAATATAAGTTATAGCCTGGGTATACGAACTGTCGGTTCCACCCTCTCAATGGTTGGACTTCACTTCCATTTACACTCGTTACTACAGAGAAGAACTCACGACCCTTGTTAACAAGAGTAATAAAATCTTGCATTGACCCCATTGTTGTGAAATGACCTAACTGGCATTTTCAATGTTCTAACTGGCATTGCAATGCCCGTTTCACCTCCTTCTGTGTTATTTTGGACCGTGCTTCCGAACTTTCCATTAAAAGCTTTTCCAACCCTTCCATTAAAAGCGTTTTAGTGTGACTCTTAAAGATCACGTTTATATCGTCAATTTCTACATCATCTAGTTCTATTTCATCTGCTATCTCTCGCGTTCTCTGTTACTAGCGGAAGGGTAGATTTGCGGTCTCGTGTGAGCAAATTCAGAATTCAGGCAGTCCGAAGCTAACGCTAGACGTATACTTATACGGTATTTTGACGTTATCTAATCAGTTAGAGTTGCAATTTTATTATAGAATTTTTATTATAGATAAGTTTCATTGCACTCTCATAATTAGTGTGTCTAGGAAGTATCTGGAAGTGTCTAGAATTGTCTAGGAAGTCGGGCAAGGTCATAACGCGTTATCCCCCCATCCCAAATCGCGATTTGCGGGAGGAGTAAAAAGTAATCCTTCTCGTAAATTGAAGCAGTGTAAACCGAGTCCTCTCTGTAATTTCATCTTCCTGCTTTCGAAATATCCATGTAGGAGTATATGGGTTTAAAAAAATTAAAAAGAGGGGAACTGTTAAAGTAAAGTAAATCTGTTAAACGTCATTAGTGTAGTATATAATGTTCAGTTATAGAATTAAGAACATAACGGGAAAATTATTTCATTAACGGGCAAATTAATTTACAACAGGTAAATTATACGTAGTAGGTAAATTAACAGGTTAATAGAGATATTTTCTCCTTAAATAAAGGGCCTTGGAATGTTGAATTTTGACGGCATATTTGATGCCATGGTAATAAGGCATCGCAGCTTTAACCATTGATGTTAATACGGCAAAAATAATACATGGAATATGGCTTTGATTTGCTTTTGTTTATTTTACAATTTTTTAATAACACTCTCTATTATTTAGAGGTAATTTGGCTAAAACTCTATGAAAAAAAGAGATTTAATAATTTTTTGATAATTCCATAAATTTATGGCAAATTAGTTATATACCATATCAAACTCTGGGGATATTACTGCGTAGATATCAAAATCCTTCCTGCCAACGCAAAACGAAATTTTAACCTGTTAACTGGGTATGACGACATTTTTCGTCATGCCCAGAAGACTACCAAAATGCGAATGACGACATTTTTCGTCATTAAAATTAACCGTATTATGTTGAACGCATTACGTTTTATGTAGTTCTTATATATTTAATCCTAGCGTGATGGTGTGATGACATTACTTATCACTGTGAAAAAAAGTCCCCAGTGTGAAACGAGTTTCACAAAATTTTATTCCCCGGTTAACAGGTTAATGGTTTAATTATAAAAAATAAAAAACAACAATAACAACAACATTGGATTAAAGAAAGTTAGCAGCTTTTCAAAACTTTATTCTCACAATTCGCTTTTCTGGTATCTATGACAATACCACTATTACGAGCATAATATAAAGTTACTAAGAAAGGGAGCAGGCGCATACCTGTCATTTTCTTTCCATTGTATCACGTGATCGTGGTTGCAAATTGTATTTATTGGCGACATTTTAAAAGTTGCGCCAATGTTTACATTCGTCGGATAATCGCGGATTTTTGATTATTTTTATGCCAAAATAGCGATCATTGCGCCAATGCGGAAAACCTTTATCGCCAAGGTAAATGAAACCGGAATTGTACAACAAAATGGCGGCTAATGCATCCTAGAACTCTAGGGGCTCTAGTATAATATCAACTTTTATAAACGCGTGAAACCCAAATATAAAGATAAAAAATTCACATTGCTGGGTTAACTGTATATTGAGCGGCGTCTCTATCCTACGGACTTGAACTGCTAGAAAATATCTCCATGGTACCAGCGACGCGTCTTCTCTACAAATCCATAAGCCAATTCTGCTTTTATATAGCACTGATTAAAAGCGTATAGATTCCATTAATCTTAAAAGAAAACTTATAAGGCGCTGAACTATTATCTATTTGGATCATTTTTTCAGCTTGAAATAATTTTGATGGATGATGTTCAAAGGCACTTCCTTCTGAAGCAACTGAGTAAGACAGAAATATCAACAAAGCAAACGCTACTTCTTAAACACTTTAAAATAATTGCTAATAGCTAAGCAAATATTACATAGGTTCCTTTCTATGCTTTTTAACAGAGAACAATAGACTTTACCTCGGGCTAGAGAACTTTTCTCGTTAAAAGAAAAAGTCACCGTAGGCTTAGACTTCAGATATAATCCAATCCCATTGTCCGGTTCATTTTTTGAAGTTTCAAAAAACCTTTTCAAGTGTAAGTGGCAAATCTTTTTTTTTAGGATCTGTTCCCATTGTGTCCTTTAACTCTATTTTATGGAGTAGACGTGGTTGCAGTTGAAAACGTTCATTCTCTTTCTGCAATAGGGTGAGGCTCTGAATGTAGAGCCCTTAGACAAATATGACATCACTGCTTTTGAGTATTTCTCAACAGAAATGTACCGACTTTGACATGTTTTTTTACCACTGATCGGAGAATATTGAACAATGATAGGGGAGATAAAAGATTAAATGTATCTGTTCTTCAAGACAGTTGGATGAATGGATGGACAAAGAGAGGAGAGAAAAGCAGAGCAAAAGAGTTGCGTGAGATATAGATTCGCAAGAAAACTCTAAGAAATATATATGTATTTAATAGCCCCAAAAACTGAAAACCTGTAATTTTTACCATCCACATTTTCATTACTAGCCGTTAGAAGAATCTCAGTTTAATCATAGTTTGAGGAGACCGAGTGTAATCTCCTACAAAAGCTTCTGTTGGAGATATAAACGATATCTCAGTAAACATATCAATTATAGTAGATCTTCTATATCTACGGGTGAAGAGTTGCAAGGTCAACGGCGGATATAAGCGAATTATATGTATCTGTTGCTTTCGTCCATATACGTGCCTATGATAATGTTTAATTGATAAATTACGTACAATCATATATTTAAATTGAAATTCATGATATACACAGTTAAAAATACTTTAATTAAATTTAAACTTTTCGATGGAACTTTATCCACCATCTTCAGAAATACAGATTAAAAATGAATTAATATATAATTTGTAACAGATTTTAGGAAACATGGAATGATATCTCATGTTGAAAAATAACAAAATTATTTGAGAAAGGGAATTAGGAAAAAATTAGTTTATTAAAAAGGGAAAAAATTAAGAAATAATCAGTTATTAAAAAAAATTTCCAACAACCTAAAATCATTTACAAACCGCTCGCCACCTCTCAACTAAATTTTCTTGAATCCTTTTTTATTCAACAAAATAGTCATAATCTTATTGATGACATGTCAATCACAACAAAAATCTATTCTATGTGGACCCAATTTCTTTAAATTATGTCCTTTCATTTTTTTAAATAACTAAATATTCCTTAATTTTTTCCCTTTCAGCAAATTAATTTCCCTAATTCCCTTTTTCATGCGGTGAACTCCACTTTACAGACTTCAATACCCTTGCCACTGGATCTCTATGGTTATATAATTTTTGTTTTTGCATTTCTGATAATCAACAACAATGTGAATTTGATTATATATTTATTATTTTTATATTTTAACATTTGGTAACGGAATTTTATAAATGTATTCTGGATTCTTAAAAATAAATCAGTCTCAGGGTTTCCACCAATCAGTCTGCACGTTTGATTAGAGGTTCCGCCATAAAATGGCATATGCATATTATACATCACTACGTACCTTTTCTCTTTCAAATAAACCTGTGTGTTTCAAAAAATAATCGAGTTATTTGATTATTTCTAAGCTGAAATTTAAAATAAGTGGGAGAGTGAAAACTGCAATCACGTTTCTCCACACTCATAAATTTTTTTATTGTTTTCGACATGAGATATTCCACGCTTCCAAAAATCTATTTTAAGTTATATATTAATTCATTTTTAATCTATACATTTAAAATTCTATATATTTAAAATTAGTTAAAGTACTTTTAACTCTGTCTATCGTAAAGTTCAATTTGAATATTTGTACAGTGAGTCCCTCTTCGTTGTTATAATCAGATATTACCTACATAAAATAATAGTAAAGTATATTACAAGTTACTTCACTCGACTGAACGGATTTCTGATGTTTTAGCTTAAGTATAGCGGAAATATGGAGTACAGAAAAAGTATTTTATATACATAAAATTTAAACACACATTTTTTCCTTCTAATTCTAAATTTACTTTTTAAAAAATATCTTAGCGTCACTACTTTCGCGTCCTAGCTCTCTTACTGAGTAAAATTAGAGATATTCGAAACAATACGGCGAAAATTCGGCAAGGAATGCAGCAAGGTGGAACCTTAACTAGATGCAAGTAAGACTAAATCTGAATAGGTACAGAGGGCAAAGAGAGATGAATCAATCACTGTGCATGATGGGGAGGAAAAATTTCACCATGTGACTCAGAATGGTGAGCAATTTGAAATTCATTAATAGCCCGTTTCTGAAATTTTCCATTTGATATTTACAGACCGCGGAAAACTATGGAAAATTGGAAATTTAGAACACGAGTTCACGGACACTTGGTTATACTGTACTTTGACTCCTGCACTGTTGCGAAATTATAAATAAATAGATTGAGTTAAATGTATGAATAGGTTACATCGAAAATAAAAGGAGAGGTATCAAAATAAGAGAAACGTTATACCATTGGCACAACCAGGGGGTGGGTATGAGTGACTCATCTCTCCCTTTGGGAAACGAAAATTTCAAATAAATGCTATAGGCCGAGCATTGTGTTAGGGGACTATTGCCCTGTTAGAAATAGTGGTCAAGCTCGATAATGGTTATATGATAACCGAGACGTTTGTTATCTAAGGAAGAGTTTTCTCCAGAAGAGGATAATGTACAACCTTGGGCGCCCCGAGGGGGTGCAAGGGGGTGCACTTACACCCCCTTGGCTTATGAAAAAAGGGGGAAAAAGGACTGAATCCACAAGAAACTATAGTCCAACAACATTATTCAATTGGAATTTTTCGTGGATGCAGATCCGCCTGCATATAAATCTGGGGGCGTCCATGTGTACAACGGATGGTGGAGAATTGTGGGTTTGAGAAAAAGGACGATGTACAAGACAAGACAAAGAAAAAAAAAAGCCTTGGTAGTCAAAGGGTGTTTACCAATAGTTATTACTGTCTCAAGGAGAGATGATCCAAGCTGATGGATGATTTTTCAAGGGAGAAGAAACTGTTAGCGCAAAATTTTTAGGAAACTAAAGTTGAGGTAACTGAAGGAAGCAGTTACTTTGAAGAGACGTTGGGTGCTGGATTATTGACAGTTTGTCAAAACTGTCAATGCCTTACGATAGTGATAAATCAAACGATGCTTTGGAACCTTCAGCGTTATTTAATAAAAAGTTCAACCAACTTTTTCCCAAAAGTGATTTCCAATGTAATAGATTTTCTTGAATCTTCCGGCTTCGCCGATGGAGGAACTAAATTAATAGGTAAATCTAAAGACTTTTTTTTAACTTTTCAGAAAGTAAATTTTATGATTAATTATTAATTTTGCAAACGGAAGGTATCGGGAAGGTTGTCCAAAAGATAGGAGCTGTGTTCCTAGAAGAGCGTTACAAATGCGATAGAGATGGGCAGTTGGATCCAGATGGGATCTAGAGAGAGAGAGAGAGTTTCTTTAGTAGTACAGCTAAAGATTAGGCATTGACGTTCATAATTTTGTAGAGAACGTAGGACCAGAATAAGAATATTAAAAATAGAGAAAGGTAGCCATGAAGGTGAGTCCTATTAATGAAAATTAATAACGAAAAAATTAATGAATGTAAAATAAATTTTATGAATGTATTTTAGAGTGAAATGTTCTTGAAAAATGAAATAAACTCACTAAGTTCATTGTAAATAACGTTTGTATTTGGATTAAATTCTCGATTTTTATGTAAAACTTAATCTATATCGCTTCACCTGCACTATGTGCTCGTATTAATTTTTTTTGGAACGTTGTGAATTAACGAATCTCTGAATTTTCCATTTTTGTGCCAAGGGCGGATCCAGCAATGGGCGTAAGGATCGCCACCCCGGCAGGGTTGTTAAACAAAAAAGACGATGAAGAATATTTTATGTGTGGTTTAAGCCGCCATCACAAACAGAAGTCGTACATTACATTGTGTCGCCAAGTCGGAGAAATGCGATCTTGACGTTTCCACGACTCTACAAGCTTCGCCCTCAAACGACATTTACAGGCGTTGTTATGTACAGTTGTTCCCAACCTGGAGGTCGCGACCGTTAAAGGGTCGCGAACAGATTTCTGGGGCGTCGCCGCAACTATTTTTAGTTGCAATTATTTTAATTAGGAATTTGTACTCAAATACTTTCTTACCAACGCTTATACCAACATGATTACACGTATAAAGTAAATATTCTAGTAAATATTAATTTCATATACAATTTTTTAAATAACATAAATTTAATTTATGTAATATATATATGATATAATTTTATATTTAATGTGTTTTCTTTACTTTGTTAAAAATGCTTTTATTATGCAAATGTGGCAGCGGTGGAAAGAGGGGTCACAGATCTTTTGGTTACTATAAAGGGGGTCGCGGATTACTTGGCTACTATAAAAGTGGGTCGCGGATTACTTGGCTACTATAAAAGTGGGTCGCAGCCTGAAAAAGGTTGGGAACCACTGATATAGCAGAACATAGTTTTTATAGCGCCTTCAAACTTGGTTTCGAACGCAGATGCCAGAAGAGAGACTTTTAATACACACCCATAGAGACATTTATATTGATGTAAATAAAGTAATTGACAAATTTTCAAAGAAACCAAGATGGCTCGACTTCGCACTATAAACTTCAAGTTTTTTAAAAAGTCGCTTATTATAAAAATAGTAAAATAATTACAATGTTTTTATAGTTTAAATTTAAACTTGTTCTATTAATTACATTGTAAATTATCGTTTTTGGTTATTGTATATGTCTCCTTTACTAGGTTATCCTTCTGTCATACTTGACTATAATATGCCTTAAACCATATAGTTTAATTAAAGAAAAGCCCATCTTTAATTCATTGTCTTAAATTAAATATTTTGGTGAGTATAAAGGAAGGCTAGTAATATAACAACATTTACCTAAACTATTTGAAAGTTGATCAATAATTTAGAGCAAACGCAATTAATTAATTTTTTGAAAATTATATTAAATAAAATTAACATTCGCAGAGCGCAGCAATCCATTACTAGTTTTTGAAGACACTCAGACGAGTAACGCACTCTCACAAAGAAATCCTCTTCATAGGAAATAGTGCAGCAATCGGCGAGTTTAGTGCTGCGCAATCTCTTAGAATACTAGACCGTTTCTCGCCAAAATAAATCGAATTCCCAGCAACTGAAATAGAAGTTTGATTTATTTCTGTTATCGCTGTAATATATATTATCCAAAGGCAATAGAACCAAGGGCAGAGGGAAAAGAAAGAAATCTCCACGATTAAGAGTAACGCATGTTATAAGCTAAAAGCTTCTGCGTCTTTGTGATGGATTTATGCATGCGTGTCTAAGCTCTTTCTATATCACAACTTACGTTTAGAATTAAGCAAACACTTGCGGTAACAGCTTCTATATAAAGCAAGAGTCTATCTATATACTTTCCTCTGCATTCGGTAAGTGATTTTAGATTTAAGTTCTGTTCACTTGAGTCACTGGTAATTTTCACACCAGGAGTTAATATTCCCACATAAGAAACTTCAACTAAATTAATTGCATTGGTGTTTCGCGAGTTGAAAATATTTGAATATGTGTATACACACACATGAATGGTGATTAATTTACTTTAAGTGAGGGGTGTGAACAATTAGAGGTTACCCATTATCTTCAGTAACGCTCAGAGCCGTATTTCCCAATAGGCTATAGACTAGGGCGGCAAAATTTTGTGTATCGAGTCTGATATAACAAAATCAATACCATACGATGATATAATCAGATTTTTCATAGAAGAAAGGTAAGACATCATCCGTCCATCCATCCATCCATCCATCCATCCATCCATCCATCCATCCATCCATCCATCCATCTATCTATCTATCAATCAATCAATCACGCATATTGATTGCTAAAACATTGAAAAGTTAAAAATGAGCGCTTAATACCTTACCAAAGCGAAAATGGCTGTATTAGAATACAATTTGAATTTTTGGTCATTAAGATCCGGGCTCTAGTATTACGTGTAAAAGTAGAATAATAATAATGAATAAAAGTAGAATAATGATAATGAATAAACGTAGAATAGTAATAATGAATAAGAGTAGAATTATAATAATAAGGAAGAGTAGAATAATAACAAAATGACGGCATTAGTGTCAATAGGTATCTGACGCTAACGACAATTTGTTTGAAAGTACTTTAAAGTAAATTACCTATATTTTTATTTGGCGCTTTTTCAGGAGATTAGCATTTTTAATTGGCAAAACATTTCGAATTAAACGGTAATTTAATTTATATTCTTTCGGATGAATCATCATTTTTCATTGATAATATAATAGCTATAGTATTCTAACTTGTCTCTCGTCGACGTGTTCCTCAACATTTCGGCAATAGTGTAGAGAATTTTCAGTAGATAATTTATGGCTAAATGTTTTACCTTATCGCCTAAAAAATTTAACAGTACTTTCGTTGAGTAGTATGAGGTGCAGTTGCGATCATATTGAAAGAAAAATTTCCTGGTAAGGTATTGAAAAAACTGATAGCATTCCCCAAAGGATTCATCTAGAGTTTTATAACTTTTACTGTCTTCAAAGACGTTTACAACTTTCAGGATATCTTCAACTGCCATTTCAACACCTTTCCCTGTGATACTGAAAACGATCACGTTTCAATGGTCTAACCGTGAGATCTGGATAGATTTTTCTGTGATAGCGGCATATATACCATTTGCTTCACCCGCACGGACGCCTATGCCATAAAAAGGAAGAGAGCTGAGAAGTTTTCAATCCAGCTATTACACTCAAATAATTTCTGCTGATATTTAAAGCACCTTTTTTGAGATATCCATCTCAGATTATTTGATAAGAATAATTTTTCACACACATAATATCATATAAAGTACTTAAATGTAAAAATAAGCGAAGTTTTAAAAGAAGTTGAAACGCTTTCGGCAGTATGTACCCCATATTAAATTTGAGACTTGAAGCAATATACACAAAATTTTTCACACTAAGCTTTAGTATTCTGACGTTTTTCGTAAAATAGTCGCTGTTGGAATGAATTTTGTTATTTCAAAATTTTGAAAAAGTATTGCGACAGCCGACTTATGCGATATGCTAATAGAAAAATGCATGTATGGCAATAAATGCATAACTACTTTATCGATATGTTATTATAACATTACTTCGATACATTACGTGATAATATTTCATTACCGCATGGCGAAGATTTAAATACATAAGAACACATTTCCAAACCACTTGAACTTTAACATATATATGCACATAATATCATACACATATACAGGGGCGGACTGGACCGCCGAATAGCCGGCCCTCGGGCCGGTGGGCCCTCATGGGCAATAGGATTTGCGCCTTCCAATGGGCGAGGACTCGCGTCCTCCGATAATCTAAGGTTTGCGCCCTTTGAGAGGACCTATTCCGCCCCTGGATATATAACCTTGCACACACACGTACACGCACACACACGCACATACACACACACACTCACACACTAAGTAAACCATTATGTATGACGTTCTGCAATCAACATTTTTCAAATTTTACACGCCAAAATCTAGATGATGAGATTAATGACATTAATTAATTAACGTCCAGACAGAAATAAATGTCTCAATTTTCAATTACGTGAATACCTTGGCAATGCATCTAAACACAGCTTAAGAGGAATATTTCAAATTAACGCATCAAGGTTCAAAATTAATGATGGAAATCTCCCACATTTGACTTTTCGCTGAGGTAGACGCTTGTTTGCATTAATCTTATTTATAATGCAATTTAACTAAGCACGTCTTAATAAGCAATTATATTAGAGACTCGTAAGGTTAATGCTCCAGGGTCGAAACAATTTGTACACACGAATTTCAAAATTCAGAGGTTTACGAGTTAACTTGTTATGCGCATGTACGCACAAATAAATTAACAGATGTCGAGTATCAAACAGGTCACGTGTTCGATTCCCCGTACATTCAAAAGTCAGTTTTTTATATTTTCGACCTTCATCTCTTTTTTTTTAACGGTAAATTTCATCATCAGATCGTATTTTTCGAAAGGCAATGCATATTTTCCACATTTTTAGTACGAATATTTCACTTTGAAATCAATTTTTAAGAACACGTACAATTTACGATTTAAACACTAATTTTCCCATAATAACTGAAAGAAAAAGTTATCTGGAATCTGTCGGAGTCTGAAAGTAAAGCATTTTTGATACACTATGTCAATATATCTTAAATTCCCGAGTTTTAAAAAGAAGGAAAGTACTCCTAAAGCTAAAAAAAAGGACTTTCTTAATAACGTTTCAAATCAATTATCAGATCCCAGGGAATCCCACTTCACATCAATGTGTTTTATTTTACTTACATAAATTAAAGCACATCTTCTACGTCCTACACACCAATAACAATCTGTTTGAAGGCAATATGTCATTTCTCATTCATCTTTTTATAAAATCTGTAGAATTGCAATTGCCTTTAATATTATAAATTATATATTATATTAAATTATTATAATTATATATATTTATTAAATTATTATTATATTTATTAAATTATTATTATATTTATTAAATTATTATTATATTTATTAAATTATTATTATATTTATTAAATTATTATTATATTTATTAAATTATTATTATATTTATTAAATTATTATATTTATATATTATATTTAATATTATTTATTAATATCATTTCGAGAAACGGGTCCCAGGTTCGAGTCCCCGTTCATGCAGAAGACGCTTTTTTATTTTTTGAAACTTCAACCGTTTCCAAAGTGGCAAATACTTGCACCAAGTAGATCGCATTTTTCTGAAGGTGATGCATATTTTTTCATATTTTTAGGACGAATATTGCATTTTTAAATGAACTTTTAAGAACTAAAATCCACTATTGAATCCTAACAGCTTAGGACAAAATTAAACTCTCATATGCTAACGTTAAAAAATAAAGCACTCTTTTATACACTGCGTGGGAATTTCACTGGAATTGTAAATGAAGGAAATTTATATTAAAACAATGAAAAATATCCATTTTTAATGAAGTGTCAAATTCATAATTTATTATTAAGAAATTCCACTTCAAACTTCTTCCCCCTTTCTATACTTGCATAAATTAAGGCACATTTTTTCTATAGCTTACATTAGCGGTCGCCAACCTTTCGGACCTCATGAACCACTAAATTCATAATTTTAAATCCCGCGGACCACATTTCGTGAATTTAGTGCAATATAAAGGCAAAAATTGTCATTCAGAATATGAGAATTTCTTAGAATATTATTTTTGTTTTATTATTAATAAAACATTAAAAATGCAAATAATGTCCAGATTTTGCTGCAGACCACCAAAATTTTCTCGCGGACCACCGGTTGGCGACCGCGGGTCTACACAACCAAAGCAATCGCTCTGAATTTAACAGTTTATTTCTCATTCCTCCTTTTAAGGAATGTCATCTAACATGGCAGTGATCTTTAATGTCATTCGAACAAACAGGTCCCAAGTTTGAATTTCCATGCACGCACGAGATGCTTTTCCAAACTTCATCCGTTTTACAAACCGTAAATTACTTCAAGTAGATTATTTTTTTTGTAGGTGATGCATATTTTTTCAAATTTTTAGTACGAATATTTCACGTTTAAAGCAATTTTTATGAATACCTAAAGCTCACGATTAAATCACTGATTTTTACCTAATAATTTAACGGGAAAAGCTATCTCTGATTTATTAACTTTAAAAAATAAAGCATATTTTATACACCACGTGCATACTTATCTTCAATTTTGAACAGAATGAAAGCTATTCTGAAACAAGAAAATACAATTTTTTAATAACGTTTGAAATCCATTATTCACTTCTAAGAAATTTCATTTCAAATCTCGGTGTTTTATGTGGCTTGCATAAATCAATGCACATTTGTCTACAACTTGCACACTCATAATAATCTCTCTTAAGGGAATAATTAATTTCCCATTCATGTTTTTAGGGAGTACAAAAGTTGATCGCATTTTGAAATAAACTTTGATAAATTATTTGGACTTTTTTCCATATTTTCTTGAAATTTTAGGATGTTAAAATCGCAGCATAATAACGTTATTGATATGGAGCTGTCGAGGAAAGTCACTATTTTGGTGTAATATTGAAGCTGGCTTTGTAGCTGTGTTTGTTATAACAGAGTTTGGTTAGGTATACGATTCTTTTCTCTTCCTCTTGGAAGAGGATCCTCAGAAATGTATGGGGGCCCAATCTCAAAATTCTTCTTTCGATCCTTGAATATATTGAATCCTTCCAGAAAAAATAAAACTTACCATTATTCTATAATCCAGATGATAATGAACGAGTAAACATTACTTATATTCAGCACCGGATTAACGTATGGGTTTTAGAGGCTGTAGCCCAGGGGCCTCCGTCAGCTAGAGGGCCTCCAGGGACGTGTTCTCTTGTAGGTGATCCTTTTGAATTATTTTACCGGGGATCTAAAATACTAGTAGCCAAGGGGCCTTCGCCAACTAGAGGGCCTCCAGAGACATGTTCCTTTATAGGCGATCCTTTTGAATAATTTTACTGGGGGCCTAACAATACCAGTAGCCAAGGGGCCTCCGTCAACTAGAGGGCCTCCAGAGATATGTTCTTTTGTATTCGATCCTTTTGAACTATTTTATTGGGGCCTAAAAATACCAGTAGCCCAGGAGTCTCTGCCAGCTAGAGGACCTCCAGAGACATGTTCTCTTGTAGGCGATCCTTTTGAACAATTTTACTGGGGGCTTAACAATACCCGTAGCCCAGGGGCCTCCGCCAGCTAGAGGGCCTCCAGAGACGTGTTCTCTTGTAGGCGATCCTTTTGTACTATTTTACTGGAGACCTAAAAATACCAGTTGCCCAGGGGCCTCCGCCAGCTAGAGGACCTCCAGAGACGTGTTCTCTCGTAGGCGATCCTTTTGAATTGTTTTACTGGGGGGGGGGCCTAACGATACCAGCAGCCCAGGGCCCTCAAAAACTTTAATCCGTCACTGCTTATATTGTATTCTATTCCACTCCATTTATATCGATCATGACATCGTGTAATTGGACCATTTCTTCACTGGCTAATTATCTGAAGGTTTAAAGCGGGTGAGAATATGTCTGGAAATTTCTCTCAGAATTTAAATGACTATTGCATAAATTATGACTTCATTACTTTTGGTGGAGCTGATATTTATTTCCGCTGAATGTCAGCAATCAGGAATAATGTGGACTCAGTCGAGAGCATTTCTCAATCTGTTAATTTTTTTTTGTCTTTTAGAAACCAGCTTCAGCGATTTATGCCATCTTGTGTGACTGGAATGAGGGAATGTATGCCTAATTGG
The DNA here is from genome assembly GCA_006491805.2 of Dysdera silvatica. Classification (NCBI taxonomy): domain Eukaryota; kingdom Metazoa; phylum Arthropoda; class Arachnida; order Araneae; family Dysderidae; genus Dysdera; species Dysdera silvatica. The sequence goes on from QLNU02015359.1 coordinate 8,000,219, forward strand.
CGAAGTCAAATGTTTCATTTAATCGTCTATGAGCTCAGTAGTACCATCGTTTCAGAGACTGGTTCAAACCTTCTTACCAGAGACGGGAATAATCTTTCGTTTACCGAACCAATGAATGGTTCTGCCCATATCTAAAAGACAGGCAAAATCGCCACACTGATTCGCTTAGTGCTTTATGCTTCCTATGCAATGATCTTTCGTTACATTCTATTTGCAGATATAATTGTTTCACTGTTTTCTTTATTTCTCCTTTAACTTGTTTTTAATGAATTTATTTGAAGTGTTTTGATAGTGCATGTGCAGAAGTTTTTCATTAACACAGTGTTCGGCAAAGTGCCTTCCACAAAACTTCATGGTGCCCCGATGGCTCTCTACTGATCCCGCAAACAATTCGTGAAATGTCGCCGGAATTCCAAGAAATTACAAATAAAAGTAAAAATAGCAACGTCTTTATTTTGCATAAAATCGGTTATATACGCAATAAAGACGACGTGATTTTTATTTTTATTTGTAATTTTGGTTATGCGTAGTACGTCAATAATTATATGTTCAAAATTCCGATAAAATCTGTAAATTCCGTAATTTTCTCCCATGACAATCACTTAGGTAGAATTAACTAACCACTGGCGTAAGCAGGGGGTGCTAATTGGGGTTGTAGCCTTCAATTACAATGAAATTTTGTATATAGTCCGTTCGCGGAAAATTGGCGGCCAGGTCCCGTTAGAATTTAAAGGGGCTGACGTCACAGATTGTTTCATTCCAGTAGGGGTAGAGCGTCTTTCGTAACTCGTTTTTCACGCGCGAAAAATGAGCTATGAAAGACGCTATACTCTTTACTGCAATGAAACAACCTGCCTGTGACGTCAGCTCCCTTGAATTCTAACGAGACCTGGCCGCCAATTTTCCGCGAACGGACTAGTCCATATGAATATACGGAGTTGTAGCTCTGTAACCCCCCATTGTAAGCCTGTAACCTCCTATTGTAAGCCTGTAACCCCTAATTATAAGTCTGTAACCCCTTTATGAAGTTTATTCGTATGCCTACGTAACTCACAATAACCAATATCCAGCGATATTATAAAAGTATTACTTACCTTTTACATCGATATTTTTAATGCTTACTCTTATGTTTATGTCCAAGTAGTGATAAAAAGTAGCCTTTTTAGGTTCCCCTTAAACATTTATAGAAGGGTTTCATGGCTAGACGTATCTAGTAAGGAAAGGGTCCCGTGGATAGATATATGGTAAGAAAAGGGTTCCGTGAGTAGACATGTGGTAAGAAAAGGGTTCCGTGATCAGACATATGGTTAGGAAAGGGTTACGTTACTAGATATCAGATAAGAAAACAGTTCCGCGGCCTAGCATGTTGTAAGGAAGGGGTTCCGCGACTGGAAGTGTGATAAGAAAAGGGTTCCAAGGTCTGGGCACGTTGTAAGAAAAGGATCCCACGGCTGGGTATGTGGGAAGAAAGGGTTCTGCGCCTAAATATGTGATAAGAAAAGGGTTTTGTGGCTGGGCCTTTGGTAAGAAAAGGGTTCTGAGGAATAAGAAGTTTGAGAACCACAACGCTAACGTTTTGTTTCGTGTAGATCAGATCATGATGATGAAATTAGGATCATCAATGATGAAATGATCAATGATTGAAATTATGAAATGACCAATAATTAAAATCATAAAATGATGAAATGATTAATGATTGAAATTATGAAATGACCAATAATTAAAATTATGAAATGGTGAAGCAATTGATGTTTAAAATTATGAAATGGTGAAAAAATTAATGATTAAAATTATGAAACGAATATTTATTAAAATTATGAACCGAATATTTGTTAAAATTATGAAACGAATGTTTATTAAAATTATGAAATGAATATTTATTAAAATTATGAAACGAATATTTATTAAAATTATGAAACGAATATTTATTAAAATTATGAAATGACCAGTGATCTAAATTATGAAATGACTAATGGCTGCAATCGTGAAATGATAAATAAATGAAATGGGAACTCACTGCCGCGGCTCATCTTTTTTATATTGTGATCTCATATATAAAAAATGAAATTGAAGATTAATTGTAGCATATCAGGATGTGTCTATAGCTTCAATGGAAGCCATACATCGATATTTCTTCGTCAGATAATCGATATTAAATTCATAAAAGAATTGATAAATATAGTTCTTATTTATGTTATTCAAATTATTGCAATTATTAAATTTTTAATTACTTTAAATATTAATTTGTTAATAATTTATTTGCGCGTGCAATTGTTAGTTTCTAATCAACGATGTCACGATTGATAATTTCACATTTATCAAGCTTATTAATTATTATTATTAACTTCATTATTATTTTGTAAAGCCGTCGATAGCTTGTATACAATAGATTAAAATTCTGCCCATTCTATGGAAAAATCGCTTATGAAAGTGATTTTGTAACTTATGAGAAAAAGAAGACTATAAGACATCGTCTAGCAGCTTCACAGACAAGTCTCAGACAGTGACAAATGAAAGAGTTGAAAAGTAGAGAAAGTGAAATATTTCAGTTTCGAAAGAATTCCGTGAAATTTCTTTAAAAACAAACTGAAATGCTCAAAGAGATTTTATGGTTTAACCTTCAATAGAATGTGATTCATGCCTGGTCCACTTTTTTTAAGTGGGGGAGGTGGTTAGGATGCAAAGTAATTTTTAAACTTTGATGCTACAGTTTATTAATTTAAAAGCAGGAATATAACAACTCGTAAAGCTACCAACTACCAATAACGATCAATACTACCATTACCATCATCGGATAAACCAACGATGGTAGAAAAATATGCGCGTACGTAATAATAAACGACATTGTCAATTTCAAATACTGTATCTTACAGCAAGATGCTCCAAAAACGATGCAGTATCATATATTTTAATAATCACATTAATATTAAACACTGATTATATTAACATTGATAGGTTAAGCAGTTTATATAATCTATTAATTTTAATTTTATACGTGAAGTAATATTGTTTACTTTATTTATACGATTTACCATGAGGTGTCGCGATCAGGGCCGGATTATCACATAGACAAACAAGACAAATATCTTGGGCTCGTTTATTTCGAGGGGCCCTGCACAGTGAAGGTTTAACACTACCTCAAAATTGCATCCATTCAGACCTTGTCACTACCGCAGTATTTTTATTGCGGTGCGAATTGCGGCGAATTTTTTAGTTTTTTGTATATACCTTGTATGCAAATGTGTTACCTGCACCGACTTCCTTTTCAACGTTCAAAATTTAAATTCCAGAACGGATCAGCGATTACACATACTGATCACTTTCTTTGGTCAAAAGGTCCTCATTAAGTACTGGTTCTACTGTAATTACGTAGGCTTAATTTTTATATTACAAGGGGTACAGAAAAAAAAACTTATTTAGGGCCTTACTAAATCTTAATCCAACCCTGGTCTCCATACAACTGTTACCATATCTGTCGCAACTTTTATTGCACAAAACTAAAAAAAGAGGCACAAGTGCATGTCATTGAGGTTGGTCTATGTACAGTGGCGTAATGGAAAATCTCCGGGATCCTCGAAATAATTTTTTGGGGCCCCCTTTTACCAAAATTAATTTGTGCACGCATATATGAAAAAATATATAGAGATAAAAAAATTATGTAATAGTGTTGTGTCTTCTATAAGAAATTGACCAGTGACGCATTCCAATATTTTAAACAGAACACATGTTTATTAGTCACCGTTTCATGACGTAGGGTTCTGACGCAAAGCGTATACTATAGCTTCAAAACTCGTCTAGATTTTATAATTTTCGGATGTTGAGTTCAATTTTAAAGGCAATAAAAACAGCTAAAGTAAATACGCGTAATGAGTTTGCCACAGTTGGAAACCGTTCATTTTATTTTATATTTTACCTAAAGATTAAAAAAAATCCTTATTAACTAAAAAATATAATATCTTTTACTTATAAATTTTATGAAAAATAAGCGACAACAAAAGGGCCTCCCCGCATCTCTGGCGTTGCAAGGGTACGCCACTGTCTATGTACGAAGTTGGAATAACGAACAATGGCTTGAAGGTTTGTTAACGCGTTTCGGTTTGGACATAGTTTTAGATTTTTGGATCCAAAGTTGAATGATTGAGAACAAGAACTGAATGAACAGTTAATTTACTCATGCAAAACTAACGAGTAAGACAATAGAAACGTTCTTTGAGGTGCTAATCATCGACGTACACAGGAGGTGTTGATGGGGGGCCACAACCCTCCTTGGATTCAATTTTGCATACATACGAATATATGCAGTTGCAGCTATATAAGCTCCCAATTTTAAGCTTGTAACCTCCTTTATGAACTTCCTACGTACGCTACTGGTGCTAATGAATGCTGTCAATATTCGTTTCGTCAAAATGCACTGTCCATATATTTCGATAAAATAATTGTTAATAATTCAAGGTGTGTCGTCCGTACTGGAGAAACGAATAAAGGTCCCCTGATGGCATGGCTAAAATGTTATTGTTGTTTTTCCAAACTTTACTCCCAGAGAAACGTTATTTCGCGGCTATAGATTTGTGTGATATCCTTCGACATGTAATTATGCAGCAGCTTCTGCATTATAAAGACATTTTCGAAAAATTAAGTACATCTTGCAATATCCATTTTTCGTATGAAACATTTTTCGCATCAAACGTATAAGGATTTTTCTTACAGCAAGACATATTTTTCAACGAGGAGTTTAATAAAATCGCAAACTAAAACATTCCTCTAACCAGTTAGATGTTATAGTAGTAATAATACCAATTATGGTAGCACACTCTTGGTTTTATGTAAGAAGAGTAGCAGGCGTCAAGTCGCCATTACATCTTTCTCACCAACTTCGATCTATGCCTAAACGTAAAAGGGCATGGAACCAAGTGAATCCAAAAAACAACCCGCATTTCTATAAAACATTCAGGTATAGAATGGGAACCGGGTCTTTCAGTACATGTGGCTTTTGAAATAAAATGTGGTAAAATTTTATCCCGCTTTGCGAAGCTTCAATTGCAAGTATAGGCGTAGCCAGGGGGAGGTTTTGGAGGTTGTAACCCCCATCGCAATGAAATTTTGTATATTTAACATAGGAATATATGAGTTGTAGCTCTGTAACCCCTCCCATTAAGCCTATAATCCCTCCCTTATGAGCTTTCTGCCTACGCTACTGATTGCAAGTAGTACAAAAAAGTATATAATTAAAAGTAACTTATTCAATATTATTGGGTTGTCAGGAAAGTTCGTGCCGATCTTGAAGGAAAATTGAAACGTAGATTTAAATTTTAGTACACATTTATTAAATTTGGTGGATTTTGACATATTTAACATTCCTGTTAATTCACGTGTCGTATAACGTGGGTTATTCTCGAGCAGTGTTTTAATCTGATCTTCATCTGTGGTGGAGGGCCTACCCGGGCGATCTTGATCTTTAAGGTTGAAATCACCAGCTTTAAACCTAGCAAACCACTTCTGCCCAGTTCTTTCAGCTACAGCACCTTCGCCAAAAACAGCGCATATCTTGTTTGCCGCTTGTGTGGCATTTTTGCCTTTTCGGTAAAAGAAAAGCATTAAATGCCTAAAATGCACTTAGTTTTCTCCCATATTCAAAGGAGGTATATAAATATGACAAAAATTAACGTATCGTAAACAATTTTTTTGCCAAATATGCCTGAAGTACCTTCTTTTACGATGTTTACGCATGCCATTTGTTTTTAATCGTTCTGATATATTCAGACCTGTCCTTACGCCACCTACCAAAAATCGGCACGAACTTTCCGGACAACCAAATATTTGGTTATGTTCAAATAATTTAAAGACTACAGACATGAAGCTTTCTTTTGAGCTTAGTGCACATCCTGTATATTCTATTAATGATCATATCCTTCCTGTGTTTGGGATTGCGTACAGATGAACCTGCAGTATTTTAATTCCTTTACTGTTGGATCTGCGATATATTTTTAGAATTTATTTTTTTTACAAACATTTACTCGCGTTTTTATGGGAACAGGTAATAAAACCATGATACAGTAGTTTCGTCCTATAACGACCTTTGTTTCGGCTATCCATTACGAAGTAGCGAATGATTGTGAAGAAAGCCTGCGCAGTTCTTCCATGTGAAATTGCAAGATATAACCATAAGAATAGATAGTTCGATATATAACGTCCTTGCAGTGTCTGTCCATTCAAGGTCGATACAACACATTTGCAATATATAAAAATTTATAAAGAAAATTATATATAAATAATAATAATAATAATAGCCCTGGGATAGGGCTATTATGAGGGACAAAACGACACCACACAACAGACCAGACATAATCCTAATTGACCACACACATCACAGACATAGCAATACCCAACACAAATAACATTCAGAACACATACACCACAAAAATGACTAAATACCAAGACTTAAGGTAGGAAATTAAAGACATGTGGTACATGGATAAGGTAAACGTTATCCCTCTTGTCTTATCAGCAACAGGTATAATACCAACCACACTCCAAAAGAACTTGGAGACACTTGAAATTGACCCCAACACATATATTCAGATGCAAAAAGCAACAATACTAAACACCTGCCGAACAGTCAGAAAATTTTTAAACCTGGCACCAGAATGAAACATACAAAAATATTTTCACACTGAAGGTAGACTTGAGAACTTGGCACCGCCCGTCTTAAGCTTAATCCGCCAAGTGCGAGAACACACACAAAAAAATAATAATAATAATAATAATAATAATGCACATTCATTCATTCTTCTCTGGTACAGTTATATAAACAGTCAGTATTAGCACAGCCAAAGCAAGAAAAAAAAAACATGACCGCAACAGGAAAGGTTCCAAGAAAAAAAAAATCAGATATAACAGACTTTTGGGACCTTGAACTTATTTAAATACTAAGACCGCCGGCAATTGACACTACTATTATATATAAAAAAAAAAAAAATCAAGCATCCACTTGCATATGTCTCACGCTATTATTCATCCCATTAATACTCTCTTTGTTTTTCTCCGCATCGCCTTTTAATTTTGATTTTTCCCAATTACTTTACACCTGCATTATTAAGTATTTTTTAGATCCTTTTTAAATTTTCCAATGTTGTTCAAGGGTTTTAATGCATCTGGCAACTCATTCCAAAATTTAGATACCATACAACTAATACTGCCCTTCCTATTTCCGTTCTAATTTTTCGCATTGAAAATTCAATGTAGTTTCGACATCTTTCCTTATTTCTTTCATTGAAGCTTAACCTCGGAATATCAATGTATTTATTATCCTTTATCTTTTCATACATTTTGACCAAGATAATTATATTTGTAAATTTGTTCGATAGGCAGAATGTTATATTGCAGTAAAACATTTTTTGTTTCCGATCTGTTACACCGATTTATAAATTTGATTGTCTTGTGTAGTAAGTTCTTTAATATGTTTTTATTAACCCTGCCCAAATTATCCCAAACACAGCAAATCAGATGGCTATTTATCAATGAATGGTATAGTTCTATTATATATAAGAAGTTAATTAAAAAACTAAACTGCAGTGGCACTAACATTTTCTTTAAGCCATCTGGCTAATTGAATGTGAAAAATAAAAAATAAATAACAGGATACATCAGGAAAAAAAGAAACATGTCATTCATAATCATCATTTAAGATAAATTGTAAAACTATGACATTAATTATGTTTTAATTATGCTTATATTTCGAAGACTAAAAATTAACCGCCTGAGGCAATTTTCCATTTGAATTTGCAGAAGGAAAATAAAGCTAAATATAAAACAATTGGATTTCTAGTTAAAAGCAATGGAAGAGAAAAATATGCGAATGCCCATGATGGCAGAACAATAGTTTCTTCGAAAGTTTTAGTCCTTTTTTTATTTTATCCAATTAGGGACTTTAAATTTAAATTAATGTAAGCTGTCTACAAATGTGTCCAAAGCCCCGTTTCTTTTGAAAGCAACCCATAAACAAAATAATGGCAAAGCCGAATGACATTAAACGAAAGAATTTAATTACAAACTGAGAAAATTTCAAATTGATTCTGGTTTGTAAAAGTAAACAGCATTTGTATATTTTTTCATAGTACAGATGTGGAGGTAAGTGTTTCTTTATTTCAAATATTTGTAAACACTATTTAAAAAGTTGGGATGCTATTTAAGTTGTTGCAACATTGTATAAATAATATTTAAATATTTATAATACTGTTTAAATAACGTTAAATAGTTGTAATGTTGTTTAAATAGTTACAACGTCGTTTAAATAATAACAACACTGTTTAAATACTGATTAAATAATTACGATACTACCTAAATTGATGATGCACTTAAGTAATGTAAAATAAAAATATACATGTACCCGCTGTTAAATATTTAATTTCAACGTTTGCATAATTAAACATTTAACTTCGAGTATGAATATTTTATATTTCATAAAGTTATAGTGCTGATTAAATGTTTGAATAGTTGAAATATTGTTTAAATAGCCGTTTAGCTGATTATTGGTTTCAAAACTACCCGTAAGCATTGCGATTATAAAAATGAAAGTTATAATTGCCGGTCAGTGTCATTATGGCATTCTTCAATGCCATAATGACGCTGCAATGCCATAATGCCGCTCAGCGTCATTATGGTATTGTAGAATCATTTAGTTCCAGCTGGATGAAGGTTTTTCCAGGATTTTCATAAGTATTTGCTTTATCAGTCGTTACTCCAACTTGTTTTTTGATTTCATTCATCCAATTTGTCTGAAAATATCTCTCCTACAACTTGCATGAATTTTTTTTTTGATTTTTTTTATGTGAGTTTCCAGTTGAAAGCTTTGGAATATGCATAACGTACTGTACAACTTTTTGTGCAATATGCATTATGAATTATGCTCCGTTTTACTATATACACCGCATGTTGCCATTTATTGTTTTTCATCGTCCTATTGGCTCTCTCATTTAATGGAGCAGGAACGGGGGTAGTCAGGGGTTCAAGCCCTTCCCACTGTATATCAAACCGTAATTAACGATACATTACGTGATCTTTTTCAAGTCTAATCATGCGTGTACCCATCATTTTTTAATTTCCACGTCCCTGCTTTCATTCAGAAGGTTTAATTTTCTTAGTTATTCTAAAAAAAACAGGTATGAATACTATAGGTAAAGAAAGCATATACTATGGTTGAAAACTCGTAAATAAGTGATATACGAGGGTTGGAACTTTAATAGTGGCAACTATTTATTTACAATTGATACAAAATAGATACATGTTACCAAGTTTTACTGTCCCTCAATGTAGTCACCAGCATTATGTAGAACTCATTGCCAGCGATGTGGAAATTGTAGGATAACTTTGGCAATGCCTGTAGTGTTGATAGTTCGAATGGACCGGTCTACTGCCTGAAGAATCTCTGGAACAGTTCTGAAACGAATGTCACAAAGTGGTTCCTTCATCTTAAGAATCAAGTCAGAGCCACAAGGACTTACTACTATTTTGTGTTTTGGCAGAGCAAAGATAACAAAGGTTATGCTACCCCGGAAATTACAGTTTCTCGACCCTTCCCATGCTAAACAAACTAAACCCTGAATTAGAAAAACGGCATCCGTTTTATGATACAATTAGGAGTCAGCCCTGGTTAATGACCTACATTTCTCATGAACCTAAATTTTTCCCGAGGAACTGAGAAAATTAAAACCTAGGGACTCAACCCCCCGACTATAGTGAAAAGTTTTTGGATAAGAATTTTTTTACTAGGCCGCAGGTTTTTTTCACCCCGGTTTAAATATATTATTATCATTTATAGGAAAAAAAACCTCGTTTCCTACCTTTTTTTATTCGCAATTTAAACCTTTAAAATGCTTTCATATACATAACTGTGTGATGTATGGTTGTTCAAAGATTTTTCATAAAAAATATATTAATTATAGCATAAAAATTGATCAACTTTTTTTATAAAAGCTGGTCAACTAATTTTTAGAAAAACTGACTAATTTTTTTTTATAAAAATGCATTCTTGTATCAATATACAAAAGTCAATGTTATAACCGTGTACTAGATTTTGCTATGCTTATGACATGACGTTGGCTTCTGTTTATCTGCTAATTAAATTTGCTACTTATTAATTGCTTAATTTAATTCGCTTAGTAGCGGTGTTCCAAATCGATGATTCAAGGATTCAATTATTGAATGAGCCTGCTCGTTTATGAATGATGGGTAAAATCTCTCATTCATTCATTCATTCATTCATTCATTCACTTGCTCATTCAGTGAACGACTTGGAACATCTGTGCTGCGTAGTGCTACGCCTAAAACTTTAAAATTTAATTATGGACACTGTTTAACGTTTTCAAAATTTTCATGTTGATGAATGTTCATGAGTTTTTCACATCATCATCATCACCACTACCACCATCATCATCATCATCTATCTTTTTCTCTCTCCCACAAAAGCAAGTTTTAATACCAAAATTTAATGTGTTAAATGTTGAGTCATCAAAATTCAAAATTTAAAGAAAAAAATATATTGACTTCACGTCTAAATAATGAAAAGCGGAAAAAGAGATCGAAGTTATATGAAGATTTATTTTTGCATAAATTGTTGTCATCGCTGAGTTTACTAACATGAAATTTGTGGCTTCAATACCCATGCATAAATCTTGTTTATCCTTTACTGAGTGAAGTTCTGTCGGTGGACTTCATTCCAGTCAAATAATATATGCATATTTATATGTCCAGATTCCACTGAACTTATATTCAAATTCCGAAAAATAAATATGTAAATTACAAGAAATCCAAAGTTGAAGCAATATGTAAATATACCAATCAATTTTCCATTAATATCAGCAACATAGTATAAAATTTCTTCGTGGATATTTACAGAAAAAGGGCATTTATTCCCTGAAAATGTCATGTTTGTCAAATCACTAATATTCTTATAAATTTACAGATGGACTTAAAAGATGCTACCTTTCATTGTTTGTAACTCAATATTTAATGAAATTCATTAGCTCCTAAAATTAATAGTTTTGCAAAAATTGGTTTACATAATTTTTCATTACACAATAGCTGTTGTTTACGATGACAATGAAATTGTCATCTTTTACAAGCCACATTCTTCCATCCATCTTCTCGCAAATAATTTAAGAATACTCTGGGAGAGAATACATCATGAAATCAAAAGAAATCACTTGATTACTAGTACCCCAGGAATACGGTCTTCTCGTTAAGACGAAAAACCTTGAAAAGTAATCATTTCGTAAATCCTACTAACATCCTAGAAAAGTGGGTTTGGGTCTCGAACCTCTCCTTTACGTTCACCAAGGCACGTTTTTCTCTTTAGTGCCTAACCACATAATCTCTCTCTTTTTTTAAAATTACTGGAGCCCCATTAATTTTTGAATTATTACTCCCCTGAATCCAACATTGTTGAGAGGAATTACAGCTGTCCATGCAATTATATGTTAAATGGGAAGTAATATAAGTTGCTAATTTAAGGGAACATCTACTGGATTAGTGGGTCTTTAACTTTTAAAACGACAACCCATTCGAACTTACAGACATGATGGGTTGATGTATTCTTTCCTTTAATAATTTTTAACCCCATACTGCATGAGTATGGTGCGTATATTTTTTATACAGTGAAACACCTCTTAACAGGCACCCCTCTTTTACGGTCAGATAAAAATTCATTGGCAGAATATGGTTTACAATAATGTATTTCAAATCCCTGCTTAGCGGTCACCCTCAGATAGGGACGCGGACACTGTTTTCATGATTCATTCCATTAGACCAGAACCCCTGTATGGACAAAATAAGAACTTCGACCTTTATGGCGTTTCTCACAACAGGAAACTAAGGATAAACAGGATAAGAGCTAGGGAAAATTCCCCCCCCCCCACATTAACAAAGAGTGGCAATTGACTCGTATTCTCCGATTCAAATGACCAATTGACTCGGATTCGCTGATTCAAATGATCAATTGACTCGGATTCGCCGATTCAAATGACTAATTGATTCGGATTCTTCGATTTAAATGACCAATTGACACGGATTCTCCGATTCAAATGACCAATTGACTCGGATTCGCCGATTTAAATGACTAATTGATCGGATTCTTCGAAATGACGAAGGCTTAGCAAAGACTTTGATAATAAATCATACAGTGATATACTGTGCGAAACCAATAAGGATTATCAACACAAAACTACTACAGTTCAAATTTATTAACGTTTACTCAATTAGCAAACAGATATTGTAAGCGTAACGACGAAAAAACGGTGAATTTAATCTATCAATTAAAAATATATTTCGAAGGAGAAGGATTGGTGAGTAAAAGCCGCCAAACGGCTATTAACCATTTTTTTCTTAGGTAAATAAATTTTAATATTTAACATTGTTGTAAATTTACTTATTATATTCAACAAATGCTTATGTTCGTTATTTTAAACTTGTCTTATGTGCTTAAAAATACGTAAGTTTCAAAATGAAATATTTAAATGTAATATTTCATCTACTTCAGAAAAACTCCCCTTCTTTATGGTCACCCCTCTTTTATGGCCAAATTCTTCTGTTTGGTGAGTGACCGCATGTATATGCAATTGTAAATGACCTTACTAAAGTTTTAATATCAAACGTTCTTTGAGATCTTCCATTGGATGGCAGATTGTGTAGAGCCGTATCCAAGCTGAAGCTATAGGAGCTGAAACTCCTTGGAAATATTGTACCCCACTTGGAAAATATTTTTCTCAAAAATCAAATATTGTAGAACCTTATTTTAAATTTTTTGTTTTGTACGAAATTGTACATGACGATGGAAGCTGTTCTTTGACGTAAAAAATGTATTCGAAATGGTTTTCTACGGCACATCTTGTGTATATAATGTTTTTTACGGAGGCTTAAAGCTTCATCTACTTTATAATAAGGATAAGAGAAATTATAGAGAGGTATACTAAAATTCATAAGTTTTCAATGCAAAATTTATGTTAAGAAATTTATTTATTAATTTTAAATATATTACTCTCCTTATATATTTGGTATTATTAAATATATTAATAAAATACATCAAAACATTTACGAATTCTATGTTCCCTCTCTAGTTTTCTGTGCCCACCCCCCTGCAACAAGCGTCTAGCTACAGGCCTGAGATTATGCAGCTATATTTTTCACTGTTTAGGAAAAACTAGAATATTTTATCCAAAAATGTGCAGAAGGCAGAAGGGGTCATAGAGATTTCTTTTCAGAATTTGACCTTTGATGTCCTTTCGTCACTGAGCATAATACCGTTTGACATTTCACTGCGAGAGCTTCTGACCTCGGGTTCCGATTTCAAATATTTTAAGTTACTTTATTTTTTCTTTTTCGTTGCTCTAAAAGATTTTGTAAATGAAGCATATGGAAAAATTTTCGTTTTTTTTCTCAAGTTTAGTTCTATTTTGTTGGGCTTCAAAATTTTATTTTAGACTAAAATCGTTCAGAAGGATTTTACTGAACGAATTTTTTTCCTGAGTAATTGAACGTATTTTGATTTAGTTTCAGCCAGCTTTTCCCATATTTACTGCCTAATTTGAATTAATAAATTCTTGTTAGTTAAAGGCTATCTGTTGTACAATTTGAATTAATAACTTCCATTGGGAAGAATTGTTTGATTATTTAATCATTAACTTTAGTGGAATGCACTTACTTAATAATTCCTAGTCAACTCTCTTTATTCAGTAACCAGAACTAGTACTTGTTGATTTCACTTACACGAAGGTGTTGCATATTGAATAATATAATTATGCAGATATGATAAAGAATATAATTTTTTATTGCTATTATCAAACATTTATAATTAAAATTAAGTAAAGAAATTGAAGGAAAATAATGAAGGAAGTTTTAAAAATATCTAGTGACCATGAATTCGACATTTTAGTCTATTTCACAAGAAAAACATTATTTATGAACAAGAATTTGTAATATATATGTTTTCTTCCTCATAACGTTCAAATTTGCCATTTTTGGAATTTTTTTTATGTCAAGCAAAAATATTAAATATCTGCTTGTATCGCTAGAATTCGGCCTACATTCTATTAAATTATTATTATTATTATAGTTATGTGTTAAAAAATCTTCTTGATATATCTTGCTTCACTGCCGATTGTACTAAAATCTTATTATATTATTATTTTCTTTTAAATTATACAGTCTTAATAATAGTAGAAGCAATTCTTTTTAACATTAAGTTACGACTGATAATATAATTTTATGCTAAGGGTGTAATATTGACTGAACCTTCAAAAATTGTAATATTCTTAAAATTTAGAAAGGTCCCATCTTTGGAATATTTTTTATAAAGGTTTCGGACATTTCCTCCCCATAATTATATATTAAAGGGGGATGAGAGGAAAATCACAACCTCTAACATATATTTGTAAAATTGTTAGCATGTCCTGTTAATATACTAAAAGTACATGTTAATTATTTATACTCTCACTTTCAGTGCCTCGTTTAGTGATTCGCGAATGAGCCGGTTTCCTCAGATCAAAAGATTAAAGGGATGCCGAATATAATGTGACGTAGGAATGTGTTAGAATTGTAGGTAGATATTTATATATTAGAATTAAAACAGAATATATAATTAATAATATGAAATATCAAATGCTAAACATTAATATTCCTTTTCGAGAGGAGAGGGTCAATGTAGCTGCCAGTTTACACCTTTACCTCAGGTACAAACATTGTTTGCCACGATTCTGGTCATTTTACTATTACAACTGCATAACTTGAAAATTAACATTCTTTGGACTCGTATTTTCTTTGCATCCATGGTGCGCTAAACGTAGCCAGCCCTAGTAGGACATTTTGGGGGTTAATTTGAAATAATTGATTAGTCAAATGTATACAGTCAACAGTAAGTCAAAAGTATATAAGTCATAATTAAGCCAATTGCATGTCAAAAGTATATAAGTCGTAATCAAGTCAATTGTAAGTCAAAAGTAGATAAGTCAAAAGTAGATAAGTCAAAAGTAGGTAAGTTAAAAGTAAGTCAAAAATAGGCAAGTTAAAAGTAGTAAAGTTTAAAAAGCAGATAAATTTAAGATCAATTCTACATTCAACGCTAAAATTGGTTGTACTCGAATTTTTGAAAACTTTTTAACGTTTTTTTTCAAAATTAAAGAATTTGAGATGCCTAGCTGAGGTGATAATATGCGAATTATTTACATACATACATACATACATACATACATACATACATACATACATACATACAAGGGCGAATCAAAAAATTTAAATATACTTTAATACCGGTAAATCTTTAATACCGGTATACTTTAATACCGGTGTGATCAAATGAAGTTAACGGTTGTATTACTTCCTCATATAGACTACCTGTAGAACTGCATTCCTTGTATCATTCCTCTAGCTTCTTCATTTCTTGGGAGAGAAAAGAGAGAGAGAGAGAGCAAGCAAGCGTAGAGCCTCTTTGAATGCACTGAAGATGTGATTACTACTTGGCTCCAGACAGTGGCGAAGTTACAGAATTTGGGCCCTAATGCAATTGCTGGTAGAGGGGCCACTAACCCTATACCAGGATCCCACAATTATGCAATCTAAGGAGCCTTATTTTCCAAAGGCCCCCCATCCCCAAGGGCAAGGGCTCCAGTGCAACTGCATTGGTTGCATTGGCATCGCTAGGCCACTGGCTCCGGATCAAGGAAAAAAGGAGATGCGAAGGACGCTCAAACAGCAGGCATTGCACTGTCTCCACCTTTTTGGTCTCTGCATGACTTGCATTATCATGATACAGCAAGGCTGTTTTTGACAGTATTCCTATTCTTTTCTGCAAATTGCAGCTCCTAATTTTTCGCTAAAAGTAGTATAAGCATTGCATTGATCACTGTTTGTTCATGTTCCTGAAAAGGGACCAGAATAGGGCCTTTTATGGCCCAAAAGAAGACCAGAAGGATTATCTTAGCGGAGGGCTGTTGTTTGAATTTTTTCTTTACTTGAGAAAACGGGTTTTTCTACTGCATGGTTTATCTTTTGCATTCCGGTTCATAGCAATGGACCTACGTCTCATCGCCCGGAACAATCCCTTTCAAAACAATTGGATCATCTTTATAATGTTCCAGGAATTAAATCGCAACCTTCAAGTGCTGTTGCTTGTGCAGCTCACTAATATGTTTGGGAACATTGCGTAACTTTTACGGCAACCCAAGCCATCATGGGCTATGGCACGTGCAGATCTGTATCTGATATCCAAATCTGCAGCAACAGCGCAGTCTGTCAGTCTTCTTTGAACAAAGTATTTTTCTTGTCGATGTGGACTTACGTAAGCAATAATTATGACTGACCAAATAGAGCTTCTCCAGTTGCATTTGTTCTTCTTCTTTTAAACCTTTTTACTTATTCATAAAAAAATTCATTCAGTTATTTTTCGCTTCTGTATTGAGTCAAGGTACTTCGGTGAATCTTCGCGAGTTTTGCGCCTTCTGTTCAAAGGAATCTCATCACGGTGCATCGTTAAACAATGATGCAGTCTCATAGTGGAGTCTCTATATTTATTTGACTTTGCCTTCAGCTACGTTAATTGCAGACCTCAGCGGAATACATGGTCGAATTGCTCATTAGTCATTGCGAACGTGACGTATTGCTTCATCTCGTATCTGTGGCGGTTAAAGCATAATTTTCGAATTGCTTTACGTTTTAATTTGCCTACATATTCTATTCCGATTCATAAGTAGAGGCACTACAAGTGGCTTCAAAGGAAAATACGAAATAATTTTAAAATTTTGCTTGGAATACTGAATAAATTTCAATGCAGTTTCTATAAATTCTACGCGTGCATAAATGCTATACATATAAAAAATAGTATGTACATATATATAATATGAAACGTTAATAAAAACATATAACATTATACAAAGACGGAAAAAATGTATAACATAAACATGAACAAAAACATTAAACATGATCGTGTAAATACATAAAATAATTGTATATATAAGTAATAAAGTGTAATAAATATTTGATTAACTCAGGCATTATAAAGCACAGCAACTCATAATCTACAAAGCCAGCCAATATGGTGGCTTAGTAGCTAAAGTAATGTGAAAAAATAGCAAAATTCAAGGGAGAAAAGAGAGTGTTTTTAAATTTATCGTAACATCGAAGATCATTCCATCGTAAAATTAACGAAATAATCGTAGCTTAAGAAAAAAATCTTACGAAGATAATTGAGTTGCCGATGTATGTAAAGGCATATAAGAATGAAAAGTAGTTATTAAAGAAGAGAGAAATTAATATTTTATGATGATATTTGAAAAATATTTCAAGGGCAAAATGAATTTAAATAAATTGCATGAAATATTGATTTTTTTGTTGTTCAAATTTTGTCTTTTCGTTCCGAAGATTAAAGCAATGGCAAGAAAAAAAATAGTTTAAAAAATAAATTACGACATCCTTAATTGATAAGCAGTGATTTATTTTTTCTCATAATAAAAATCAACGTTTCCTAAGAAATGTTTTTTATACGAAATACGGTTTCGGACATTCACAACGTTTGCTGTCTTGGTAAGGTTAATACTTTTAGAAGACTGTTACAGTTTTTATCTTAAGTCTGTATCGCTGACGTTTTTCTATAATAGGTTTTCAAATCCTAAGGGACAAGCGACCGTAAAAATGCTTTTTTCTTCTCTTTTATTTCCACGAAAATGAAGCTTCTGAGAAATACACTAATTAAACTTTTTTATCAACTGCTATAGCTATTAATAATGATGCAATTAACACGCAAGTTTCATGAATTTCCTTGTTTTAATGAAATGACGTTAATGATTAAAATGGTTATATTAAACGTCATTTTCTGGACTTCGTTTCTCGCGCCCATTGTTCAAGTGCTACATCAGTGTTTCTCAACGCGCGTTAAGCGAGATCTCTGGATCCTGTAAGAAATTTACAAGTTATCACGAAATTTTCAAGAAAATTTGTAAACATTGTGATATTCTCTCAGATCAACACATTAGTTGAGAGAGAGAATTTACACTTTCGTGTAACCAAACTTCAAAGACTCTGCGACGGTAAAAAATAAAGCCATTTTTATCCCATTAATGTTTTCAATCAACAAAATACTTGTATCATTTCATTAAAATTTTTCTAGTTTCTAGATCCTTTTTATACGTAATACCTATCTTCTTTTACACATTTGGTAACTTTTTACATAGTTTACCTTTCTTTGTATATTTTATACGTATTACCAACCTTGTTATATTAATTTATTGATTATTATTACGTTTATGTCCAAAATGGTTATAAATAATAGCTAATAAATAATATAAATATAAAAATAAATAGCTAATAAATAATATAAATGTAAAAATAAATGGCTAATAAAATAATATAAATATAAAAATAAATAGCTAATAAATATATAAGTATAAAATAAATAGCTAATAAGTAATATAAATATAAAAATAATAGTTAATAAATAAATATAAATGCTAATAAATAATATAAATATAAAAAATTAAATAGCTAACAAATGATATAAGTATAAAAATAAATAGCTAATAAATAATATAAAATATAAAATAAATAGCTAATAAATAATATAAATAAAAATAAAATAACTAATAAATGATATAAGTATAAAATAAATAGCTAATAAATAATATAAATATAAAAATAAATAGCTAATAAATAATAGCCATTTTTAAAAGCTTTCTTTACGCATTATTTATAAAGGTATCATGTGGTTGGGAATATGGGGAGAAAAAGTTTGAGAATCACTGTGTAATAAAATTTTATTATTCATATTTGGCCATACACTCTGTGAATAGCCAAGGGTTTTTAAATTTACAGGATGAATAAATTTAATGTACCCGTATTTAATTATCAAATTTTGGAATGTATTTCCGCTAATATTATTTTGTAACATATTGTCTTTGTGACGCTGAGCATCTACTACGGGTCTGCGATTTATTAAAAGGTTTCATCAATTTCTTTCAACTCCGATATTTCATTTTCGTTTTTCTTGGGTTTCCACTTTTTCGATAATGCAATCTCATTTAACTTGACGAAGCTGCACAAAATTGAATTTAATATATTGCTTATGGTTGCAATTTATTGCTTATAATCGTAATTTATTGCTTGCAATTATAATTTATTGCTTGCAATTATAATTTATTGCTTGTAATTTATATTTCAATTGTAATTAATTGCTTGTAATTGTAATTTGTTGCTTGTAATCAAATTTCAGTCCATGGTTTATAATAAAATTTCCATCTATGGCTTATAATAAAATTGAAATCTATGGTTTATAATAAAATTGCAATTGAATTATAATTTTGCCACCCACGTATTAATTACAGCTCAAACTAGAGCTTATTAATTTTGGAGAAAAAGAGACGCTTTCCCCATCCTGGATTCGAACCAGGGTTTATTGCTTGCAATTATAATTTATTGCTTGTAATTTATATTTCAATTGTAATTAATTGCTTGTAATTGTAATTTGTTGCTTGTAATCAAATTTCAGTCCATGGTTTATAATAAAATTTCCATCTATGGCTTATAATAAAATTGAAATCTATGGTTTATAATAAAATTGCAATTGATGGCTTATAATATAATTGTAATCTGCTGATTATAATAAAAAATTGTTATCCACTGATTACAAAAAAATTGTACTCCACTGATTAAGAAGTTTTCAAGTATTACGTAAGAACCTTGTGGGGAGGGGTTGCCGTTGGTCTTATTTTCCTATGTTAGCCAACGTTAATTTTGCTTACTGGCGGGGTAAAATGCTTACGTAAATATTGCTTACGTAATACTTGAACTCTCCTTTATAATAAAATTGCAATCCATTGATTATAATAAAACTGTAATCCACTAATTATAATAAAATTGTAATCCACTGTTTGTAATCAAATTGAAATATATTACTTGTACAGGGATTTATACACACACCCCAACCCCCTAACACCTTTCTAGATTTTTTGATACACCCCCCCATATTGAAATTTAAACACCCCCCAACATCCCTCCAGATTTTTTGATACAATCCCTTAATGGAATCTAAACACCCCCTCCCCCGTTCAGTGTGTCAACACCTAAACATCCCCACCGTAAAAAAATAACCGTCCCGCCGAAAATTAGCCAAAAGTTATCCAAAAAACAAAAACGTAAATAATCGATTATCTCCAATCCACACCCCCTAAACATTTTGTACACCCCCAGTTTATGAATCCTGGATAAACCCCTGCTTGTCATTACTTCCAAATGACTACTAATAATTACTTCCAAATTACTACTTGTAATTACTTCCAAATTACTACTTTCAATTACTTTTGTAATCTATTACGCGTAATTTCTTTTGTAATCTATTACCTGTAATTTCTTTTGTAATATATTACTTGTAATTACTTGAAATAAATTACTTGTAATTACTCGAAATAAATTACTTGTAATTACTCGAAATAAATTAATTGCAATTACTTGAAATAAATTAATTACAATTACTTGAAGTAAATTACTTGAAATAATTTACTTGTAATTACTTGAAATAATTTACTTGTAATTACTTGAAATAATTTACTTGTAATTACTTAAAATATACTACTTGTAGTTATTTGAAATCTATTACTTGTCACATATTGCTTGAATGGGGAACGGATTTAGGATGTGAGATGCGTGCCCTGGCATAAAATTTCTTTCGGCGCTTCTCTTTCACCTTAACGCAAAGAACAATCGAGGAAATATAAGGTGAGGTGGATAATTATTGAGAATATACTGTTAAAAGAAGCAAGTAGAATTCCGTCGATTCGCTTTACCCCTCAAATGTGATGGAAAATCACAGAGTATATGGAAAGCAATTTATGATTACCTTACATGCATTAGTATGAGACAAAAAAACAACATAACTTTATGAACAAACTTATTTTATTTGCTGACGAATTTTTTTTCAGATTCTGTTTAGGTTGAAGATTTCTTGGTGAAGGGCATATTGGCGTAATTCTACAGGGAATAGATTGGCATAATAAAAAAAAACAAACAACCCTCTTCCTAATCACTCGTCTAACCTTCCCATCTAGACGTCCGAATTTGACTTGCGTGTACAGGTGTACCGGTGGTAAAAACGTTGACATTTAAACTCGCAGAACTGTGTTCGTTTCCTACTAAGTTTAATTGTGTATAAGGGTACGGCCGTGAGAAGGCCACGATGAGTTGTCGATGGCGTCTCATATCCTCTATCGCGTTGTCATGAGAAGTAAACGCTACGTACTCCAGGACGGAGCGGTGTTTTCTTTTTCTTCTTTGTGAAAGAAAGAAAGAAAGAAAGAAAGAGGGAGGGAAGGAAGGAAGAAAAGAAAGAAAGAAAGAAAGAAAGAAAGAAAGAAAGAAAGAAAGAAAGAAAGTTGTTATTTAAAGATAATTACAATTTTCTTCTTATTTTTTTATTTTGAAATTATTTGCTTAAAGCATCTCACAAGAGTTTGAAATGAAGTTTTTTATTTAACGCAATCTAGGAGGAGATCGCTACTAGAAACAAAATAATTGCTGGGAAAATGGAAGTTGGTTAACAGAAAATGCTGGATAAACCAGAGAGTTAGATAATAGAGGTTCTACTCTATGTTGGATACTACTTCCTTGTTATTTATAGCTATTGACATAGCTATTTAGGACATTCGCTATAGCTTTTTATAGCTATCGATGTTAACTGCTCATCGCTACCACAATGGCTATTTTCAGTCATTTACAGATATCACCATAGCCAAATAGAACTATCAATGTAGCTATTTAGAATTTTTAATATTCATTTAATGCAGTGGCGGATTTATAAAATTGCCGCCCTTAGGCACAGCCTGTACTGCCGCCCCCTCCCTCCTTTACTAAGAAAGGAATATTTGTTTAAAAAAAACGCATATCATACTCTTAACATTTGATATGTAAAGGAGATTTTTCATATAATTATTCAAACTAATAAGATACAACTCGAAATTATTGCTACCATAGTCTCCGACTTCGTGAATTCGAGACATTTTTTGAATCCACAATAATTTTAGTATGGAATCCTGGAGCCTCTGATATTTTTGCGTGTATTTCGCGTATTTGGGAAAAATACACGTACGCATCCTTGTATGAATTTTTTCGTTATGAGTTCAAATTTTTCATTATTCATTCGTTTACTATTAGTATATACAAAAAGCGTGTTAAGCCTAAATTTATAAATGGGCACGCTGGGCAAATGACCAGGGCCCAAAATTTTTAGGGCCCTTTGTCTTTCGATTCTGTAGTTTGTATTTGCAGGCAAGTTAAAGTAGTCGCTTATATGTCATCGCTATTGGGGAAACAGGGCAATAATTAAAAGAAACATTATTTTTTCAACATTGTTGAGTTTGGACAATTTTATGTTTAAACACTTTGATTCTGCCCCTTAATAAGTGCCGCCCCTAGGCCTGTGCTTTGTGTGCCTACTTAGAAATCCGCCATTGATTTAATGAAAATGGACACTGTTCCTTTTTTCCTGAAGTAACAGCTTTAATTTTATGTGCGTCAGGCAGTCCGGCGAGCAACAGGGAATATTTCGTTTAGTACTACCCTGCTGCCGAGAAACAGCGCTAGGCGCAGCACCGTCGCGAGAGATCTGACAGGGTGAAACGCCATACCACTCGCTTTCAGTTTAGCAGTGAGCACCCCTACGAAGTTTCGTCCTTTTTCGTATCGTAACAGCTACATTGGTGTGGGGAATGCGATTATTTGTGTTTTTATATTCACTAACGAACCTCATCTCGCACTTTTGCATGATATGTTCGCATCTGAAGAAAAAGGGAGATAATAGCAGACAGACCAACGTAAAGTAAAATTTGATGGACAGTTAAACAAATTGACGTTTCTTTGGTGCTACACGTGCTTATTTGAGTGGGAAATGTTCACGTGAGTACTAGTTGATCATGCTTATATCTGTTTAAGGCCTGTTGTCCCAAACTTTAGACGAAACAAACAAAAACTTTAAAAAAAGCATTGAAATATCTACGTTACGTGAAGTTCGTACTCTCGAACGGTTGTCGCTAGCAGCAAGTAGAGTTCGTGCCGTTATAATGAGTTGCTTTTGATAATACTGAATAAGAATTAAATTATTCATGGACCGTTTCCTCCTAAACTCCGGAAATCTTGATTGGAGAATCGGTTTATAATGGACTGAAGTTTTGGAGTGTTGTGTTTTAATGATCTGTTTCTACTGGTCGATTTCAGCGTATTAGTAATGAGAGCGTATTTTGTTGGGTTGTGTATTTACATACAGGGAGGGGAATATCCCAAAGCCTTCGTTTGTTTACACAGGTTGATAAATGCTTCGAACAGTTTTTAAAAATAGAGGAGTTTGCTTTGGCACTGCACGACGCTGTGGTGGGTAACTTTTGGATAGGATGTAGTTTGTTCAACCACTTTTATGTCAACAATAATGACTACATTACCGCAAGAGCTTCTTCATTAACACGGTGCTATTCTAGTCGATCGTTGGGCTATATATCGCCAGAGCTTAAATCGTATCGATAAAGTTTATGAATCGATTACCGGCCTTCTCTCTACGTGGTGCTGTTTTTAACCCTCCACATTCTAGTTTATATTCTTAAAGTTGAACTTATACACGAAGAGTTGGGACCATTACAAAAGACTTACATTTTTATGAAGATATTTCAAAAACGAGATTGAGTTTTGTTAGACGATTAAGATTAATATTGTGACACACTATAAGATCATTGCAATGATTATCGAAACGAGTACCCTTGATAGCTACCATTTGCACAGTTGTAATGCCAAAAGAAAATTAATATAGTTGGAGCAAGGTCTGCAACTAGGGGTTTGAAGTATTTGCACTTACAACTTTTGTAAGGAGATCATCACCCATGTTTAACGCGCGTAAAATATATATTTAAAGCGATATAAAACTGATACAAGAGCATGGCGTATGCATAAATGCACGTCCTCTCTACTAAGATATCAATTGCAATGCCAGAGTTCAATTTAAGGTTTTGGTAAATGGAATAGTAGTGAACGTATAGATGGTTTATTGAATCTGTTTGCAGATATACTTCCTTCCCGCCATTTTGTACCTCGTAAATCCCCATTCCTCGAACTGCTTTTAATATTGAAGAAGAAATATCAGATCACGGACTTCTAAAGACTGAATCTGGCGCTGATAAGTGAATACAGCACAAGAGGATACCGCACTGTATGGTTCCCCGAAGGGAGCCATGATCCGAGCAGCATCAGCAATTCCTCCTCCGGAAAAAGGACTGAAAGTAACGGAGCAACTACTCCTATTGCCGAACACCCGGAGGTGAGTCTTTCGGGTTTGGTTACGAACCAGAACCAGGTCGACACGGCGGGAATACCACTAGAGTTGAGCCGGCTGGAAGCCGGGCCCAGATTCGAGAGAAGACTTAGCTTTTCTCCAACGGCTCAGCTCTCCCGGACGAGCTTATTAGGGAAGCCTCTCAAGTCTGGCAGGCACAGGGACCCCAGGTACAGGAAAACCCAAGCTTTGGTGTATAATTTTCTGGAGAGACCTAGAGGATGCAAGTCCTTTGCGTACCACGTCCTCCTGTGAGTAAAATTTTCTTTTCATTCTTCGTTGTTTTTCAAGGTGCCTTGGCAGTTTAGATGTTCTCATGCTTCTAATATACAATATGGAGTTAAATTAAATAATATAACTACTATGTGCTATACAAGGCGTACTGGTGCTTGAAATTTCAGCAGCGATCATGTGCTTTCTTTTTGTACAGATCAAGTACATTTGTGTCAAATACAGAATTAACCGCGTTGTAGTCACTGGTTTGACACTATGGGACCTAATGTTAAATTAGTTCATTTAATTACTTTAGATTACAGGTCCTGCGGTGGTGAAAGGTAACGCGTTTACTTAGCGGAACACCAACCTGGGTTCGGCTCCCAACGGTGCTATGAAAAGAACGCTTACCGGATAATTGCTCACTGTAGTCCGAGGATTGGTTCCCTGGTTCTTAAGAGGTTCGGATTCCTCCTAAGTCTTGGCACAATATGACATTTGCTGTGTCTGCCCCATAAAATACAATTACACCTTGATCGCTTTTTATTATTTTACTAGAATTTTCGTTGCTCTAATTTTGGGCGCCAACGTCTCTATTTCCAAATCATTGGCAGAACATTACTTGCAAAAATTACGTTTTTTCATGGCTTTTTGTCAAACGTATGCGCAATGTTATGACTATTTTTTTCAGCATGTTACGACAGTGGATATTATCCGACGCATCCACTTTTAGGTAGATAATTAATAGGGAAAAAGCTCACTTAAATAACTGTTGGAATATAATTTTTTTGAAATATTTTACTAAGTTTTTTGAGCTTGGATTTATGGACGATTGAAATATTTTAAATGTTTAATTTTTTTTAAATTTCGGAGAGGAATTATTTAATTGGAACTTTCGCATACAGATACTTTTGTGATAATTTAGGGCTTCACTTTCGTGGACGCAAGCGTCCTTAAAGCTCAATAATAAAGTCATGCGAATTAAGTGATGCGCATAAACACGTGCGTTTTTTTTTTTTAAGTTCATTCCAGAGGGAGAACCAAAGCCGTCCATCGTTGCCTCACTAAGAAATTGAAGTTACTTTTTAATGCTGTTTATTTTTGCTTCGATATTTCCCACATTTTCTTTTGACATTTATTGCATCCAATATGGTATTGACGGCAGCTTTTACGAAAATAATTTTCTTTTAAAAGTGTCCTGAAATGTGACTATAACTTATACAAATAATATTTAACATATTACAATGGAACCACATTAGCGCGCACTCGCTGAACAGTAAAATTGGCCGCAAGATTGATGGCCGTAAAAGAGGAGTATTATCGTTAAGCAATTTCTTGTAGGTGTATTTTTATCTGATCGTAAAAACGGTGTGACAGCAGCTAGAGAGGTGTCTTTTAAGAGGGATTTTGCTGTATATACACAATACATGTTATATTATTTTTTAACAATATACAGGGTGTTCGTAAACAGTTTTGACAAGATAAGAGGGGCGATAGTACCCATAAAGACTAACAATATTTGCCATAGAATCTAGGGTCGCAAACCACTCACAGTGCCAATTCTAAAACCGTCCAGCATGCACAAACTTTCAAAACCAGTGCATAAAAAACGCAAATTGCGATATTCTAATTATCTGTGCACTTGATCAGCTGACCTGAGTTATATCTGCCACTTCTCATGCACTGGTTGTAAATATTTGTGCATGCTGGACGATTTTAGAACTTGCCCTATCCTGGCGCTGAGAGTGGTTTGCGACACTAGGCTCTATGGCAAATATTGTTTGGCTTGATAGGTGCTATTACCAATCTTTTGTCGACACACTTTACGAACACACTGTATAACGTTCAAAAAATGAAATTTTATGAAGTTCAGTTGCTACGTACTATGCACTAGTTCTTAAGCAGAAGCGGGTGTACATTGTGATAAACGCTGGTGAGTTGAAGCCGATTGTGCAAAACGTTTTTAAAAACACTTTTAAAATAAAAACTCTTTTACTAATTCACTAAATAGAGAAATCGGATATTGAGCCAGTCTTAAATTCACAAGCCATCACTGATTATGAAGTACTTGTTACATTTCTGATTATTTCCAGAATGTGAACTACATTCAGCTTTTTCTAGCGTTTTTTGTTATTTTGTATTTTTCACAGTAATTAAACTAGCAAACTCATTAAACTTTTTTAACACTGACACATTAATTATATATAAAATTATATGTTTTATTTTAATGATATGGGATGAGTAATGAAAAATTATTTACAAACATTATTTCCAAATTAATATCTAGGGACTGGATTTTAATGAACCGCCACTTTATTTAAATCCCCAAATATTTGACATTTGACAGTATTTATTTTGCGTATCTCCAGATAAAAGCTTGTGGATCTTTCCGGAAAACGCCTTAAATTAATATGTACAGATTTTTAAAATTTTGAAATTTCCTTTTCTACAAGGAGTTTTAATTGGGATTATTCTTCTCAAATTTATCAGATTTCAAAAACAGCTTTCCTTGAAAATTTAAAAAGTGATTTTTTAAAATTTTTAGTGTATTTTCTTTATCAAAACTCTTAACTAATCTGTTAGTAGTAATAGAACGAGTAAAGAAAAGTTTTGGGAAGGGTGGCCGCCTAATTGCAGCATCCTTCTCAAAACCTTCTTTAAACTATTTTTAACTTCGAAAACTATTCGCAAGTAATCTCATAACTATTAGGTTGTTAAAAATGTCTGGTTTTCATTGGTTTAAAATAAGCTCGTTTTTCTCTTTCCAAGCGTGAAACTTTCGTATCGTTTGATAGAAAAACGATATTGGTAAACGATCAACCGCGCCATTTCTCATTAAAATTATTTATTCGATATAAAGCATCGTGTAGCGTTGAAAGTATTTATTTTGTCGTGTGATTTACGCAATTATATAAAGAAATAATGTCATTTATTGTATATTGCATTGCCTTTTGTTTTGTGTTGCCCTTTTGAGAGTGTTGGGAACTCTGAGCCTTTTTTCCCATCTCCCATTTGGCATATTTCATCACAATTAATAGTAAATATTTCATAATTTTGTAATGTAGCCATTACTATGCTGAGAAAATGAATTGAACTGATATTTCTGCTGCAAAATCTATTCCAATTTGAAGTTTGAGATTACCTTTCTATCGATGAATGAAATTTAAAGAGGGTATAGCTCGTCGTTTATCCTTTTAGTTGATCCAGTGCAACTAATTTAAGGAGATAACTGTGAGTTTTTTTAATTTATTAGTTAATATATTTTTCAATAAGGAAAATAATTAGACCCTACTGCAGATATCGCAACCCTTGGCGTCTTTTTTTCTAACCGCTCCAAAAGCAGTTTCTGATGTTTTTTTGCGCTAGTTTCTCTTTTGACGCTATATTGTACCATCTTTGACGTCATATCGTGCCATTTTTGACATACCCATTGATCGTTCGTATTATAGCATGAGTCGCCATTTTCTTTTTATATCTAGTTTTTAATGTCTGTATTTCCGAGTCGAAGCGATTCAGTATCGGTTAGCGTTTAAATTTTTCTTGTACGGGTTGTGGGATTGGACGGGATATGAAAGAGGGTTTGCTTGCATCGGAATATGAGTGTTTTAAATGTAAAAGGAAGTTGTTTTATTAGCTATGATTAAAAAAAAAAAATGAACACCGAGTTGTTGCAAGCCCGCCCCCCGAGCTTTGTCAAGGGCTCCTGTTTGTCGATCGATCGGCGCTTTGCACTCTTTAGTTAGTTAGATAAAAGACACAAAAGTTAACCGTAGAGCTGTCGCAAGTACTCTAGCTCTCGCGAGGTCTCCCATCATCCATGGATCTCGAAGCGCGTCTTACGCCGCGAAAGCGGTTTTCTGCACCCTTCTGTTGCTTAATTAGATAAAATACGGAGAAAAATTAATTATGCTACAGGCCCCCGAGCGGGCTTCCCCCGTCGATTGACTGCGAAGTGTGTCTACATTAGCGCGTCCTTCACCCTTCAGTTACTTAATAAAGCAAAGCACAAAGAAAACCATTTTGCAATTTTTTTCCTTTGTGGGTGTGTACGGATTCAGGAAGAGCACCGGGTCTAGAAAAGTCTCAAAAACATTCTGTCATGTTGTTACTGCCGTTTGCGTCCGTTTCGCCAATGTTCAGAAAAAGTCGCCAAGAAGTGAATATTATGCATTACCACCGAATTATCAGCGGCAATATTCTGAAGTGAGACAGGAATTTTGATATTTTTTTAAATATAACCGGACAACAGGTGAAGAAATCTGCAAAAGTAGAGACGAGGCTCATTACTTTCGGCTATAGCCATATATTGGGCAAAATATTTTTCAGGAAACAATATATTCATTTAGTAATTCAGTGTCAAGTGTGGCCTATATATTTCAAATGCGAGGGAAAAATTAAAAAATTATAGAAAATCATAAATATATTTTAAAAAAATTACCTGTTATCGCGGCATCTTTTTCCAACGGTACCCCCACCCCTCAAAAGCGCTTATACACTAAATGTTCATTGTAGTCGGGGCTAGTTCCGTAGGTCTTAGAAGGTTCGCATTCCTCGGAAAACTATAGGTTCCGGCGTATCATAACTCTTTCTGTCCTTGCACTGTACTACTAAAAAAAACAACAACCACCAATAAAACAATATAAACATACTGGTTAAAACTTCAGGAAAAAATAATTGAAGCCCTCTAAAAAACAAAAATTACAGCAGTTCACAAGAAATGGTGATATTCAGTTCTGAATACTGCTGAGAGCACATCTCGACCCGATTTATATGTTGTTTTAAACCGATGGAACGCTTAGAATTAGACACTCTACTCTATTTGTCGTCTGTCTAAAGGTGTATCGCTACAGGCATTTCGAGCAATTAACCGGGGTATCAACGCAAATGGTATGTAATGTATGCATAGAAACGTTTCCTCTATATGAAACAGTAATATATCATGTTTAATTTTAAGATTTACACGCAGACAGCACCCAACTGGAACTCTCAATGGGAATAAAACTGCAATACCCCCTCAAAAAAAAAAAAAATACTATACCAACCGTAATATAAAAAAATACAAACTGTAATATAAAAATACAGAACTGTAATATAAAAATACAAAACTGTAATATAAAAATACAAAACTGTATTATAAAAATACAAAACCGTAATATAAAAAAATACAAAACTGTAATACAAAAAAATACAAAACTGTAATACAAAAAAATACACAACTGTAATACAAAAATACACAACTGTAATATAAAAATCCAAAATGTAATCCAAAAAAAAACCCAACAAAAACAAATCCAAAATGTAATAAAAATACGAAAATGTGGTAATACAAAAATACAAAATTGTGATACAAAAATACAAAACTGTGATACACAAAAAAAATAATACCGATAACATTAAGCTAAGACTAAAAAAAATGGAATTTCCACAATTTTAGAGATAAATATTTGCAATCTTGCAAAGCAAATTGTGTGAGCTTAGATGATATCACTAGAAATGCTATTGCTGAGTTTGGCAACCATAAATAACCTCATTGGGATTTTATGACCTTGAATATCCTCAAAAACCTGCATCAATAAATTTTGTCGTAGTGCACAATTGGTTTGCCATATATGGCTGAATTTTTTTTATACCTTCTACCATGATTCTAGAAAAAAAAAGTGTTTTTTCAAGATATCATAACCAGTTCTTGAGATATATTTTTTTTAATTCTTACTTTCCAAAATTTACGTATTTTTTTACATATATCTGTTTACTACATGTCATGTAGAGACAACAAATATGAACGTATAGATACAATGATACTCAGTTATTTTTGTTATGTGACACTCAACATTTTTACAAAAGTTTGTGAAGATATCTTAAAAACCGTATGCGCTACCTCACTTTAAAGTTTGCGGGAAGTGAAAAAAAATCAGTATTTGAGAAATACAAATTTGAAAAGGGGCCCACAAAAATAAAATACATTTGGTGTTTAACGTAAAATTTTCTGAAAACAATGGAAAGTATTCAAATGAGTTATCTCAAAAGTATTCCCCACTGTAGGTAACTCCTTCATTTTGAAGTTTCTGCTTCTCCCCGCTCTGTTTAGCCTGAATTTCTCACATTGAAATTTAAAGTTCGAAACTGGGTTTGAAATTTGGAACTAGGGTCTGGAAATGGCTCATTTTAACAATATTTTTTGACATGTTTTGGAAAATTTCGCTGTAGTCTGTGTCTTTAAGATATGCACTACTGAAATATGCGAAAATTTTTTTTTTGAAAGTTCCGAAAATTTTCACAATTTTTCACCTTATTCTTACTTTAATATTTCCTGACTGTACACAGCATATGTAATATAACCTAAATGTACGTTCCTGGTATATACAGTTTGATCTAAACGAAATTAACTTCGGAAAAAAGGACGATCTTACGATCATTTTCGACCAAGTTCGAGGTTTAGATTTTGAGAAAGATGTGATTCAGATGTCTACAGAATAGGGCGTTTTGTTGCCCTCTCCGGTCACGTTTGAAGAGTAGGAATTCTGGAAATTTTCAATGGCAACCATTTTTCCATCTCTCATATTATGGTTAGCATGCACATAAACCACAAAAATGGTTAATAAAACGAAATTTGTTGTATTTTTTAGGCTAAAAAATAACTAAGAAATAGCTCTTCAAATTTAATGAGAATTTATAGAAAGGCAAATTACTACAAAGTGAGAACTTCACAAAATAATTTTAGTATAATTAGCATTTAGTATAATAATTTTCAACAAAATAATTTTAGTAGTTTTTCTAACAAGAGAAGGGCCCCCTCCGAGGTGGACGACGCCGATTTTAATGCACGTGGTCTCATTTGAAAGCTCTCAAAAAATTATTAGACACGTATTCGGGCATTTTTCAGCGTGGGCGTAAATGTAGATGCCAGGGGCCAAAGAAGGGCAAAATTAGGGGTATTTTCGAAGATTTCAAACGGTTGTATCTCTGTTAAAATTTTGAGCCAAAAATTAAGCTTTGATGCATTGTATCCATCTTTAAAATATATCGAATACTTCTTTCAAGATTTTTCGGACAAAACATTATTAAATGTGATTTTGCAATTTTGATTATCGCCTCTTATTCTTATCTATCGAAAGACTACTTGGCGAAATCATTGGCCATCTTTCTAGAACGCTGACTGTTTACGTTTATATTATTGAATATGCATGAAACATATAAAAGGAGGTTGAAATATAAATTTATGCATTAAGGATACAAATTAATAATGGAAGATCTTACTGCTCATGGGAAATATCGTGAATTTATTGTTTGTAATCATTTAATATCTTTTCTTGCGAAGAGTAAAATCTTCGTTCAATAACTTGCATTCCTAATACCCCAAAAACTACCTTGCGTCAGAACAGTGCGCCACCTAAAATTTTCCAAACAGGTGGGGGCAGTTACACACAGAATTTTTTCAAAGGTGTGTGT
>QLNU02015359.1:8032320-8045193 GCA_006491805.2 Dysdera silvatica
GATCTTACACTTCGGGGGAAATATCGTGCATTTGTTGTTTATAATCATTTAATATCTTTTCATACGAAGAGTAAAATCTTCGTTTAAAAACTTGCATTCGTAATACCCCAAAAACTACCTTGCGTTAGAACAGTGGGCCACCTAGAACTTTTCGAAGAGGGGGTAGGAAGTGGCACACAGAATTCTTTTCAAAGGTGTGAGTATATGTGTGTGGGGGAGGAGGGTAACACCGAGAAATTTTTTCAACTGTCATATTAATTAGGAAGGCGTTTGTATTCTGTTCATTTTTTTTTTTTTTTTCAAGAGCAATATCAAAATAATTTTTTCGTTTGGTCAGCCCAAGCCCTGGCCCTTAGATTCTGGGCACCATCGCTCCTCCCCCCCCCGTGGGTGCGTCACTGCGTTAGAGTGTACTACTTTCTTCATCATGTATCGCTCGGGGTTTTTTTGGAATAGTAAAAGGATTGCATTGTTCTCCAAAAATAATTTTCATTTTTTTTATGTTGTTATATTATAGGATGAGCATGTTGTATATGAGTAATGTATATGTGTGTTTGAACGATATGAACTACGTTTATACGTTTTATTCAGATTGATATTAAGTTACAGAAAACTTGTGTAGGAAATTATAACGTCTTGACAATTATTATGACTTTAGTTGCAAAGAACGTTAGCGAAAGTGAATATTTGTTACTTACAAAAACAAAAACAGATTTCTCAAAAATATAAAAAAAAATCGGATAATTTTTTATTCTGATCAAATAATACATGTTAAATTTTACTGCAAGAATATGCAGAAAAAATGCAATTATTAGTTACTGCGCTTGCCGCAAAATATTACTCTCTACTCTTTCAGGTGAGATAATAAGAGCAAGCCGGTTTCAACATCTTTCTGGAAATATCGCCAATGATTTCGCCAAATTGCTAAGAAGTCTTTTAATGGATATCAATAATAGAGGCGATGTTCAGAATTGAAAAATTAGATTCAATAATGTTTTATCTGAAAAATCCTGAAACGTGTATTCGATATATTTGAAAGAAGCATACAAATGCATCAAAACTTAATTTTTAGCTCTAAATTTTAACCGAGATACAGCCGTTTGAAATCTTTGAAAATGCCTCTAATTTTGCCCTTCTTTGGCCCCTGACATCTATATTAAGGCCCACTATGAAAAACGCTCCAATACGTGTCTAACAATTTTTTGAGAGCTTTCAAATGAGACCACTCCCATTAAAATTGGCGTCGTCCAGCTCGGGCCCTTCCCTTGTAAGAAATTGAACTTTAATATACTTTTAAGCTGATTTTTTTTAATAAGAAAAAAAAGCTCGGAGCTCTTATTGCGATTTTAAGAGAAAAAAGGTTTGTTCTCAAGAGGAGTGCAATCAATAGTCAGAGTATATTAAAGAAAACCCGAATGAAAAGTGCCACCATTTGGAAAAAGTGTTAATTTCTGGTCATGACTATTTTTTTTTTTCTTGATAAAATGAGTCAGGTTTCTGCCATTTTCGTTTGATGAGTTCGTTTCCTGTCAACTTTATACATATACACATACAAACGGTGTCATGCCGAATGCGACCAGTGCCATAGGCGTAGGCAGAAAGTTCATAAGGGGGGGTTATAGGCTTAATGGGGGCGGGTTAGAGAGTTAGAACTCATATATTTCCATGTTAAATATACAAAATTTCATTTCAATGGGGTGGTTATAACACCTAAAATCCACCCCCTGGCTACGCATATGCCCGCACCCCTAGTGACCAGCATGGTTGTCATCGCGACCAATGAAGACAAAATATTTGAATTATATGTTAATCAAATTATTTTTTAATTATATTCCGATCAAAATATTATATTCAAATCAAAAGAACTAGGAGCTGGAACGAAATGGAGGGAGCTGGATGAGAGAATTACGAAGATTCTTGAAGACTTCGATAGCAATGGAGATTTGAAATTTTTTTTTAAATGCGATAAGCTTTGTTAGTAAGTGTGAACGATGAGGCAAGAACCTACATTAAAGCGATAAGCTCATCAATTCGTGAAAACTAGTTATGAGGCTCTATATAATTCGAAAAGCATTAAAAAACAAAGCTACATTTGGCTGTTGAAAGTCTAACCGAAACCTGCCCGCGGTAGTAAATCGAAAGTATAGTTCGTTCGCGGAAAGTTGACCGATGGTACCTTTAGAATTCACGGGAGCTGACGTCACAAATGGGCTAGTTCATTACAGCAGAGGGGAGGACGTCATTTCAGAACTGGTTTTTTGGCGA
Organism: Dysdera silvatica; assembly: GCA_006491805.2. Classification (NCBI taxonomy): domain Eukaryota; kingdom Metazoa; phylum Arthropoda; class Arachnida; order Araneae; family Dysderidae; genus Dysdera; species Dysdera silvatica. The sequence goes on from QLNU02015359.1 coordinate 8,034,586, forward strand.
AAAAGTTCGCTAAAACCCAGTTCTGAAATGATGTCCTCCCCTCTGCTGTAATGAACTAGCCCGTTTGTGACATCAGCTTCCGTAAATTCTAACAGTAATCTCGGTCAACTTTTCGCGAACGAACTGTAGAAGTTTCGTCTTTAGGCTAATATGGGGTTCTGGCTCGGTCTGCTATTTATTTTTATTAATTTTTCTATTAACACGTTAAACGCCACTCCGGTTTTACGTGCCGTTCCGTTCACGCCACAGTTAGTCGTCAAGCTGGCCCTTTCGGGCCGCTCGCCGACAGGCGAGCCAGAGTATAAACAGATGTCAGGTAACGTAGCCCGGTTTGAGGACTAGGGCTTGTCTTCGTATGTTTTCTTCTCCACTTGCAGATGAGTTGCAAGTACGCAAGGACCGACACGCGCGTGGCGATAACAAGAATGAAAAGTCTACCGCCGGTCCCTAGGGACCGGCACGTGCGTGGCGTGAAGGGAAAGGATCGCATCCGGCATAGATAAGTATCAGTTGGGCCGCCGTCGTTACGATTTCAGCTCGCTCGTAACCGGCATGGTGGCACTCGGCACGTAACCTATATAAACACACAGGGCTCGACTGACAAGAATGGTAATAGCCTACTTCGAAACGAAAACCTTGGAACCTAGAATGAAAAGGTTTCCCATTCGTCAATTGCAAAACTTCAGTCGGTGATGGCGACCGGATTTTAGAACTTCGTATGGATGACGTGTGCATATTCGTAACACTAAAAATTTTTTCTATGTGGGAACCCATTAGGAATGAATACTTCAACTTTGGATCAAGAAATTTCACGGTATTAAAACGGATGTATTTTGCTGGAAACTAAAAATGCGGGCCACTTAAAAAATTTTCACGGATCTCATGGGCCAGCAGTTTAAGAAAACAATGAAAGTTAATAAAAATATTCATTCTGAGTTTCTCCAATTATTTGTTTGTTCATTTGCTATATGGAAAGGATCCATTCATGCTGCTCCCGCGGTCCTCCCTTATTTAAAAAAAAAAATCTAAAATTTTTGTTTTGGACTTTTATTTTATTCCAAATAGTTGCTGATAGGTCGTATATTGGACAAATCTCGGCTAGGTCAATCAAGAAATATTCCGAGAATTTGCGTTGATCTCGGGTCCATTATTTAACTGTGTCTTGCCGTTTAGCTACTATTGGCAAAGTTAAAAGTCAGGCAAATGGATTGAAACTTTCTGCGTTAACCGCCACAAACCGGCATTTCATATACAGTGTGTACAGAGTGTACAGATTCACCTCGTTCGGTGCTGAATGGCCTTCTCTGTCCTTGAGTCATAAAGTTCAAACTAATCAAGGCAATTTTATAGTAATGACCGGACATTTTAATCACCATGTTGCATATGATTATGCAATCAATTTCACACAGCTATTCAATAAATTATGCTTTTACCCAATTCTTTTAAATCACTTCAACGCAACTATTTTAAATCACATTTTGACGTAATTATTTTAAATCACACGTCGGCGTAACTATTTAATCGATTTTCTATGACAGTTCAATCGATTTCATGTAACTGTCCAATAAATTTGACGTAAGTCCAGTCACTCGATTTTATTTATGTCCATTTATCCAATTACTTTCGTATAATCTCTTACTCTACAAATATTTTCAGTGTGGTTCAGTAAATTAAACGAAGCGGTTATGTTAATAAAGGTCTCAATATGTCTTGATAAATTTCGCATAATTACTTATCCATCCATTAATATTTGTAATTAGTTTCAAAAGAGTTTAGGAAGAGAAGATCTAACAGTCTTCATTAGCTGAAAATTTTTAACGGTCTAAAATGGAGGAAATGCGTAATATAAACTAACTTTCCCGATATATATTAACTTGGGCTGTAAACAAACTCGGACCATGTCGTGTTACTACTTTGGTTATGAAAAAACGCTAATTTGTAATATGAAATAAAAACAAGCCGTTAGTATTTGCATTGATAAAATGCTAATTTATGCTATGATAAAACGCTAATTTGGGCTATGTAAAAGTGCTAATTTTTAGGCTACGGTGTAGCACTAACTTCAATTAAAAGATAAGCAATGTCGAAATATGGCAATTTCTGTTATCTGCGCTTTCCTAGGATTATGTAACCAAAACTCTGAAATTCAAGTACATTTGACCAGATAATTCCATTTTTATCTACACATGAAGGTTTTAAAGAACACATTGTGCACCAGCTATTATATGAATTCGCTTAATGCAATTATTGGATAATTTCAGTGTTTTTATTTATAAATTAATGTAATTTTAAATACGGAAAGTAGTATGAAGCTCAAGTAAAAAACTTAATACTTGAATTCGGTCATTGTAAATGCTTAATTAGATTATGGTGAATGCTTGATTATGGTGAATGTAGATTATGGTGAATGCTTGAATTATGGTGAATGCAAATTATGGTAGATAAACTTAGATTATGGTGAATACTTAGATTATGGTGAATAACACGAATTATGGTGAATGCTTGAATTATGGTGAATGTACAGATTATGGTAAATGCTTGGATTATGGTAAATACTTGGATTATGAGTAAATACTTGGATTATGGTAAATGCTTAGATTATAGTAAATGTCTTGAATTATGGTAAATGCTTAGATTATGGTAAATGCTTAGATTATGGTAAATGTAGATTATGGTAAATGCTTAGATTATGGTAAATGCTTAGATTATGGTAAATACTTAATTAGATTATGGTAAATGCTTAATTAGATTATGGTAAATATTAAAGTAGATTGTGGTAAATACAGTATGACAGGCAAATACATATTCAGTCATATAATTTATGTTTCTTGTTTAAGTAAATTCAGAACAGGCCAAAAACGAACCTCGTCTACTATAATTTTCTCTCTAATAAAGAAAGGAATGAATGTATTTAAAAAAAAATTGCCTATATCGCTATAATATGTTTATTTTACTCCCGCAAACTAGAGGAAACTTATAATAAAACAACTCCCAACAAATGGCAACACCCAATATGGGATTATTCCACACGATGACCATCTTGGCCACTTAAAATTTTTGGGTGCCATTAACGCACACCCTACTGTGCCTTCTGCACGAATAAGACGAGGTTGGACGACAAGGAATTAAAGCCAATAGAAGGCCAAGAATTTGATCTCTAGCGATATCTCGACGTCTGTTTAAAGAAATCAAGTGTGTATTTGTGACCGCACACCCGACCTAAAATGTAATACAATATTTACGCATCGAAATGTTTCCTTTTCATTGTTTTAGGAATCATGCGAACTCAGCAAACGATTAGGGAAGTCTTTAACAAGGATAAATGCAAAATTATAATATCGATGCCTTATTTTTCTTCCACGAGTGTGTATATCACATCCAGCGTATGAATATGAATCCTCTGAATAGAACACTTTTAGGTTATGATAGGACACCAACTCACGAGATAAAACAACTGACTTGGGTTATAGGTCCTGGATAATTGATTAAGATATGCCATTAATATTGTTGCCACTTTCAGCGACGTGAGTGCGCAGGCGCAAACGCAGAAAAGAATTCTGCTTTGTGTCATGGAACATTGGACGAAATTTAATCAAGTGGCTCGGCAGATGTGGGTGGGGAGGTTCAGCCCATTGTCGACTTTGTGGTTCAAAGTTTCCCCATTCGTTCGGAATTTCATGGGTATGCTACTGAATTATCGGTGACACGGGCAATTTAACTTTCTAATTACAAAACTACGGTTAAATAGATAGATTATTCTTCCTTTCGATTACTAAAGTCAGTTTAATCAAGAACAGCGATCAAGAGTTCGAATCTTAATTATGTGATCGGCTGACACGTAATTAATGAAGTCAATGTAGCAACTCGCTCGTCGGGCCCTTCAGAGGGTTCGACTCCCAATGGCATCTTATGGCACGTTTCATTCCATTACCTGAAAGTCTAGAGTTTTGTACCCTTGGCTTCTTGTGATTTCCTCGTAAAACTAGATTTGACCCACTAAGCATGACCTAAACATGACTTTTGCAGCCTTTGCTAAGTGAAAACACATTATTTCAGTATAAAACCCCTAAAAGTTTGCCGATACCTATGTTTTGTCTCATTTATTACCTAATCAGTTTTATTTATAAGTTGCAGGGAATTGATTTTTTTTTTTGCATAGAATATTTAATTTTAAAGAGCTTAGAGATCAGATATTTATGCATTTTAGTAAAATTTCTTATACTGTAAGATTTGTTACATCTATATAAATATATCGCTAAGGTAATGGAATTTTTCTACAGAAAATAACGTGAAAATTAAACGAATACATGGGGACGTAATTTCAAAAATACAGTAAACCCTGCCTAAAATGACCACCTTTGTGAGTGGATTGTAATGGTTACCATAGACAGGTGGTCACTTACAGGATAGTGTCGCATAGGCACGATTCCCAGAGCAGGACGTGTTAAAATGCGCAACTCGTGTCTCAGAACAGTCAGTTTCACTGCAAAGCAATCGTGGGGTGAATCAATTTACTTCGTCTTAAAATAGATAAACATAGACATAAAACATAGACATAGACAAATAGATAAAAATAGACATAGAGACAAAATAAAAGCAGTCTGACAAATGTTTTCTACATTTCTATTAAAAAAGGAATTTGTTTTATAAAATTTAAAGATATATACATGCATCTCTTGCAGAACATTTTTGGTCAGCTGAAGGCTTGTTGCAGAACATTGCAAAATATTCTGCTTTGGGGGTGGTGGCACCAAGTTCCTACAAGTTCTGTCTTATAAAAAGTGGTCAATTTACCAAGGTGGCCACTTTAACAGGTTACGCCGCATTTTTTAAACATTATGGGAAAACTTGTCAGCGAAGGATAAGAGATTTTATCCCGAAGTTTTGAAATATATATTGAAAGAGACCATTGTCGACTTTCTCTTGGGCGGGGCAACTAATTGGAGAAAAAACCTGCCACATTTCAACGATCTAAAAGCAATGTAAATTTACTTCTAGACATTGAAATTTTAATGAGGTGGAAAAGATGTTCTTTTGTAAATTTAATTATTAAACGACAATTGAAAGATTTCATTGAAACGTTTCCCTTTTAGGCGAAGCTAAAAAAAGAGGAGCAATTTCGAAAAAGAGACGGAAAGCTGGGGAATAGAAAAGTTGGAAAAGAAAGTGAGAGGGGGAGAAAAGGAAAGTGGCATGGAAGGCAATAGGAGAGGAGTAAAAAAGTGGTATGGAAGGCAATAGGAAAGGAAGAAGCAGAAAAGGAAATTGAAAGAAATTTTCAGCAGTTTAGGTGACAGAATAAAATAAATAGTTTATATATATAAAACATTTAACAGACTTCATTCAAATTAGCTAGACGTCTATTTTTTCATAGAAATGGGTTGAATGGACTTGGGTAAGAATTAAACAGAATTGATTTTTCACTAGAATTAGATCGTGCAAATACACTGGAAATAGACATCAACTGAGGAGAGTTGATATTTAAAAGTTGATGTTATTTAATTATATCTACAACGATTATTTTTTTTTTGTTGAGAATTATACATTTCCAGTTCAGAGTAAAATTAAATTGAATTCTGTCGCGCATTACAAGTCATTCCTTGATGCCTACTAAATATTATAAGAATATAAATTTATATTCCTATTGCAACATTTTTTATAATCACGCTACTTTATATTTTTCTCTGCATGCACACCAGATGAATTTGCGATTTCTTTTGATAAACATTGAGTCCTAGTCTCCTTCAATGCTCATTGACCTTTGAACACCCTTTTCTTGAATTCTTGGCTTCTTCAGGCTGAACACTGCAATGGTAAATTCAAAGCAATTCAGCTGAACACTGCAATGGTGATGTGCGGGACGCTCAAGCACATTTCAACAACTAACTACTATATTTACAGATTAACTGCTTTTATTGTCAACACAATCTTTTACCGACTAACTGTTATTAAGTGCTGACTGCTATAATTTACTGATTAACTGCTTTTACTGTCAGCGCAATACTTTACCGACTAACTGCTATTAATTGCTAGCTGCTATAATTTACCATGATTAACTGCTTTTACTGTCAATATAATCTTTTATCGACTAACTGCTCACTGTAGTCTAGGGATTGGCTCCCTAGGAATTAAATGGCTCGGATTGCTGAAAAAAAATACAGGGTCTTTCACAATATGGCATTTGTGGTCCTTGCCTCCGCAAAACGCAGACAATTCATTCAATTGAACCTCCATCATCCGAATCGGTTGAGACAAGGCCTACGTTGAAAAAGCGAAATTTTCGAATGATCGAAAATGAGTAACTTCGGAGATCCGGCACGAGTTGTAATATTTAATTAGTAGCATATATTTTTTGCAACATATATGCATTTTACAGGAAAGTAACGTGCTTATTTTAAAAATATGGTTTCCCAATTTTCACTTGAATTATTTATTTGAAACAGCTCACAAAGGTTTGAAATGTTTTTTGTTGGACATTAATTTGGATTATTTTTGTTTCGCAACTCTACCACTGCTGTCTTAAAAGCATTATCTGGTTTGGATTTTTTTCGGATTTTTCTTGCTGTTTCAGCCATGCTAAGCTCTTAAAAATCCACTAGTGGCTACGAAACGGATATTAACGGATTAACGGGTGTTTCCGGATAAAAGGGATTTGGATCATAGAGGTTTTACTGTTTATAAGGACGATTTCTTTACGTTTGTCTTCTACATACATTACATTACAATACATCATTTACAATACATTATTTTGTACATCATTTTTTGTCTTAAGACATTCGGGTCCAGCAGCTATTCCAAACGAAAAGGGGGAAAAAAGAAAAAACCTTTGTATGTATTTCCTAGACTTCACTAATGAAGTAGGAAAGAGAGAGGGGCTCCTGGGGTGGGGGGCAAGACCCCAAATCATTTTCCCTAAGGTAGCATCACATAAATTCACTTGAGGGCCCCCCCATGAGATTTGACTTTCTGCGCTAATAAACTTCACTATTGTTATGCGTGCTTATACGCGCATATATGTCAATCATACATGTACTTATTCCCGGTCTTTTATATTATATATTATGCAATACAGTAAATTCTTGGCGCAGTATAGCCCAGATGCTCTTGCGCCATAAAAAAGCCAAACAAACAAACAGTAAATTCCTTCTCATGAGAAACAATCGTCAATAGTAAAATATCTTTCAGTACTGGACGTAAATGGACAGCTTGCAAAGTGGCAACATGTCTGCAGAATTGTCCAGCATGATTACTCACGCCAATATTGGCTTAATTTGATCAATATCAATTGTCATAGACTCTGGGAGTGACTTTGTCATTTTTTGTTGTGGTTTAGCCACATTGCTTCATTCTGCCGCATGTGTTTCCCCCGACGTTTGTAACAAATTAGTCTTTACAGCTGTTGGGTTTAATTAATCATTGTTAATATGCTTCATGCGGAGTCTTGTGGCAACTGCGATGACTCGTTCGATATATTCAAGGGTTTAGGAGCTCCGGATCTAATGGGAGGAGCATGGTAATTACATGTTGAAGTGTCGGTTATTACGGTTAATGCAATGCCTATTACGACAAGGGTCAGGTAATTTAACGTTACAACGCTAGGACGTGTTTTCTAGCATTCACTCCATTATTCCACTACCTACCTACCTTTAATCTATAGGATGCTGTAGGTTCACAAAAGATTGCCGTTTGATTGGATGTTCTAGTTTCTAGATCCTTCTTTTGTTTTGTTCTTTAATTTTCTCTAACCCATTTGTTTCTCAGTTTACCTCTTTTTAATGGGCTTTGAAATCTAGGGTCCGTCTTCATTGTTCGGCTTCTTGAGTGTAAGCCCTATTCCAGGGCCAGAGTCAAGATGGGGGGCAGCGGGGCATTCAACCTGAGGGGCAGAAAATTTTAGGCCACACAAACTGGAAGTATGGTCAGTCATTTTGGGGCGCCAAAACAAGTGTTCGCCCAGAGCGGATAATACTTGGCGTCATCCATGACCAAGCCTGTTACATTTTCTTTGCTTTATTGCTTCTCATAGAGGCTTTTGGCCGCCGATATGCCCAAGTTCCGTGTTTATCATTTTTGACCAGCATTCGTTCAGTACCGTAGACAGGGGTAGGTTCCCTAGACCTTAGGGGTTTGGATTCCTCAGAAACCTGTAGGGCCTGGCCGAGCCATAGTCCTTTCTGTCCTTGGGCCGTGAAACTCAAAATAACTTGTCCAATATAATACGGAAGACCTGGCTACTGACGGAACAAAGGCAGTTATTTATAAAAACTTAAATTTTAGTCATATCAGAACAAAATAATTTGCCGATAAGCTAAAACGCGTTTTAACAAGAGCTTGTTATGTTAGCCAGAATGAATAATTTCTTATATATCCATAAATATAATCCTTTATATATATATATATATATATTCTGATCTTTATACGAAGTATGTATGATTGTACGAACAATGCAACCCATAGCTCTCGGTAGCAAATAAAAAAAACCCATTCAGTTAGGCAAAAATATAAGAGTTAAATTTTTATTTAATAAGTGGTTGACAACTGTTTCGAAGGAGAAATGTCCGCCATTATCAAAACCGGATGCTGTAAATAGCGTCAACACCACAATAGACGTACACATGTAGAGCCGTGCTGCCATCTATCAGCAGTAAAGTTACTCGGAGGTAAAATTTTTTTATAAATATTGGGAAGAAAATTGTTAACACAAAGATCACTAACAACCAGTTTTTGCACAGCGATTCACGTTAATAATTACAAACATTATTGTTATATATTGTAGAGATCTTTGGTGGCGCAGTGTGGTAACGCGTTCTCCTAGTGCGCCGCTAATCCGGGTTCGACTCCCAGCAGTGCAAAAAGAACGCTTACTCAGAGATCTCATAAAGATCGCACTGCTCACTGTAGTCCGGGGTTTGGTTCCCTAGGCCTTAAGAGGTTCGGATTCCTCGGAAAACAGTAGGTCCCGGCGCAGCATGACCACTGTAGTCTTTGAGCCGTAAAACCACAAACATATTGTAGAGAAGGTTGTTTTTATTACCTGACAATAAAATTTGTTTTTATCATCTCGATGACACTTATTCTTTTCAGCGAAAGTTGTCTTGTAGCAATGACAGCTCGTGGCGCTATTTTAATGACGTACAACTAGGCTAATTCACCAAAATCAGTCGCATTAGGGCCTATTGTCACCAGGAAACCGGTTTCACTGACTGAGTAAATAAGTAGGTTAATGTATTCTGGCGAATTGGCTTAACTCCTGCCTCACTAAATTTTCGCCACGAGTCGCCGCTGTCTTGTAGTTGACGACCATAAAGCTGATAACAAAATGGAAGTTGGAAAGCATGGAGCGATTCCTGGGGGCAAAAGTTGGCAAGTGACATTTAGCAACGGCTAAAATTTAAGTTGACGAGTATTTGGTAGCAACAGAAAGTGAAATTGACCTTTGATCTTGTGGTGTAGTGTTACCCTGGGTTCGACCCTAACGATGCCAAAAAAAAAAAAAAACCTTGCCGGTTAACTGTTCTCCGTAGTCCAGGGGATAGGTCCCCTAGGTATTAAGAGGTTTCCAGGAAAATTGTAGGTCCCGTCGCAACTGGACTTCTGCTGTCCCTGCGTTGTGAAACGAACTGTAAAATTGACCTTCAGGTGTAGGCCCTACGGTGGGATGCAATGGTTCGCGTTCGCCTCTACCGTGCTGTTAATCCGGGTTAGACCCTCAACGGTGGGGTAATCGCTTACCGACCACCTACTGTACTTCGAAGGTTGGTTCCCTAGTTCTTTAAAGGTCCAGATTTCTAGGCGAGATGAAGGTCCGCTGCGGCACATAATGGCAGTTCTAGAGAAAATTTTGGGGGTAAGATAATAAAATCTAGTGGTATTTGGGAGTGGGGGGGGAGGTTGCTCCCAGGCCCTAGCCTAGAACCGCCACTGGCCACACGGTGGCGCTGTGGTAACGTATCCGTTAATTGTGCCATCGAACCGTGTTCTCCTGCGAAAGGCATCTTAGCACGTGTGTCGCTGTACTGCTCACCGTTGTCAGGGGTTTGGTTCCCATGGCAACAGATGTTTCCTTTAGGTTCTGGAGCAACATGACCGTTGCTGCCCTCCCGCTGTAAAAATACACGTCTTTAAGGTATCTTCTATTCATATTGTTGGCCATGCGGTGGCGCGTTCACTTAGTGCTTGGTTAATCTGGGTTCGACTCCCAACACTTCTTATTGAGGTGTGGAAATCTAGCTATAGAAGTGACCGTCGTAACGAGGTCACTCTGGCTAGATTTCGCATCAGGCATATACGCTTCTTCCATCAACATCTCTTAAAAGGGGAAGATGCCCCGATGTGTGCCACATGTGGTGAAGCATTAAATGTTTTACATATTTTATGTATTTGCCATGATTTTAACCAGCAACGTTCATCATTTTTTAACAAAAATAATTTTACCCTTCGTGACATTTTAGGTGATACTTTTAATCATGGATTCATTTGTAACTTATTATTTAATATTGGCTTTCCCTTGAAATAATTTGACGACGACACTACGCATTATTAAATTAATTGAAAAAGAACAACAAATTAACACAGTTTAATTAAGTTTAATCGTTTACAGACTGTTTC
>QLNU02015359.1:8045293-8081241 GCA_006491805.2 Dysdera silvatica
GTTCAACTTATAGTGCTGTTATACTAGCGAGGAGCCAATTCGTTCCAATGACCAAAATACTGTACGTGTCCTCTAGTTGATAGATGCGCAAAATCATTTACTGATTCGTTCAATGAACGATTTGGTGTGTCTGAACTGTTAAGCCGAGTTCGGCTCCCAGCGGTGCCAAGAATAGAACGCTTATCGACTAACGGCCCATTGTGATCCGGGGCTGGTTTTCTAGGTCTTAAGAGGTCCGGATTCCCAGGAACTCTGTAGGTGCCGGAGTAGTATGACCCTCCTGTTCCGGCGTAGTAAAAACACAGACAATAAAACAAGGGAATTAGTAGTATACCCTGCGGTGGCGCAGTGTGGTAACGCGTTCGCCTAGTGCGCCGTTAATCCGGGTTCGACTCCCAACAGTGCAAAGAACGCTTACTCAGAGATCTCATAAAGATCGCACTGCTCACTGTAGTCCGGGGTTTGGTTCCCTAGGCCTTAAGGCAGGGGTCTTCAAACTTTTTCAATCCAAGGGCCAATTTTGTTGTTGGCCCGCAAGCCGCACTACTATACGAGCAATATTAAGACTAGACAAAGGCGAATCAGGGGGTGTCCCTTTTGCCTCCCCTCACCCCATCAGTGTTTATTGACGTTTTTTCTAAACTCTCCATTTTGGTTTTGCGCGTCCACCCGAAAATACTTTCTGGATCCGCCTCTGGGACTGAATATGCTTATATATATGCTTATATATATATATATATACAAATATTGCTATGCAAATTAAGTATGGAAGCAAAAAACATTTACAATACTTTTAGTTATTAATATATAAAGCGAAATCAAACCTTTTAGTGAGATTTTTGGCACTGCTTATTTTTAACAAGCCTGTCAATATCAGGTCTTATTTTTGGTGTTGCTATCCCAGGAGTATTTTTAAGGTAGACGTCAGCTACTCCGGTCCCAATTTTTGATTTTACTAACTTCATTCTGGAAGAAAAGTTTTTCGCAGACGCACTGGCATACTCATAGTGGGGGGTTTATGGAGTTGTAACCCCTCATTGTGATGAAATTTTGTGCCTATACATATGAATACATGGATTTGTAACTCTGTAATCCCCACTTATAAACCTGTTACAACCCCCCCCCTCCACCCCACTTATGAACTTTCGCTCATGACTATGAACAGATGCAAATACTTATGAACAGTAATGTTTCGAGAGTATGCAACCGGATGCTTGGAAAAATGTTCTTATCGACACATTTATACCTATTTATTATTATTTTATATATATTATATATTTTTATTAATTATATATTTTATCTTTATTATTTATTATTATTGTAATAGAATTCAGTGAGTCCTAAGTTGAATTTTTTTTAAATCACTGTTGCACTGCAAATCAATAAAACTGCACCTGGTACGCATGTACATTAGAAAATTAAAGTAAAACACGATTGAGGGAAGACCGTATATTACTTTAGCGTTTTAAGATAATATTTATTATGAAATGTGAAAACGCAAACAGAATAAAATACATAGATTTAACACTCAAAGGGAATAAGTGATGTTATTTTTGTGCAAAATAATTTGTATTTTTTCATGAGCCGGCGGACCATGGGTTGAAAACCCTGCCTTAAGAGTTTCGGATTCTTCGGAAAACAGTGGGTCCTGGAGCAGCATGACTACTGTACTGCTTGGGCCATAAAACCACAAAGAAACAGACACGAATTAGTAACATATTGCCTTACTAATCTGAAACCAAAACACTTTGCAATGCTGGTTATGTGATTCCCCAAGCCTCCTCTTATAAATGAGATGGTCTTGGCTGACACTGTCACTGTTCGATGCAACGAATATCCTTGCAACAACGCATGCGCGTTGACGCTTTTTTTTTTTTTGCTATGGAAAGTTTTCGTTACAGAGGGGCATAAACTACGGACTCTCTCAGTCCCTATACCAAATAAGTTTTTGTTTGTGGTTTTACGGTTCAAGGACTACAATGGTCATGCTGCGCCGGGACCTACTGTTTTCCGAGGAATCCGAACCTCTTAAGGCCTAGGAAACCAAACCCCGGACTACAGTGAGCAGTGCGATCTTTGAAATCTCTGCTCAAAATAAGAGGGACTTCGTTAATTGTTTTACGAATGCTCGGAGAAATGAGCTTGGAGTTGCGCATGCGCACTGATGATTTTTCTCTTTGCGGAGTGAAAATTTGTGCTTGAAGACCACGTTCGTTTTCGATTGAAATTTGTTGTGAATAGTTGCGAAAGATTTGTAATATATATATATATATGTATTTGACCCATTTGAGATTTCCTAAACCCCCCTTGAACACACGGCACTGCTTTTATCATAATGTTTATGCGGGTAACGATTGTAATGCATTTAGATTATTATTGATCATTGTATTATTGTAGCAAATTATATTATTGTAGATAATTATCATTAGCTTGTAGATAATCATCATTAGCTTGTAGATAATCATCATTAGCTTGTAGATAATCATCATTAGCTTGTAGATAATCATCATTAGCTTGTAGATAATCATCATTAGCTTGTTGTAGACAATCATCATTAGCGCGTTGTAGACAATCATCATTAGCGTGTTGTAGACAATCATCCTTAGCGTGTTGTAGACAATAATCCTTAGCGTGTTGTAGACAATCATCCTTAGCGTGTTGTAGACAATCATCCTTAGCGTGTTGTAGACAATCATCCTTAGCGTGTCGTAGACAATCATCCTTAGCGTGTCGTAGACAATCATCCTTAGCGTGTCGTAGACAATCATCCTTAGCGTGTTGTAGACAATTATCATTAGATTATTGTAGCAAATTTAGATTGCAAATAGACGTCGGAAAAGCTTCCAAATGGAAACTTCGGCTATGTATCCGACAGATGAATTTTTTAGCATATCAAATATGGCAAATAAATTTACAATTTTTCTCGTGGTTGTAAAGGCAAATCAGAGTGCTGGGTACTTCAATTACTTTTAAATATTTATTAGACTTTTAGCGATTTCATGAATTATGTTGTATTTAATTGAATTTTAAAATTTATTGGGAGAATATTAAATATCGCCAGGCCACGTTTCTGTGAAGGATCATGTAAATCGAAACTTGAATCTAGTTCTTGAATTAATAAATATGCGAATAATTTTAAATATTAGAGTGAAGGGATGGCAAAAGGCAACGGTAGCTTTGATAACTGATTTTGCCCTAGATTGATTAATATTTCATCTTGATAAATTTTTGTATTTTTATGACTTAATATTCTTTCTATATTTTATCTATTTAATAAGTTACACTTATTCTATTTTATTCCGACTTAATTTTATAACTTAAAATGTGATGTGTACTTTACGTGTTTAATAATGCATTACTGCTTAAAAGCCTTTCAATTCTAAAAATATTAACTTGAAATCGAAATATTACGAACAAATGTACGACCAAAAACTGTATGCGGTTAAATAAACATTCTACTTTCATTCGTGCGTTTTATCTTCAAATGACGTGACGGTTTGCAGTCATTTACGTCATGTCTGAAGTGACATACTTTTAGCGGTTTCATTTCAGAAATTGCTTTCGTCTATTTTATTTGAATAAGTGACGTTTTGTCTTGCATTTCATGCAATAAATTATTTTTCACTTTAGTAAGAAACATTCTTTTTCCATTTAGTGTGAGAAAATAGTTTTGTATCTAAATTTGAGCAAATGAGATTTTTGTATCATCCTCATTTGAGTAATTGATCATTTTCGTACCTTCCTTGTTTGTGCAAGCGACGTTTTGTACCTTCCTTATTTGAGCAAGTGGCATTTTGTACCTTCCTTATTTGAGCAAGTGGCATTTTGTACCTTCCTTATTTGAGCAAGTGGCATTTTGTACCTTCCTCATTTGAGCAAGTGGCATTTTGTACCTTCCTCATTTGAGCAAGTGGCATTCTGTACCTTCCTCATTTGAGCAAGTGGCATTCTGTACCTTCCTCATTTGAGCCAGTGGAATTTTTGCATATTGCTTATTTGAGCAATTGGCATTTGTACCTTCCTCATTTAAATAAGTGGCATTTTGTTTTTCTCATTTGAGCCAGTGGAAATTTTATATCTTCCTCATTTGAGCAAGTGGCATTTGTACCTTCCTCATTTGAACAAGTGACATTTGTACCTTCCTCATATGAACAAGTGACATTTGTACCTTCCTCATTTGAGCAAGAGGCATTTTGTACCTTCCTCATTTGAGCAAGAGGCATTTTGTACCTTCCTCAAGTGCATTTGTACCTTCTCATTTGTACCTTCCTCATTTGAAGCAAGAGGCATTTTGTACCTTCTCATTTGAGCAAGAGGCATTTTGTACCTTCCTCATTTGAGCAAGAGGCATTTGTACCTTCCTCATTTGAGCAAGAGGCATTTTGTACCTTCCTCATTTGAGCAAGAGGCATTTTGTACCTTCCTCATTTGAGCAAGAGGCATTTTGTACCTTCCTCATTTGAGCAAGAGGCATTTTGTACCTTCCTCATTTGAGCGAGAGGCATTTTGTACCTTCCTCATTTGAGCAAGAGGCATTTTGTACCTTCCTCATTTGAGCGAGAGGCATTTTGTACCTTCTTCATTTGAGTAAGAGGCATTTTGTTGATTGTTTGGCTTTTTTATGGCGCAAGAGCATCTGGGCTATACTGCGCCAGATATTTTGTATTTTCCTCATTTGAGCAAGTGGAGTTTTGTATCTTCTTCACTTGAGTAACATCGTTTCTGCGAATTTCATTTAAGTGACATTTTTATCCTTTATTTTGAGCAGGTGATATATTGTCTCTCGTTCCATTAAATTGCGCTTACGTTGCCTATTTAAACGAGTTACGCATACACATCCATGATCACATACCGATTCAGACTCATTCCAAACATTATTAAAATTACGTTTACCCTTTAGTTTTATTATGCCTGATCCTGCGGTGGCTAAGGCTTTCGGTTAGTCTGTATTTAACCGGAGTTCAGCCACCAACGGTGGCAGAAAAAAACATAGCTTATCGGCTAACTGCTCATTGTAGTCCTGGAGTTAGTTCCCTAGGCCTAAGGAGGTTGATTCCTCGAAAAATCGAAGGTCTCCCTACTGAGAATGTCTTTTGTTGTCCTTGCTATGCAAAACACAAACTTTGCATTATAATCGAAGAAGCAACCTTTATTTTCAATACCATAAGAAAAGGAGTTCATGGATATTTCCAATGTACTCTGTCCTGTACAGAATAGATAATATACTTAATGAAGTACATTTTACACTGTATCCCCTAATAATTGTCTTCAGATACATGTGCGTATAAACAATAAAATCTCCACGTTCAGGGGCGTATCAATCCAAAAATTAGGGGGCTTAAATGGCTTTAAGGAAAAGGTGATGCGGTGTTAATAAGAAAAATGTGACTCGACATTCAGTGGCGTGCGGAGGGGGGTGTTGTGCCCTCCGAGCTTCTCCCTTTTCTTCGTCACTTGTCGCATGTTGCTGAACGTCATTGATTATATGGGAATCTATGTCGGTAAAAATGGGCGTCAGTTACATTCCTTAATCTCTTCAGCCCCCTTATTATACTTCTTATATCTAGTGATCATGTTCAACGCTTTTGAGCTGATTGGGTTTGGGTCGGACTCGTAAGTCTAGTTGGATGTAAATGTATCGTGGGGTGATGTAAGTCGCCTAACATGGTGCCCCTTATATATATATATATATATAGCGCTTAATACAGCGCTTACTAACAAACTGTTCACTGCAGTCAGGAGGTTGGTTTCCTAGACTTTAAGAGGTTCGGAGTTCTCGGAAAACTGTAGGTCCCAACGCCTTATTACATCTAACGTCCTTGCTCCGTAAACCAATCATTGTGCCCCTATGAAGGAAAATTGACAGGCAACAGTATCAGGCAGCCTAACCTGCCGGATACCGAAGTAGATGACACAAAATCATGGGCGTTGCGAAAAAGACAAGAACAACAAATTTCTATCCCACCAATAACACCGCTTGTTACAAAAAATATATAACTTTGTATTGAATTATTTTACGTATTAATTTCATTGTTGTTGTAGATAGGCTTACATCATGATTGTGTTGGACGTTAGAAAATAACGTATTTAAAGTACTAAGACTGTTTGCATCATCCCAGGAACAGACAACCAGGACTATATGCGGACATAACCCGTTTATTTGGAAAATTGTGTTTTAGGGCTCAAGAAAAACTTAGCAGGGCCGCGACAATCGTGGGTGCAGAGAACCCTCAGCGCCATGGTTCATAGCCAGCGAAGATCTGCTTTTTTTTTCAATGATTCCACATATATAATTCCACAAGATTCCACAAGCCAAGTGATTTGACAGAATTGCAAGGAAAGGACACACACGCAGTCGTTAACATTGATCGCGAAATGTTAAGAAAAGTATAGCAAAATCTTGATTTTAAATCGAAGTACAGGTACTGTGAAGACGAAACAACTCATGAAAAGGCGAAGAGATATGAAGGTGGACAATCGAAATACCAGTTCCAGGATTGAGTACATAGAACTTTGTAAAACTCTGCGCAAAAGCATGAAAGAAGACATAAGAAAATTCAACTGTGAGCTAGTAAGGAAAGCCATTGAAAATAACAAGAGCCTTAGGGTTGTTAAAGGGAGTTTGTCTATTGGGAAGAAACACATCATTGCATTAAAAGGAGAGGATGGCACCGTAACAAGAAATAGGGAAGAAATACTTAGAAGAGTTGAAGAATTCTACAAAAATCTATACGAAAGTAACAGTGGATTAAACGAAGACATTGAAATAGTCGAAGGAACAGCTCCTAAAATCTTAAAAGAAGAAGTTTCATTTGCAATAAAAAGTATGAAGAAAGGAAGAGCCCCTGGTGATGATGGTATTACATTAGATATCCTAAAAGAAGCTGGAGAATATGTAGAAGACATACTTGCAAAATTCTTTACCAAATGTCTTAACAGCGGTAACATACCAAACCAATGGGATTCTGCAACAGTAATTCTTTTGCATAAAAAAGGTGATAAAGAGGATTTAAAAAATTACCGACCAATTAGCTTGTTACCTGCTATTTATAAAATCTTCACAAAAGTGCTAACACATCGCCTGCAGAAAAAATTAGATGCAATACTCTTCTCGTTTCCTGTATGTCGCGTCACTAAGGGTGCTCATATTGAACACCTCCAAAGCTTTCACCCAACTTCAAGTGATTCTTATAATGATACGAAACATTTGTTATATTGGCCATAGTTTTGTAACTATAACCTTACCAAACCCCGAAGGGAATTATGAAACACCCTGTACAATCAACAGCAGGATTTTAGTTAATACACGCTCTGCATTCTTTCTATAATGTAATTTTAATAGTAAATACTTCATTTGAAAGGGAAAAACTCGTCAAAAGAACTCGCGGAAAAAGGTCTAACATGTTTGCATTTACAGGATTAGACTGAGGTTAGTTATGGTTAGTTAGATTCGGGTTAAATGCAGGATTAGATTCAACATATAATTAGGAAACTCAATTTCCCACAATAACAACATAGCTGTTTTTAAAGTTACATCTCCTGCCATTTTCGTGTGTCAAATGGTTTTATTTATTTAGGAAGAAAAAAAAAAAGTTCGCCTTTCTGGCCTCGAATACAGAACCATGTTTAGTGAGGACACCTGGCTTTCGACGATACGTCCATAATATACGTCGTACATAGTATACGTCATATACGTAGATAATCCCATTGCTGATAATCAGTTTCTGTTCTATTTCCTTTTTGCAGTTCAGTTTCATTTATAAAGCACAAATTTTACGTTCCCGTAATGGAATTACAGGCTATGTATATTCATGTTTGTAAAAATTGCAACACCATGAAGGACTCGTCAGAATTGAATGAAATTTAATGTACAAACGACCTGTATCGATACAAATAAACGATTAAAATTACAAAGCAAAAAAATAATATTGCATGTCGAAAATCAGTATTTGGTGAAGCCACCACGCGCTGCAATAAGTGATGCTATACTACGTGGCATGGAATCAAACAGATGTTGAATGTGTGCCTGAGGAAGAGCATTCCAGATTGCTTGTGTGCGACCCCAAAATTCATCTGAGTAGAGACTGTCACAATGCCTTGGTCTAACTCGGAACAGCTATTAGTTAAGAGATTTGACTTTCAACGATAATTTACAATTCTTCGGCTGTCTGTCTATTGTCGGTAGTCCTGCGTTCTTTTTATGGGTTCATGATCCATGTTATTTGATTTTGATGTATTTGCTTAAATTTTAATTAAGCAATATTATTAAATTTAATAATTTCAATTTTATTTTATGTAACTTTATTTTATGTAACTTTATTTTATGTAACTTTATTTTATGTAACTTTATTTTATGTAACTTTATTTTATGTAATTTTATTGTAAATGCTGCTTCCCCAGCCCATTGGGCAGTGCCCATTTCGTAAGGGGTGATTCAATTTGGTTTGGTAGCCCGGTGGGAATTACTTCTGGTGTGGCCATGCACCAAATGCCATGTTGCTCCGGGATCTGAAATTTTCTATGAACATTCGCTGACCAAATCCTAAATTACGGTAAGTACGGAGAACGGCGCACGTTCTACCTAACTATTGGAATTAAACTTGGGTTTAAAAACGTGATAGAAAATGTCTGAAAAAATTTAGGGCAGCGATCATCAACGCATTTGCCCACTGGAATGATGGACAATCATTCTATGTTGAATCTGCTAAATTCCTACAGAGGCGAGTGCTTTGAAATATTAAAGAAATTAATTAAATTCTTCTCAGGAGAGAGATTTTGTGCAAAGACGATAAAAATTATTCTCCAATTTTCGAAGCTCGGAATGCTTTCAATTTTTTTTTGTGAGTCTCTTGTGGAAAACTGATTAAAAATCGTTTAGAATACACATCGACTAATTTAGAAATTTAAAAAAAAGTGGTCTCTTCCAAATGAACAATTTAGAAGTTTGAAATGCCAACGAGTTTTCAATATGATAGATGCTCGAATTTCATTTATGAATGTTCTAAAAGTTCAAAGAAGTTTGTGATATCTCAGAAAGTTCGAATTTCCATTCGAATTAAAATCGATTTCATTTAAAAAAGTGAAAAATATTTAAATTCGGATAGTTTTAAACAATTTTTTATGGGATTCCCTCAGCCAGTATACTCTGCGCTAGAAAGAACTCGGATTTGTGACTGGTGAAATTTCTTTTCCGGTTCACATATGAGAAATTTTTAAATTGAATTTTGAAGAAGAGAAATTTCAGAGGATTTACGACATACTACATAAAAAGGAAGTGAAACGTTAGACTTCCGAAAGACACCTTTTAAGAGATTGTTTTTCCTAGGTGACATGTTAAACACTTAGCATGTTTCACTAATAACGAAATTGGAAATATTTTGGGTTATACTCAAATCACTCCAAATCGATTTTAACTATATTTTTTTTCAATTCCTTCTATTAGCTCACACTCTCCCTATATATATCTTGTTCAAATTTTCAATCGTTAATAAAATACTTTCTATCCATCCAATCAAGTTCAAATAAATTTTTTTAAACTTGTAGTGGATGACACTTGATGTTAATACAGTTTTTTCAAATATTAATTCATTAATTAAATTTAAATGAATTTTTTTTGCTTTCCTTTGGTGTATTTGGCGATTAATGCTTGCCGCCAATTACAGCCAAATGTTGCCAAATGTCGCCAAAATTGCTTTTCGCAATTTTTCCCTTTCTTCCCTTTTATTTGAGCAGCGCATTGAAGGAATTGACTTTAAAAAAAAATTTTTTTATTATACTTTTAACAATCAAATCCCTGGTACAACGTTGAACGAGTGATTAAGCTTTACTATCTGTGCAGTAAGCCCTGGCCAGTTGGAACACCATATCTCTAATTTATGAAGAGGAAGAGCGTGTGCTATTTTGAGTGTCAAAATTTTATGAGGAAATTTCATTCTTTCACGCACACACACAGGGCTCAATATTCACAAGGGCTTCATACACACGAGGCAAAATTTGAATTTTGCGCCACAAAATTGTCATGCTTTCGTCTGGCGATTAAAAAGTTTCACCCATTTTATGGAAATGTAACTCTTAAGATCTTCGTACTCTAGACTTGTAGTACTCAAATAGTGTTGGCCCGCAGCTCGGTAACTTCTTTTTCTCACTAAGACGAAGGCACTACCTCAAGTTTCTCTATTAAGTATCTTCCAATACACAGATCTAATAAAGACGTTCGAAGACCTGAGCTTTTCGAATATGCTGAGCAATGTTATACTCCTCAGAATATTTCCACCATTGTTGTCCTTCTCCACAAAAATACAACCAACCGACCGAACCAAAATATTTGCGATGTGAGTGATTTATTCATGGAAAATAATCCATTCCAGGACTCAGCGATCGAGAAACATTGCCTTAAACGGTGGCTTAGGTTTGAATGATGGACAAGACGGTCTTGTGTGCGCACAATTGTTACTTTACGAACTCATGAAGATCAAATTTCCTAATTATTACATACTGCTTTTGGCCTCTCATCTGTAGAACAGAAACGCTTCGATGGAATTTAGTATTTTTAATTGCGTGCCCCATCAAATTTAAGCATGAATTCTACAAGGATCAATTTTGGGACCCACCTTGTTTAATATGAAACGTATCCAAACAGCTTCATATGTGATTTCTTATAAACTTTCTGCTAGTAGATTCTTGTAATTGAGACCGCTTAAGGAGAACATTCCCTTCACCTGTCTAGTGTAATTGAAATAAATATTAGTTAATAAAACAATTTATAGTATTTGTGTGTGTATGGTATGTCGTTCAGTACTAAGTAATATTCAGTATTTAATGTTATCTAGTTTTATATAGCAATCTTGTTCCATATCAAACCTATTGAAGTCATCCGCTTATAAACAGAAGCCAACCTTCTGAATATAATCTGAAGTTATTCGGTAACGATACTAGGTGCAAGCAACAACAACCACAAAGATTATACGTGAGTGTTGTATTGTATTTATCGTGTGTATTTTTTAAAATTGTATGTGCATGTGCTTGTGTTTCAATCGGCGTCCTTTGTGTTTCGTGTAACACTTAGCACGTTCTACGATGGTGTTTTTAAAGAAATAGTGTACATAAAAGATAGATCAATTATTAGCGGGTTTCAATAGATATTGAACCCGCTATTGCTTTTTCTGCCTGTCTATACGCAATGAAAAGGGTAAGGTAAAGGTCTTCCGTAAATGCAATAATGATGGCTATTGTTAACGTTACAAATCTACCGAGTTACTTGAGAATTAGAGAGTTGCGGATTAATGTTAATTGAAACCCGCTAAATTTAAATATCGACCTTAGGCAATTTTCTTTCACTTGCTTAATTTTTATTATTTATTGTGTGCTTCAAATTAATTAAAATCATTGCTTAATACTGAATTACTATGTATTAGTTGTTTTTAAGTGGTATTCACGTTTTTTAATGTTAAATATATATCACTATGTTTTTTTTTATGCCGTCGTCCATTCTGCAGCTTCAGCGCAGTGGCACATAGTAATTACTAGTGAGGTAACTGGAATATTCGGCAGTCAAATATAAAATTCTTTTAAAATTAACTATAAACAAAATTTAATTTTATAATAAATTAAACGTTTTAATTTTGTAATAAAATTAAAGGTTTTAGTTTTGTAATAAAATTAAAGGTTTTAGTTTTGTAATAAAATTAAAGGTTTTAATTTTGTAACAAAATTAAAGGTTTTAATTTTGTAACAAAATTAAAGGTTTTAATTTTGTAACAAAATTGGTATTTTATAATAAAATTGAAACCCGTTTTTTTTAATTTAAAGGAAATTAATATTCGACCCTGTAGCTAGCCGAATATTCGGCCATATAAAATTATAAAAATGGATTTATTTTTATATTCATAATTTGTTTATTTGTTTAATTTGTTTATATTCATAATGAATTTTAAAAGAAATTGGTATTTGGTCGCATTCCTAGCATTTCTTAATATTTTTTTAATTCTTTTCGACAATTAGTTATACATATATAATATTTAATTTATGTATACATGTTTGTGTGTGTTACTATATTCAGCCGTTATCTGCTGCTGGATGAGCGTCTCTCAAAATGCCATTCCTTTACATACGTTTGAGCAATTCGTTTCAACATTACAGCAACATCTGTTTCTTTATTTTATATCGACACTGTGGATATTTTCTAGGTCTTTGATTCCTTTGGCATCCAGTTGAAAAATTAGTTTTTTCATTGGAAGACAAAATATGGGTATAATAAAAATATCTTTTCCATATATAGAATTTTCTTGTGGAACTATCGATATTCTATATATGGTAGTTCCACTGCATATTTCTATAAATGTATGAATAAAATAGCAACAATGAAATATTGCAATCACAAAGCAGTTATCTGCTAAATAATGATCATTGTTTCTAGAATATTGGGAACTGTAATTTTGAAGAAATTCTCCCTAAAATTTTCCCGAGTCGTTTTTGGAATTCATTTGGGAAGCTTAATTTTTATTTCTGAATATTATTTTTAAAATCTATTCTTGATTTTCATGAGAGACTTCGTAGCAGAATTTAATACTTTTTTTGTGGGAAAATTTTGTGCGATAAATATACCTGTTATTTTAGTAAATAATCTTTCAATATTTTTGGGAAAAATGTCCGTATTCACTTTCTAATATCTGCGGCCTTAATGGGGAAACCAATAAATGATAGACATTGAACATATAAAAAGATAAGCGTATATTTCATATATAGGCCTATTGTGTATATGCATACTTTTTTGCATTTTAAATCCATTTAAGATAATAATTAAAATAAAGTAAATAAATAAAAAATAAGATGAACAAAATAACATTAATAAAAATAAAAGGATTTGGTTTGCAAAATTTGGATATACTCAAAAGGCTGCAAGTTCTCTATATCTGGGTTAGGTAGCTAATTCAGTTTTGGGAAGGTGCTCAAATTGATTTACTTGTTTAGTCAGATCTTAAGATCCGAGTCTAAGGACTTTTTAAAATAGTCGGTCGTAAAGATTTCCATGGTAGGGGGATTGCCCCTTGCTCCCCCCATGGCTACGCACTTGCAATATAATAGACATACATAAATAAACGACACACATAAAAACTAGTGATTTATGTCCCCTATGCGTTAATGAAATTTTTATTGAAAATTCAGCCACACTGATAGCACAAAACGCAGTAAATTTCTCCCCAACTTCTATATATAAACAGTTGAAGATGGAAACATCTCGAATTCTTTTTGGTTCTCCCCATTCCCTATTATGGTGATTGCGACGTCTCTCAATTCTAACCATAATATCTCCATTATAAACGTTTCTCAATTATAACCATAATATTTCCATTACAAACCTTTCTCAATTATAACCATAATATCTCCATTATAAACGTTTACGACGTCTCTCAATTATAACCATAATATCTCCATTATAAACGTTTACGACGTCTCTCAATTATAACCATAATATCTCCATTATAAACGTTTCTCAATTCTAACCATAATATCTCCATTATAAACGTTTCTCAATTATAACCATAATATCTCCATTATAAACGTTTCTCAATTATAACCATAATATCTCCATTACAAACGTTTCTCAATTATAGCCATAATATCTCCATTATAAACGTTTCTCAATTATAACCATAATATCTCCATTATGAACGTTTACGACGTCTCTCAATTATAATCATATCTCCATTATGAACGTTTACGACGTCTCTCAATTATAACCATAATATCTCCATTATAAACGTCTTTCAATTATAACCATAATATCTCCATTATAAACGTTTCTTCTAAATACTCTCAATTTCGGATAATTTTAAATTACCGATATGTTTTATCATACTTGAGTCATCATGATATTCCTTTTACTTTTCTTTTTTTATCTGATATTGGTTTTTCCAATCTTACCTGATTTTATCACATCGTTTCGTTTCAATGTACTTTTAATACATTTTGTAACATTATAATTTTAATTTTTCATTTTAAAACCGTATGTGAAGTCTCGCATGTTAAAATGCACGACAGTTTCTATGATTTTGATAATATTTTCGAGGTTGTTTACTGGACAGTTGAAGAGCTCGTTTTCAAAAGGTGTTAAGATATTTTTTTTTTCCATTCTTCAATAAATGTGAATTTTGAATATATGATTTAGTTTTTATTTTACAGAAAAGGTACTTTAAAAAATAAATACAATGAAAAATATATCCTGTAATAAAAATTGATGTTTATTGAAGAATGGAAAAAAAAAATAACGTTTTCGCGCTTTTCAATTATCCTCTGATGGAAACTCGAAGATATACTGTTAACATAAATGGCAGTAAATTTAATATACGTTTCCGTAAATTTCTGTGTTAAAATATACGAACAATGCAAGTTTAAATTCGGTTTTCTAGAATTTTGCTCTTATTCGGCGCAGAAAGCCGCTTTCTGTCCTTGTTCTATAAAAATACAAACCAACAACCATATTAGTGTTCACAAATATATTTTATTGTATCGTATTTTTTAAAATTAATGCATTCAAATTTCCTTGAAGTCCTACGTTCCATAATTGTTGAAACGACCAAGAATATAAACTATCGTATTGCAGTAGAAGAAACAGGTTACAAAAACATTTTTGTTTTACGCGTTCCTCCTAAACTTAGCTCTTCCCTTTCTTCTATTTCCGTAGATTTTCCTGTTTTAACGCCGAGCATTGTTATTATTCAGCTGGGGAAAATTCTTCCAGCATTTCCGTTCAATCGAGGGAAAAAGCAGGAAACGGAGGGACAAACATACCGGCAAAGGGGAAAAAGGTGACGGGCCCATGCTGGAAAATACTATCTTCGTCAAACTGGCAACACCAGTAACGCCAAGATAGTGACAAAATATTGCTTTTGCGTTGGTGTGGTGAAGTATTCAATTTATGTTGGTACGTTCGTTGCATACAGAAATACTGTGTACCTGACGCTGTTGTCGGATAAATATTTGAGTGCGGAAAAACTTATCTCACGGCAACGAAAAAGTGAGCGGGGCCGATAATAAGATTTTGTAATAGAAATAATATTGCGTTTTATGGACGATGATGGCGCATCTCAAATTTCGAAATAGCTTACGAACAACACCACAGGAATATTCTACTGCTCCAAAGCAATATTGTAAGAACATTTTCCCTTAGGGTTAAATAGATGTATAGAACTGTTGAATATATTTTTGCAAGACATGCATTTTTTCCACTACGTGAGATGCAAGGGAGAGAAAAATGCCATTTTTTTGTATATAATTTTAATTAGCAAACAATATAGTACATATGAATTGAAGCAGTTTTATTTAGGGGTTAACCTAATACTTGAAATCACACAGTGCCACTGCTATAAAATAAAAAATAAGTGAATAAGCAGTAAAATTAAAGAAAGCATTTCATTAGTTAGAAATTGGGAATTTTAAACAGTTCTAACAATATGGGTTTACTTCATAATCATTAAAAACATATAAGTATAACTATTACAGGCTATATATAATAATAAAACGTTACAAAAACCTACGAAGAATTTCCAAAAGAAACGTTTTATGTTAATAACAGTCTGCGTATGTGCTGAAAAACGCAGTTATGAGCTAGGACATTCTGTAGATTATGGGTTTGTTATGGTCATATATCACCACAAAAAATGTAAATCCACATAATGTCCTAGTTATCCATTACCGACTTGAGGATGCCCCGTGTTTGACCTGAGGATGCCCCGTGGACGTCCTGATTATATTCTCATCCGCCCTTCTGATCCTAAAATCAACCGAAACATGCCCGAAATACATCTTTTTCGACGTGCACAGGACGTACTGAGGACGTCCCGACCCCGGAAATTTGCACGTTCTGAGGACTTCCTACGGACATGGGGTGGACTGGGCCACCGGGCTGGTTCGCCCTCATGGGCGATAGGACTTGTGCCCTCATGGGCTATAGGACTCGCGCCCTCCGATAATCCAAGGTATTCGCCCTTTGAGAGGACACAGTCCGCCCCTACCTACGGACGTCATCCGCACGATTTTGGGACGTCCGTCACATGTCAACTCGCCTGGAAGGACGTCATTAGCATGTCCTGCGGACCTCAGTTTGCTATCTGGGTTCTATAGAACTTAAAATTCCAAATTTAAGTAAAAATAAACGGAATTTGTACCATTTCGACGTAAAGCGGTGAAGTTGGGCTTTTATTTTTTTTTCGTCAACTAGTTGCGTGGCTTCAAAGTCGGAGCACTTTCTGAGATAGTTATTTGTCATAAAGGGTTAGCGTAAATGATTCACCGGGTTTCAAAACAATTTATATTTGGAAGAAACAGTATAAGAACCACAACGATAGGTCATATATGAAAAGTTGCATACATGCACCAAATTTCAGGTACACACTGTAGATGCTCAACGTGTGCGTCGTTGGCCACACGGCATACGTTCAAACAGTAATCCAGTTCATTCCATGCGTTCAATAGCATCTTCCCGTCAACGTTCGTCGCAGCAGCAGCAGTGATGCGTTCCTTCAGTTCTTGCAGTGTTGTTGTCATTACATTGCAATGTTGTTGTCATAAAAAAGCCAAACAATCAATCAATCCTAATGACAACAACACTGCAAGAACTGAAGGAACGCATCACTGCTGCTGCTGCGACGAACGTCATTAGGATATAGATAAACATGCATCTTTTCATGTATCAGCAATCGTTGTAGGTTTACACTTCTAAATAAAAAGTGCTTTGAATTCCGATAGTAGTATGCGCAGCGGCTGGGTGCCAAGCGTTCACGTGTTTTCCCTCACGTCATCTTACCTATTTCCCGGCGGTGGAGGAAAGTACGGGAGACGCTGGGTGCCCAACCTCTGTATACTACTTTCGATGAATCATTTTTGCTAACTTTGCATAATTCTGACTTCGCCCTAGTAACTCCTTCACCCAGAGTGCCGTAAATACGGGTTCGACTTTCAACGGTGGATAAACACACAAAAATCTTAATTGTTTGTTTACTGTAGATTGCGAGTTGGTTCCCTAGGCCTTAAAAGGTTAAGATTCCTCGGAAAAATTGTAGGTCCATTGTGTTACGGTGACGTAGTGGTAAAGCCAGGTTTACATTCAAATACTGCCACTGCTTCTCACGCTGGTGTATTTACACCCCAAAATACTTTTGTGGAAGCATCAAAGGCAGTGAGGGTTTGCATCGCCGCTTCAGATTTGCTTTACATTCGACCTCTGGCAATAGAGGACGTAGAATTAATTGCAGCTTCAGCACTATGCAACCGAGCGAGAGAGCAGAATGTAAACAGGAGCTCGCGCTGCCGGTCCTTTGACTTCCGCACAAAAACAGCCAACGAAGGGAGCGGCGGCTATGACAGTAGCATGGTCAGCACGAGTGACGTGTTTATGTGCTCGCGCTGCTCACTTTCCTGCTTACTTCCCTTGCACACTGCTACGGAACTGGGCTGAATGTAAAGGAGGCATAACGCATTAATCGATCGTGCCATTAATTCCGGTTTAACTTTAGCAAGAGATTTGGATTCCTCAGAAAACTATAGGCCCCGGCCTAGCAGGACTTCTGCTCTTGAGCCTTAAGCATAAGAGCACAAATGGCTTGAGGAAGAAGAAAAGTAACAGGACACAGAAGTATTTTTTCCATTTTATACGTTTGGCCTAAATTTCTTCCTTCTCTGTGCAGATACTTCAAAACAGTATTGGTTAGTCTTAAAACATAGGTACAAGTTCTTCCGATTTACCCGGAAGACTTCCGATTTTTTTTATCCACCTTTCGGTCGCAAAACGATTTCTTCCGATTTTTTGAAGATTTCGTCCAAAATGCCCAACGTTATTTAAAATATACTTTCCTTGGTACGTATTCATGTAACTTCTTGTACCTATGTGCGTATTTAAACCACCACAAATACGAATATTAAACAAGCCAGAAAAATTCGTCTGCCGTTGATAGCGTATGCTCCGAGATTGACTACAGATCTCACTTCAAGAAGTTGGCACCTATGCTAAAAACTTGTTTGGTGTTTGCTTAATTTAACGCAAGAAAATCTTCTCAAACGAAATTATAAGAAAATCGTAAATTGAAGGAGGCCCTAAACGAATTTATGAAAGAAAATTTCAACTAACAAGTTTTTTTTATTACTGTATGGCGGTTTTTTTTCTTTCAAACATCGCAAATGCTGGCGATAATTACAATTATACCAGCATGATCGTCGAAGCCTTGAAGTGCGATCATTAGAAAAACTGAATTTAGATTGCCGATAATGATTTTTTTTTGGCTAATTTCATTGAGTTTTTCAGATCATTAAACACCCTTTTTTTGAAGATGAAAGGTACGCTATCGGATAAATATATTGATAATTGCAAAACTTTGAAATAACGAGGATTATTGAAAAAAGGGACGAGCGGAACCGGGGAAAAAATTCTGCGTTTCTCAAGACGATTTGCAAATAACTTTAATAATATAAATATACTTCAAAGAATTGAGTTTATTTCCCAGACTTCTAAAGGTCAATCTAACAGTTTTTAAAGTACTGTATTTTGTTGTGTTTTGACGAAAATTGTACTGTTTTTGACGGAAAAAGAATGGCTGAATACATTACTGAGAGCATGGATTTTTCGAATTTACAGTAATAAATATCAAGAACTAACAAATATTTTA
This sequence comes from Dysdera silvatica, assembly GCA_006491805.2. Classification (NCBI taxonomy): domain Eukaryota; kingdom Metazoa; phylum Arthropoda; class Arachnida; order Araneae; family Dysderidae; genus Dysdera; species Dysdera silvatica. The sequence continues at coordinate 8,063,953 of QLNU02015359.1, forward strand.
ACGCCCGCCATTTTTTAGTGAAATTAAAAAAATTTTTTTTTTTAAAAAACATTTTTTAAAAGAAATTACGTTAAGTTATTAAAGTTCCACGATGAATCTCTCTAGGTTCGTGGGGGGGCCCTGCGCACCTGCCCCTGGTCCTGAATATATTATACGAATGTATTGTGTCCCCCTGCGCCGGATGTCTGGCAGATATTTGCCCTTGTCAACCTCAACCATTTCGGTGTCCGGCAGTTGAGGTTGCCAGACAAGGGCGAATATCTGCCAGACGTCCGGCGTAGGGGGACACAATACATTCGTATAATATACTCAGGACCAGGGGCAAGTGTGCAGGGGGGCCTCTCGAGCCTAGAGAGGTCCATCATGGAACTTCAATAACTTAACGTAATTTTTTTCGAAGGTAATTGGCTGGAGGGCCTGGTCTTCTAAACTATTAAGGGCCCTGGTCTTCTAAACTGTTAAGGGTCCCGGCCTTCTAAACTATTTAGGGCCCCGCAAATGTTCCTGTTCCCAGTCCTGGATATATCTACATCCAACCTTGCTTGAGGGTAGAAATCAAAACTCGACGAGCCAGGAGGCGGCAGGCATAGCCACTGAACCACTGATGTCAAATGAAGCTCACGTGATCTCAAAAGGGTAGGTTTCCGTTACTAAGTTATTCATTGTTGACGTGAGATTAGTTCGTCGTAAAAGGAATTCTCGCTATGTATGTTCGCGTTAACCAGGTTCGACTGTATCACCATATGAAGATAACTGAAGCATAATCATTCGTCTACCGAATCAAGAACGATTCAGCATTCAATGGTTGTGCGAAATAACTCCTCGAGGGAGTCGGTGAATGGTTTTACACATGTCTAAAACGGGGATGATAAGCACCCACGAAAAATGGTCTCGTTAATAAATTTCCTATTCGTTAAAATTCCAAATGTTTTGGATAAAATTTACCACTGAGAATCTTTTAAACATTCATTAGCCAATAGAGAGCAGACTTGTGTAGTGGAGCATATCCCGAGAAGAGAACTATCTGCTACAAAATGCAAGGAACAGCATACACTAGCGAGAGTAAGAAAACAGGTAAGATTAAAGCCTAACATTAGGAAGCGTTCAATTATTACGTAAGCACCTATTTTATTTTGGGGGGGGGTGCTGTTGTGCTTATTTTTCTATATGTTAATTAAGCCAATGTTAATTTTTGCTTACCAGGGGAGGGAACGTATAAAATGGCCAAAATATTGCTTACGTAATACTTGAATGGTCTCTTAGAAGCGAAAACCTTAAGCGTATAGCTGGCCTTGGTTTGTTATCTAATGATGCTCTTGACTGGAAATTAGGGAAACGCCGCTGTCCTGGAAGGAGGGGTTGCTTATATCGACTAAAACCAGCTCTGACAATTGGACATTCCCATAAACAAAATAAAATAAATATTGAATATTTTCAAAATTGCACAAAATAAATCGGTTGCAATTTCTTACATTGATTTTTAAATGCCCATCCTCGTGACAGCGATAACAATCGTTTTTAGTCCTGCAGCGGCTCAGTGGTAACGCGTTCAGCCTTCCCTTTAATCCTGGTCCGAATCCTATTGGTGGGCCAATAGCTTACCAAGATACTGCCTACCGTAGCTTGGGGTTTGGTTCCTTATGCCTTTAAAGGTTCGGATTTCTCAGGAAGGTGTAGCTCTACTGCCTTATTGTGACGTAGTAGTAATGCATCCGTCTAACTTATTGTAAACCGGGTATAATTCCCAATTGGCACAGAATGACTGTTGCTGCCCTTGCGTCATAAAAATACAACAGACTAAGATGGCATTGTAGGATGCGTACCGCGTTTCTACTCACCGTAATCTGGGGTTTCCTTTTCCTGTCGGCAAATTCCCCCGGAAAATTGCAAAGCTTGGCCCAGCAGTGGCGCATGCAATGGAGTATCAGGAGATCAAAGCCCCCCCCCCCATTGGATATCACAACATTTTTTTTAAGGCTGCATCACACAATCTACTTCAAAGTAATCTATTTTCCTCAGTTATTATTGCCTTGTTCTGTGAAATAAATTATATATAATAATAATAATTATTAAGCCACTTGAGCCACACGAGTTTTAAAGTGCTACGCTATTGTGTCGTAATGTGATTTTCGCTGTAACAACAAAATAATTAGTGGGTAATGCAGTTACGATGCCATACAGCAAAATCAACGATGTCATACAGCAAAATCAACGATGTCACCAATAAAACTTAAATAACCACTTCAGTCGAGTGAAGGCCCTTGGGTACATGACATCCTAAATATTAGAAATTCCTTTTTAATAACATCTGCAAACATAAATGAGGGAAAACAAAACATTTCAAAATGACTAAACAGGCGGCTAAGTCACCAGTTCGAAGTCCAACCCGAGCTAAACAATGTCTGTTCGTGAACTGCAGCTTGGCTTTAAGCTTAAATTGAGCAAGCTCTCTCTCTCCAGAAAGTGACTTAAGGAGGGTAAATTCATCGATAATTCTTTTAAGAGATGTGTGTTGAAAAGAATCAGAAACTGGTGGTGAAATGTGTATGAAAAGTTGGAAATAAATGCGTTCAATACGATATGCTACGAGTAAACTGGTACAATTATATACTTATCCACATATTTATCCCAAATTTTACCTAATACATCTGTCTATGAATATGCAAATGCTGCTTGCTGTGGATGTAGAGCATTATAAGCTACTTAACATTCAAAATCGCCGTACTTCGGATGCTAAGTATGAGTGAGTACGTGTTAATAGCTTGGCTGACAAAATGACTGAAAAAAAATATTTAAACACATTTTTTTTAAAGTGAAACAATTCCCAGTAGTGAATAATTTACTCAGCAAGTGCAATTGACTTTTCTATAAAAGTAATTTGCTCTGGAAGTCGTGGGCTTAGCAAAAGCAATGGATTTACTCAGTAAAAATAACTAAGTAAAGCTATGTGGGAATGGATATATACGCCACCAAAGGACTCTCTCATTGGTGTCATTTCTAGGATAATGCCGCCTAAATTGATTCAAAATATAGTTAAAAAACTGATTCAAAATATAGTTAAAAAATTGATTCAAATTATAGTTCAAAATATAGTTAAAATATACAATTTCGTCGAATGTTATGAGTTTCGACAAAATAATAAATAGATGAAAAAAAAATCCTAATTTTTGTAGTTCAAGAAACATGGTAAGCTGTTAGTTCAGTCGTTTTATAACACAGATATTGTGTTATAAAATACATACGTATAATCGTATACGAGGTAGTATAACACTGGTATATACAAGGTATAGATACAGGCGGGTTCTCAAATTAATCCGTTGAGCGGCTTTAAAAATTAATTGGTTAAGGGGTCTCACAAATTAATTGGTTGAGGAGCTTCACAAATTAATCGATTGAGGGGCGGGGGGGCCCTTGATCATAACGCGAGAACTCATTTTCTAGACAATTCATTTTTATCAATGAAAACCTTAATGTAAACTGAAGGATAAGGGAACAGTATTTAATGCATAAGTGACCCAGTCTGTGTCGATATAAAAGATTGAAATATGGTGAAGAGCCTCCTAAAGACTAGAACCATTGACGGTCGGCTCCGGGAGGTTTTGCTATATTTTATTTTATGTTGACGCAGATCATTGCTATCATTGAATATATCCTTCGGTTACAGTAAGATTTCATTGATATGGGTAATCCAGATCGAAACTACTACGTGGAGTATATGAGGACCTATCAATGTGAATCCTAATCAGTAATTTAAACCATCAGACCGAGAACCTTGTATCCTCTCTTCCAGATAACTACCTCATGTCTGATGCTCTGTAATAATATTCTCTTTACAGATATTGTGTTATAAAAATGCATGCAATACTCAATCGATATGCAATTGTAGTACACTGGTATATACAAGGTATAGATACGGGCGGGTTCTCAAATTAATCCGTTAGACGGCTTTAAAATTAATTGATTAAGGGGTCTCACAAATTGATTGGTTGAGGAGCCTCACAAATTAATCGATTGAGGGGGGGGCTTGAACATAACGTGAGAACTCATTTTCTATAATCGCAATGCAATAAATACTTTCGATCCGGACAATTCATTTTTATCAATGAAAACCTTAATGTAAACTGAAGGATAAGGGAACAGTATCTAATGCATAAGTAATGATCTATGTGCAATATAAAATTAAAATATAGTGAAACCTCCCTAAGGCGACCACCTGAGGCTCCGTGAAAAAACGGTCGCTGAGGGTGATGGTCCCTGAATGTAGGTAAATTTAGCGTTGGGTTCATGGGGGGTGAGAAAATCCATTTCCAGAAAAAGTTGTCATTAAGGGAAGTGGTCGCTGAATAGAGGTGGTCGTTAAGAGTTTTTGGTGTATAGTAAAGATATGCGTGTGCTTCAAGATAATCATTGGTATCAGCTGCAGAGACATTCAGTTCCAATTCGTTCCGTTGCCAAAAGTAACTGTTTTTTCTGTGACCTGTTGTATAATCTTCCTTTTTGCTGCTATTTCAAGTATTTTAAAGTTTATAAAAAGAAGAAAAAATACCACTGAGGGTAGTTCCTCAATCTCTGAGTAGTAGTCCTCAATCTCTGAGTAGTAGTCCTCAATCTTAACCTGTTAACAGGGGAATAAAATTTTATGAAACTCGTTTCACACTGGGGACTTTTTTTCACAGTGATAAGTAATGTCATCACACCATCACGCTAGGATTAAATATATAAGAACTACATAAAACGTAATGCGTTCAACATAATACGGTTAATTTTAATGACGAAAAATGTCGTCATTCGCATTTTGGTAGTCTTCCGGGCATGACGAAAAATGTCGTCATACCCAGTTAACAGGTTAATGGTAGTCTCTGTAATTCTGTTGCGGGCAGGAGCCTCAATTTTGTAGAATCTAAAACAATATACACATAACGTAGACTATTTACTAACTGAAATCACTGAAAACTAAACCATGAATTCGCTGAAAAATCATATAAAAATATGTTCTTTATCGGAGTCGACTAAACAAATGCTTACGTTACTGCATAAATAGGAAACCTGCAACACTTTGAAAATAGCTAAGGCTCTGTAACTTGTAATTAAAAAAAAATTTGGTAACAAAAGTAATTTTAATTCACATATAATGAAGTTATATAAAACTTGTAAAATATCCAGTATCGAATAAGAAATCAAGCAGGAACTTTATCATATAAAAATATGCAACACTATTTGGCTTGACGGATAGGTACGTACATGTAATTTTACATGACATAATAAATAAGTCGCTTCTAATACAAGTCATGATTTGAATGAAGACTGCCCAAGGGAAACCTAAGTCCACTGGCAGAATTCTCAACAGCATGGGGCTGAAATCTGCATATATACCTATTTCCATCTCATCAACAAGTAATTAATGCAAAGGACAAAAATTTAATAGACTAAACGATCGATGTCATTTCCTGCTCGGACTTCTACTATGTGTCCATGGACAAACTATCCAGAATCATCACACAAAGGAAACATGAATACTCCAGGACTATACAGAGAAATAATGTGAATTATTCTCGTTTGTTTCAGCGTGTCTTACTTAAAAGAAAGACACACTCTATGTTGAGAAAATACAAAAGTTTTGCACAGAAATCTCTTGAACTTCATAAGTAAATTATTTTTAGACAGATAGGAATTTTGCTGTCGCTAGAACACAATCCTTTACCATACATCTTGAAGTCCGTTTCTTCCCAATAGATTACCACTTCTTGAAATGAAACCTAAAATCAATTTCAAGCGACAAAAAGAACCCAATCTATTATTTTACTTTCGAGGTATCCTTTCATAATAAAGATATCAATAACCGATGCTACGGGGAAAGAGGTATAGGGGGTCTAAATCCCCTCCCTTTTGATGTCAAGCCATATTTTTCTCTGACATCAAATCATGTCTTTTTTATAAAAAATTTGAGCACCCTCACTATATATTTTGAATTGCTACATTGTTGACATTCATAGCAATAAATCGTTTAGCTGAAGCATTAATACACAGGCTTTCTTTACATGATTTGATAACTGTAAAAACGCAAACATGATATCTGTAAAAACGCGAACATGATATCTGTAAAAACGCAAACATGATATCTTAAATCGACGAGGCAGAAAACGTGCTGAAATATTCAATCACATATATTATTAATGATTTATAATTGTTTTACTTGTGCGAGTGCTCTTGATAGCAGATTTAAAAACCGAAACATCGAGAATGAAAATTTCTCATCGACTAATGTACAAACTACTATTTTATATTTTCATGTATATACAGGGTTTGTCCCAAAAGTTCCCGAAATGATTTTTTTTAAAATCATTTATTCAATATCAGTTTACAATCTTTTCAGAACTTTTCAAAGTATTCTCCCCCTGCTTCGATGCACCGTTGCCAACGCTTCACCCAATCATTGAAGGCGCCCTGGAAGTCGTCAACGGGAATCTCCTTCAGTGAGGTCGTCGCGGCTGCTTTTACCGCCTCCAGCGTCCCATGCCGAGTTCCTTTCAGGGTTCTTTTGATCCTTGGGAACAAAAAGAAATCCGCTGGTGCCAGATCGGGGCTGTACGGCGGCTGGGGCAGCGTTGCCACACCCATTTTGGCCAGCAACTCGGAGACAATGAGCGCGGTGTGGGTTGACGCGTTGTCATGGTGCAAGATCCAATTGTCGCGAATTTCGTTTCGGACGCGTCGAACCCTGTTGCGCAACCGTTTGAGCACTTCACAGTAAAACTCCTTGTTGACTGTTTGTCCTTGTGGCACGAATTCACTGTGAACTACACCTTTTCTGTCAAAAAACACAATGAGCATTGCCTTGATTCGCGATTTGCTCATCCTTGCTTTTTTCGGGCGAGGAGACTCCTTGGTGTGCCACTCGCTGCTCTGGCGCTTTGATTCGGGATCGTACTGAAAAATCCACGTCTCGTCCCCTGTGATCACTCTGTCCAAAAATTCTGGGTCCGTTTCGTAGCGTTCATGCAATTCCTGGCACTTCAACAAACGCTGCTCCTTCATCTCACTCGTCAGGACTTTTGGCACCATTTTCGAGCAGACTTTCCTCATTTGAAGATCCTCCGTTAAAATGCGATGAACGATTGTTTTGGGTATTCCACACTCCTCTGCAATCACCCGAACACTTAATCGTCGGTCATTGTCCAAAACTTGACGCACTTTTTGCACCGAGTCGTCCGTTTGTGATGTCGACGGGCGTCCAGAGCGGTCGTCGTCGTTGACGGACTCCCGACCTTCCCGGAACCGCTTGTGCCACATGAAAGTTTGGCTTTTTTTCATCGCCCCGTCACCGTAGGCTTTCCGAAGCATTTCGAGTGTCTCCGCCCCGTTTTTACCCAGTTTCACACAAAATTTGATTGCATAACGCTGCTCCAAAAACTGGTCCATTTTTTGATCGACGAGGGTGCAGTAGATACCTCTGCGCGGAGCGTGACCCTGCCTCAACAACTGCCCGCAGGCGACTGATACCGGTCTCGTTTCCAAGCTCAGATCCCCCACCAACTTCTCCGCCCCGTCAGCCAGCGTTGCCAACTACAAAAAATCATTCCGGGAACTTCTGGGACAAACCCTGTATTTCCTGAACATTTCGATTGGATTATAGGAAGAGAGGTCGTATTTTGTTCGCAGCTTGCTTGGATGACTAGTATTTTTTGGGCGTTGTAACAAAAAGCAATAAATATTTTATGCTTGTTTTGTGCCTGTTTTTATGGTGGTGGTTTAATAAACGGCTGGAGAGTATTTTAGACAGAGGGAAGGGCTGGTAATATTTTGATAGAGCTAAAGATTTGTGGAGATGTGGAGAGTATTTTTGAGAGAGGGAAGGACTAGTAATATTTTCATAGAGCTAAAGATTTATGGAGATGTTTTATTAAATATAAAATACAGAACACGCAAAATGTGAAGCAATGTAAGGAATGGTAAAGAAAATACAATAAAATACAAATTTTATGCCAAATTTCTTGCGATGGTGGGAAAATTTCGCATAGTGAAACTATCACGAGATATTAGGAAAATGATCAAATTTATGAAAATATATCGATGAAATTCGCTCCTTCTCATTTTAAATTACACTGTACTCCCGATTACCTGGACGAATTAATGTAAGGATCAGCAAGAGGGGAAAATCAGGAACTATAAAAACAACACAGGAAACCGATTCTGTAAAGACATCCAACTGACGGAAAGTTAAAAGTTCTTTTCTACAGTGACCTAAACGATTTTGTGACAAACATTTGTGCAGATACAGAACCTCCATGAAATACATATGCGCCAAGTATTGATGTTCATGTGTCCTTCCGCGTTTAACTGTTGTTGTCATATTACTATGAATGTATTGTTACAATTTTTCACTTTACAGTTAGTACCATAAAATATTACTATATGTTGCGAATGAAGTTAATATATTTGCAGGTGTAATGAAGGGCCGGTAATGACACGTCCGAAAGCTTGAGTTACTTTGTTTGCTAATCCACCAGTGTTTAATTTTATGTTGTAGATTCACCCCACCCCGATACACTATTGGGCCCTGGATTGGTGCGTTATCACGAAAGTTTAAGGGTAAATTCATAAAGCTATTGAAATTTAAACAATCGTTGAAGTGGGGTGTGTTCTCTTTCCAATGTCTCGTTTGTAAGCATATGAGTCTTCCAGAGGGCCCCGGTACACAGTCTATTCATTCTGGACATCTCATGTTCCGTGATATCTTGAGATAAGATTTTCATCTCTTTTTTTTCAATTTCTCACGAAAAAATTATAAAAAGCGTGCCCCGGTATTTTCTTGTGTTGACTATTTGGCAATTGGGTTAACCATGAGAAAAGTAATGATACTTTACAAATGTTACATACGAAGGAAGAGAACATTGTTCCTGTGTCATTGTGGCTTAGCTGATTAAGACACACCGGTTCGAGTCCGGGCCAGCATGGCGTCTTTTTCTTCTGTACCTAAAATTCTAGTTTGAGCTAAAGCATGTGGGTGTTAAATATACTCACAGTAGAACCTCGTCAATGCTGTTTCCCGAACCCATAGGGGTTACAGGCTTACAAGGGGGGGTTACAGAGCTTCAACTCCATATATATTTATGTGTATATATATACAACATTGCATTATAATGGGGGTTGCAACTCCTCTGCGTATGCTAATGCTTGAATTCCCGCCAAAATGAATGACTTAGTAAGACAACCCCATCCTTTTCGGATAACGTGACTTACCTTTAAGACGAATTTTTCTTCCTCATGTGTGCTCCCATTACCGAACAGGGGCGCCAAGAGCCAAAGCGGGGGCCCCAGGCTCACTTTCACTGGCCCCATGAGCCTTTCCCTGGGCCGGACCCCCCACATTATATGTCTTTGCTAGCGCGGGCCCTTAGATTTATCCGGGCTCCCCGGGTTGTAGCCCTTGCTGCCCGCGTCTCTGTTAACGAGTTTCTATGGGTTCAAAGGACATCAAATGCTGATATTTTGAAAGTTTTGAGTATAACTGAGCTCGATGGGGGATAAAAATTTCTGTATGGGTGACATAAGTTTTGTCAAACCTTTAGTTTTTTCTTGTGTCATACATGCTTTTACATGATTTTAATGTACATTTAGCATTTTGTGTATTTTATTGCCGAATAAACTGATATAAGCGGGTCCGACTCATGAAATCCAAAGTTCCAGAAAGCAAACATCAGATCGCTTAAGATTAGTTTTATATATCAATATGAAATATGCGAGGCTTCTGTAAAAGCAGAATCATGATGAAAAAACTGGGAGGTCGATGACTTCTCGGACGAGCTTAGAAGTGACAAAAATAAATTGGAACAAAAGGGAAAACTACGGAAATATACTTAGTGAAACTGGAGAAAAAGGGAAGAAAATCCCTTATTAAAACGATCGTTATAAGAAACGTGACCTTTAATGAAAAAGCACTTAGCGTAGAGATCATTAAAGGATGATAGATACACTACTGCCAAGATATTGCTTAATGGGGTATAGAGGGAAAAGTATGGATGAACAGAAGGAGTTGAGGGGGAATTAGGGAAAAACTGGAATGCTTGGATTTAAAGCGGGGCATCATTTGTTTTAATGAATAGAAAGCTGTGCAAATGGAGGCGACTAAAGAAATTGGCAGCGAAAATACGCTGCTTAACAAGCTAAGACGGAAAGAGACAAAATTCTAAATGGAGTGCTTTTCGGGAAAAAAAAAATCAAAATGGAGTTAAAATTACAGCTTACATAGTATACGCATTAGTTTCGAAATTGTGACGTAATGAATGCATAAATGCATTGGTTGAAAAGTTTGAATAGTAAAAAATTAGGTAAACATTCATTTCAATATTTTATCTGGAATTTTTCAGGATTCTAAAAAATGCAAATAATCTGTAAAAAGCAGCCATTAGAATAACACGTAGCATCAATTACTTGTGACCGACCAAGCAGAGAAGCATACTTTAAAAAAAAAAGAAATTATCCAATAACTGAAATATACTACTCAAAACAATTGGAAGATATTGTGATTTAGGATATAAACTGCGAATGAAGAAATGTTTTGTTGGATGATCTTTGATCCATAGGTGTTGTAAGCTATGAAGAAAAAAAAATACTCAAGGAAGAAATAATTAAATTTTATTCACTTTTTTGTCGCAAAACAAAAAATGCACATTTTGTAAATGTCATAAAAACGAACAAAAAATATCATTTCTCGGATAAAAATGCGTTTCAATAAGGGGTATGATTCCCTCTGACCGAAAGCAATGTTACACACCTATGAGCCATGGAGTCAATGAGGTTACCAAGGAGGGACTGTGGTATCTTCTTCCACTCCTGCAAAAGAGCGGTTTCTATCTGCAGAATTGTTTCTAGGGGTGATAACTTACCAACAACCCTTCTTCCTAAAACGTCCTAAACATGTTCGATAGGGTTTATGTCTGGAGAATATGTTTGCTAATCCATTCCAAGGATTCCTTCGTTGAAAAGGAAGTCTTTCCATAGTCGAGCATGATGTGAAGTATCGTTGTCATGTATGAGGATGACTTCATTTCCAATTGTTGCAGTGTAAGTGACCAGAAAATGCTTGAGGATCTCATTCCTATATTGTCAAGCCGTCAGAGATCCATTTCTGATGACGTACAGGACGGTACTGCCATTTATACAGATACCAGCCCAGACTATCACTTCGCCTCCTCCAAATCAAACACTTTCGCTCCCCATTGCGGGATTATTTTGAGTGCCACATTTTCTCCAAATGATAAGCCGCCTATTATCGGGCTAAAGCGGGATTGGTCTGAGAAGAGAACATTGCTCCATTCATTTCGTCTCCATACGAGATGCTCTTGTTTCCAACTTCTGCAGGCAGCAGGGTGGCCCTCTGTTAAAGAAACACAAACCATAGGGCTATGAGTATACAAACCAACACGACGGTTTCGACAAGTTTGAGTTAAAACTCTGATGCTAGAAGCCCTCAGAATGTGCTGTTACAAAAGAGTGGCGTTCATACTGAGGTTTCTTCTGGCCATTAGTGTTGAATACTTGTCCTCATTTTGTGTTGTTGCATGACTGAAACCTTGTCCTGGTTTTCGGCTGACATTTCTACTTCCCAAAAAAAACCGATTCCATAGTCTAGAAATGGCATTTTGGGACAGTGTTTGTGTCTGTCTTTGGGTCTGTCTGTTTCGGGACAGTCTTTGGGACATTTTTGGGAGGCTTCCACTACAACGGCTTGCACTTGGCCCACCTGTAAACAACCGATGGCTCTCCAGGCCATGGGCGCCCAAAGGGGAGGGGGGGAAGGTACTCGAGCCCCTCCTAGCCGTTCAAAAATTTTATTTGCCTAATTCTGCTATGCATTTAGTTTCAAAGGTTTTACAAGTAGGTTTTAAAATAAGGTACTTTTTAGCTCATTACTAATTGTCAAGCAGTATCAATTATTTTTGTAGCATTTTAGTATCTTGTACATTCACTAAACTGTTTTACAGCCTTAAGAAGAAGGTACTAATTTTTCTCAGCCCCCCCTTGGGGGCTCACTCACATGGGCCCTCATGATTTAGGCTGCCGATTTGGCTAAGGCAGCCTGTTGAGACATCGCATCCACTGTCACGAAGAATTTAGCGCATATCAATTGTTTCTAATCTTCTAAATAACGAATGATGCAGGCCGCTTTTCACTTACCAGAAACGAGCAATTTTCGACGTCACAGAAAAAAACCCTGCATATTCCAAGGTTTATAAACATTAATGTTTTCCTTTTTAATCGATTTTCTTTATTTTTTATTAAATTAGTCGATTATATGGTTGTTTCATACCAAACTCAAAATATTCCTTAATTGTTTGGAGCAGTGTAAAAACAACCCAAGGCGCGTACAAAACTAAACAGGAAGGGATAGGGACCTAAATTGAAGAACATCATCAGGGGAGACATTCGCACTACGGGTTAAAGAATGAGAGTTCCATATGGGCAGCGTCGTAAGTCAAAATCGAGAATCACGTCTTCCAGTATTAACATTAGAAAAATTAAGGAGATACCAAAATACGGAGAAAGAAACACGATAACAGCCAATGAAATATGGAATAGTGATGGACGATTACAAAATTTTTTTACAATCGAAAGAATCGCAATCGAATCTTATTTACAATCGAGTCAACAATTCATTCGTCCTTGAACTTAACAATCGAGATGTTCAATTGAAATCGCGAGTCAGCTGCTCCACTACACTGCGCACGGCTTCGTTGTCGATTTAGTGAGTAAATAATTAGGCCTAGACATGGCCTCGTTTTCTGAAATTCAGACTAAAGAGCTATATCATTCGTTTATAGGATCGTTATATAGGTTTTATGGAGCTTATAAAATAGAATTTCGATTTAGCGAAATCCAAACGACCTGTATTTGCTTTATTTATACGGGTATTTAGTTCTTAATTTATTTTATTTTATTATTGTTGAAAATACACGAGAACAATCTTGAATTCCTTGTACGTATATATTTAAAAATTACCTACATCTACTTTTGTGCCGATTTTATATGAGAATCATAGAAAATTATGTAAATTATGGTATACGACATCGTATCGAGTGACTCAAAAATAGGACTTCTTGTATTTTAGGCTACATATATTCTTCAATTTATTTATAAAAATATTTAAATTGTTTTTGCCGTTATAAGAAATGCACAATATATATATAGTACACGTTATAGTATTTATATTCAAAAACATGGCTGATAAAAATGCAATTACAATTTTATTTCATCACTCAAACAACTACTGGCCAAACATCGTATATAAATATAAATTGTAGTCATAATGTTTTTTATTTACAGTTATGTGATATATCGAGTCAGGTTTAAAAACAATCGAGAGGTTTCGAGATGTTCAAGTACTCGAGACACTCTACTAAAACATCTCGCAATCGCGTATCACTAGTGTGGCCTAGCACGAATTGGTTAAAATACCGGTAAGAAATACAGGCGAAATCGACCAAAGTCACGAAGAGTGAAATCTCACAACTAAGGGACCCAAGGATATTGCCACGAGCCTCATAAAGAAATAACGGGTAAATAAGAAGTTGGTTTCTTATCATGGGCATCTATATGAATACTTTTAGGTGGGGGGGAACTGAGAAATATTATTACCTCCTTCTCAAGGCTGTCAAAAATTTTAGTGAATGTACAAGATACTAAAATGCTACAAAAATAATTTATACTGCTTGACAATTAGTAATGAGCTAAAAAGTATCTTAGTTTAAAATATGACAATTTTTTAAAGTAAATGCATAGCAGAATCGGGCAAATCAAATCTTTGAACGGTGAGGGCTTGAGCTTCCCACTTACATAGGCGCCCATAGTTTCTATGCCTTAAGAGGTTTGGATTACTCGAAAAACTGTTCTGGTGCTGCCTGGCCACTGCTGCTGTCGCGCCATAAAACCAACATAAAGAAATAAGTTACCTGTATCTTGCTTTGGTGCAGAGGTAACGCGCTCAGCTATCTTACCGTTAACCTAAGTTTATCTGCCAACGGTTAAAAAAAACTTACCGACAGCTTGCCAATTGAAGACCAGAGGTTGATTCCTTAAGCAGCAAGAGGTTTAGATTCATCAGAAAACTGTAGGTCCAGGTGTGGCATGACTTTTGGCTCAGTCTTTCCTCCATAACAACGCAAGCGAAATAACCATTTGAAAGAAATCCCAAAGCTCAAAAGACTACGTGGAAAGCAGAAAACAGAAATTACCAATTAATGCCGGAATTCGAGTTTCCTCACAAAGATCTTCAGTTTGCTCCCAGGAATACGACCGCGTTACTTTTTTTTCCTGTTAAATACACTGCTTGGCAAAAAATGCCACACCATGGAAGAATCCTTAAAAACAGACAGAACTGCATGTAGAGCCACACGCTATATAACAAACGATTTAAATTTCATATGCGGTTAAGGAACGAACGGATCAAAATGAGTGGATAAAGAAGCGGGTTAATTAATGAATGAGGCAACGGATCCACGAATGACAGGAGACGTAAACTAATGAACGAATTAATGAAAAACACACAGATGATCCCTAATAGCAAAATACCTGGGGCCTTTCATCAAAAGGAAATCAATGACATATCCCTCTTTCGCTGCAAGGTCGCTTTGTAATCTCTTCACAATTCGATCTTACGAAATCTAGAATTCGACATATACGAATCCGAATTGTTTTTTGCTTGTTTACATACGCTATGTCTCTCGTTTTCTTTGACGTTGTTCAATAATATATCACACTTTCCCGATCCGCTCTTATCTTCTTTTCACTCTTCTTGGTATATTTTTGCTCTTTGATTTCTCATGTGTATTTCAATGTGCCTGCTCTCTCGAAATAATTACACAGAGTGCAGAAATCTGTTTCGTGTCAACGAAGCGCAATATCCAGAATGAATGGGCAGCCGTCTTATCTATGTGCAAAGATAAGTTTCGATAAGGAGTAGACACAAACGAAGTCAAGCGAAATTGAATTATGAATGACTAATATTTCGGACTTAAAATGATTGCGAGATGCTACGATTTTATGTATAATTACGACAAAAGTCGTAACTCGTTCCGTTTGAAGATTTGATTCATCGAAATTCGAATGCAAACATTTTAAGAAAGCAGTGATGCAAAATTTTAGAAAGAGCACGTTTCTTTGTCTTTTCATGCTTTATTGGTTTATGCAGATAAATTCGACTGTTTGAGTGTGGAATTTGGACAAGCGTCAATAGTAAAGTTTGAAGAATAATGCAATAATTTCCAATTCATAAAAAAAAAAAAATTTTTTAATAGAAATAAGATGCAAGATATCAGGAAAGAAATTTACATACAAAAGGTTAAACACTGGTAAAATAGCATTTTTCTTTGCTATTTTACCAGTGTTTAAAGTTTTGTACGTAAGGCTTTGCGGTGGCGCTGTGTGGCAACGCGTTCGCTAAGTGAGCCTTTAACTCGGGTTCGACTCCCAACAGTGTACAAAGAACGCTTACTCAGAGATCTCATAAAAGATCGCACTGCTCACTGTAGTCCGGGGTTTGGTTCCCTAGGCCTTAAGAGGTTTGGATTCCTCGCAAAAAAGTAGGTCCCGGCCATAGGCGTGAAGTTATATGGGCCCCGTGTCGCCCCAATCTGAAATAAATTGCAATTTTACATATACTGTAATGTATAAATGTACATAAAATGTGTTTCCGCCCCCAATAATTTTGAGAACTCCACGTTGATGATCCCGGAGCGGCATGGCCATTGTTGTCCTGTAGCCTTAAAGCCACGAAACAAACAAAGCAAGCAAAACTTCTGCATGTGAACAATTTTTTTAAATCACGTTTCTGAGGGTTGTAGGCTTTTTTTCAACCAATTTTAATTTTCGATATAAACAACAAAATCGGAAATATGAGTTCTGTAGTATATAGTAATTTAGAACCTCTGTGACAGAAATAAAGAGAAGAATTAGATGGCTTGGACATAACAGAAAGAAAGGAAGAATTTAGAACAGTTAAGATTGTGAAGAGAAAATGCTTGACCCCACCCCAGGAAGAGATCACTGGACTGCGAGGGGAGGAGAACCTCATAAGAATGGGAGTAAGTGAATAGATATTGTTAAGGAGGTCCAGTTTCTTCAGGGTCTGTAGCAGTAGAATAGAAAGATGGCTGAAGTAACTTAAATTATACTAAAACCTTATATATTATTATTTCATAGGCGTAAGCAGAAGTTCGTAAGGGAGGGTTATAGGCTCAATGGGGGGTTACAGAGCTACAACTCACATATTCCTATGTTAAATATACAAAATTTCATTGCAATGGGGGGTTACAACCCCCATCAACACCCCCTGCATATGCTAATACATAATTCATTACTTAAATGGGATTTACTTACCAATGTCGCATTTCACGATCGAAGTAAATTCACTGCTTTTTAGCATAAATTTAATAGCCATCAAATGCGACTGGTATGCTTTTCAAGTGCTGCTGTAAACTTCGGATATATTTGGCGCAAACTCGAACACATTTGGCGCAATTTTTAGACTGCTATGGGCGTAAATTTTAAAGATACGCAATGAACTTCATTTGCATTGCGTGCATTTTGGGTGCGTCACATTTACCATAGATATATATACAGCAATATATATGCGTTTGGAAAAATTATATAAAAAGATCTGCTATAGCGTAATTTTACAATGCGAATTCTCAATAATGCGAATAATATTGTGGTTGTTATTCGCCGAACATAACTCTTAAATATTTTCACATTATTACCGTCATCATGGTTAGCGTAATTGGCAACTGACCAACACACGAATCCATCGGGATATATTTTTTTCAATATTTTCTACAATAAGATTCTCAAACAGTTGAATATTTTTGTTATTCATTCTTTCAAGAGGGCGTGTTTGAGAAGTGGAATAAAAGTACGAAGTGCCAGGGAAGGAATTTACATACAAAAGGTTAAATGCTGGTAAAATAACAGATTACTCAAGCTTTCGGAAGCATCAATAGCTGTTCTTCATCAAAGGTGCTCCTGATGGACAGATGTTGACGAGTCCGAAAGCTCGGATGACCTATTTGCCATTTTACCAACGATTAAGGTTTTCATGTATGTAAAATTTTGAAAATTTTAATTATAGTGAGAAATTTTTTCAATCTTCTAATCAATGTTTTCAAAGATGTGTTTAAAAAGAAAAAAACTTTGGGCGATGCATTAAGTCGCCACTCTACTATTACAGAGCTTTCATTACAATTCAAGTTACAGAGTTACCTCTTAATGAGGGACACTCACTGGACTCGACATTTC
>QLNU02015359.1:8081341-8100249 GCA_006491805.2 Dysdera silvatica
ATTTAAATTCGTGGGGGGGGTGTCCCTAAGATACCCCCTATGAGCATGGCTCTGGGCACCTAGTTGGGATGAGCATCAATAGCAAAGCATGTCTCTAAACTTCATTGTTGAATAGACGGTTTAAAAATTGTTATGTGGTTTAAAATAATCTTCGTTACAATTTTAAAAATAAAGCGGTTAAACTGCGTTTTTTTAATTAAAAAAATTGAAAAAAATCGGTCTCTAAATATCAATGTTTTTCATCAAGAAATTATCAGTATTCTAATTTCAAAAATATGGAAATTGTGTAACTAAAAGAAAAGTGCTTAAAAATCAGTGAGGTTAGGTAAATCAACGTATATTATTAAATTAGATAATATAAATATTTTTTATGGATAAACTGATATTTCGGTTGGTTCAGTCTACTGCTTTTTCCAATTTTAAAGGACTCTGAAATATCTTCAATAGTCGAACCTTTTAAACCAATCTTTGTAACTTATTCCTAACTAATTAATAAGAGACAGCTTGCAGTAGGGCTAAAATATTGGAAGTTGTGTATGTAGCCCTTACTACTACTACTACTGTGAACTTCCTTTGTTTTCTGCTATGTGGTAACATCTTCAAAAAAACAATGTTCATATTGAAACGAATCATGGGCTTAAAATAGAAATTGAACGAACGTGTGACCAGGGATTTGTATTCAAACGATAATTTGATTATCACTAAAGCAGACAAAGGCGGGCAGATAGTAGTTATGGACAAAGAGAAATACATTGAAGGAGTCGACAACCTCATCAGTGAAGGTCCTTATAAAGTGCTCAAGAAAAACACATCTTCCGATCAACTCTCTAATGTTAGTAAAATAGTCCGGTCATCAAACATCTTGGATCCCGAAACTAACAAATCCGTAGTTCCTTCTATTGCTAATGTCGCAAGACTGTATTGCCTCCCGAAGGTTCATAAACCCGGCATTCCATTGCGGCCCATAGTCTCCAACATCGGTACTGCAACCCATCCCCTAGCCAAATTTCTCGTCCGCAGATTTTCTCCTCTCCTGGCTAACAACCATGATACTGTAATTAATTCTTCAGAATTCATTTCCAAATTAAATTCCTCTTCTTCTTTCGCTTCTTCAAAAATGGTCTCGTTCGATGTCAAAAGCCTTTTCACAAATGTTCCCGTTCAGGGAGCTCTTGAAGCTCTTATCTTTCGTATGAAAGAATTTCATTTTGCTGATGCTGAAATCCGTGAATTAGTCAAATTTACGGAGATCTGTATCACACAGACTTGCTTTTCTTTCCGTGATCAATTATTTTCGCAAACTGATGGCCTTGCCATGGGAAATCCTCTTTCACCCGTTTTATGTGATATTTATATATATTACGTCGAAGAGGATATTCTCAATCGCATACCATTTAAACTGTGGATTAGATATGTGGATGACACATTCGCTATCCTTCCAAACGATTGTTCAGATCTCTCTACAATTCTCACCACCTTAAATTCCGTCAACCCTCACATACAATTCACTTTGGAAGAAGAAAACAACGGTTCATTGCCTTTCCTGGACGTTTTGGTACATAGATCGCCGTCCGGGTTCCAAACCAGCGTATATCGGAAACATTTTGCTGTTAGCCAAACGCCGCATGCTGCTTCCGCCCATCCACAAAATTAGACGATAAGCACGTTCTACAGGTTTGGTCTCATGTACTCTAAAATTGTCATCATCTGAAGAATTACTCAAGATTGAACTTAACCATATTCTTGACATCGCTCGAGATCGTGGTTACAATCCTACCATTATTGACGACGCTTTGAAGAAACTCACTAGACCTAAGCTGTGCAGTACACTCTTGATTGATTCCTCTCCTTGTAATTTTATCAGCATTCCTTTCGTTCCACGAATTTCTTCAAAAATTGCTTCCATCCTCCGTAAATTTAATTTCAAGGTCACTTTTACTCCAATCAATAAACTCGGTTATTCCAAACTCAAGGATATTATTCCTGATTGCAATTATTTTGGAATTTACTCCATTCCATGCCAGTGTAATCGTGTTTATATTGGTCAAACACGTCGGGCCCTTCGATTTCGTCTTAAAGAGCATGAAGCCTACGTGCGTAAACAACAACTGGAAAAATCTGCTTTGGCCAAACACGCCTGGGAAGCTGGCCACAAATTTTCTTTCGACAAGGCCCATCTAATAGAGAAAGTTTCTTCACCAGCCGACCTCAATTTCTTTGAAGCCTTCCATATTCTTTCGCATTCCTCTTCTACTGTTAACGATCAGCTTCCGTTCAATTCCATGTCCTCTATTTGGAGAAACTTCATTCGTCCCATAGCAAAAGACGCGGCTACGGACCCACAACTGGTTTACCCGAACTAATTTTGGACTAGCAATTTGGCATCGATAGTTTTTCTAGCACGTGTGCCACATTAGTGTAACTAGGGTTCTGAAGAAGGAAGCCTAAACGCGCTTCCGAAATAGCTATAAACCATCGTATTTATTTTAACTGTGTTAATGTGTTTAATTTTATTTAAGAAATTGAAGAGCTCGAATTTACAACTGTTGAGGAATTCAGTTTTTGGAAGGCAAACGCAGAAAACGATACGAAAAGCGTGTGAAAAGGTCGTGGATCCAGACCATTTCATGATACTCTGCATCATAACTTTGTGCGTCATAAATCTGGACCTTACATTCTTGAAGCCTAAATTATATTGGGCGAGTTTACTCGCTCCTGACTAGCTTGGAAACTAGTCAGCGTGTGAGCGAGTTGCAACTCGCTCAGCCAGTCATGATTACACACACGGTTTGTAAAACGTACTCACTCGCACAGTAAAAATGCGCAGCAGAGATGCTAAGTAGACTACTAACAGCGATTTTTCTATACTGGATTTTAATTCCGCCCATCTATTTCGAGGGTGTGTTTCAGCCAATCAAATTGGAGAAAATCCTGGCGAGTAGCGTGAAAAGTAGCCTACTCCTCAACTGTACAAGCACTAGCTGAGCGAGCTGCGAGTTGAGTAGACAACCTTATTACACTAAGCGAGTTTAGAAGCAGCGTGTAAATTTGCCAGTGAGAAGCGAGTAGACTAGCCCAGTGTAATGAGGCTTAAGGGTGATGATGTTAGATACTTAAAATCGCAATAAAATGGTAAATTTAACGAGTTTTGTTCTGCTTCAAGGACTCACATGGAATTCAAAAATGGGAATTGTTTCCTAAAACTTTACGTTTTACGAAAAATTACGTTGGATAATGAAACAACGTTGGCCATTTATGTTTCGTCTTTAGAGAGACTTGAATACTTCTTAGCTGCGAAAATTGTTGCGAAACTCTTCTTATTTGAAGCTATTCTGTAGCCAATTCGAGTTTAAATAGATTATATTTACTTACCAGAAAAGTTTTATATAATATTGAGAGAACTCTCAAGGCAGAGACGCTAGAGTGCGCTAGAAATTAAAAGAGCGCTTTTACCGAAAATATTGAGTGTCAAATAAATGGAGAATCCATTTTATAGGACTTCTAACATCTCTATAATTACCCTATAAATAAACAATAGATCTATTTTACTTGGATGTCAGAAAAAGATCTATTTAATCAAAAAATTCGCAGTGCCACGTGCTAAGAAGTGTACAGCAGTGCGATTCAGCATGTGCACCACATGCACCATGTGGTTGGGCAACTGGCAACATGCACGTATTACCCGCTTCTATTGCCTAAACTAGTGTTTCCCAACTTTCAAGTCTCAACCTAGTATTTTGCAAACCACTGATGGGTCGCCATCATGTTTGCATAATAAGAACATATATAATAAAGTAAATGTATATTTTTGGTTAAATATATATTTTTTAAAATATAATTCGAATACATAATTGGCCTAATATCCATTGCGATGGTTGCGTTTGAATCTGGGCAACCAACTTTAAAATTCGCGACGGTTCATTCAAGCCAACCTCATGTCATTTTCAACATTGAGTCTGTTTCATTCATTTTTTTTTTAATATGAAGTGTCTATATCCTTCAGAGATATGTAGAGGCAAATGGAAGAGTAAAGCTCGAAGGATGAGAATGGCGACATTTGGATATGAATTATGCATAGCACGTCAAAGCTGTGTATTTAAAATTTCTTAAGCATTTGCTGCATCGCATCTTTCGTAAACCACTTCCTTTCATGCATTAAAAATTAGTTACAATCATTGGTAGAATATCGCAATGTAGCCATGATGAAATATACGCGTTGTAAACCTTCGGTGTGAAATTTTCGATAAAAATATTTGTAGCTAAAAATAGCTGCGGCGATCTCCTCCCACCTCAAAACAGTCCGCGACCCCCAGGTTGGGAACCAATGAACTAGATGATCGGGACGGGATAAAATTTTTGCATCACCACGTTCTGCTTGCGCATATGCGCGAAATTCTTTATAGAACTTTTACCAGCGTTTCTATTCAATGATATTTACTTGGCAATAATATTCAATAATATTTACTTTACTATAGAGAAAGAGGATTGGAAATATACTATCATAACTTTCCAAAATAGTTCTCCATATCAACAGAAAGGTGATATGGCGGTAAATTTTGCTTCTAAACGTGGAAATTTATCATGAACATAAATCTTACAATTATATGTTTTCATCTGGAGGGGGAGGATTGTGTTTTTAAAGTATCTACATATTTTTTTTCTATTAATAGTCCTTGAAGTTTTGAATATCCTCTAAAAACTAAACAATTTTAAATGAATCCTTTATAGAAAATTTAATTTTGGAGCAAAATTAGAAGTAAAGCATTTTAGAAAAAAAAAATTAGCTTAAAAAGGAATTTATATTGTATATATATGGAGATTTGCTGCTTAAAAACTTTGTACATATTCCTGATAATTATTTTGGTATCCAACAAAATACTCAATTTCCCCATTAAAACAAAAGAAAAATAATTATAATGTCTTGGTTTAAAAAAGTATACGCAGTAAACTTTTTGGATAAAATCGTTATAATTAACGACTATTTCAATTTAATCACGTTTTTCCTCCTTTTTATGAAAGTTGTTAATAGAGTTTACTGTATTTGAATTCTTTGATAAAAGTAGTTAATGGGAGAGTTAACTGTATTTGAATTCTTTGATAAAAGTTGTTAATGGAAGAGTTCACTGTATTTGAATTCTTTGATAAAAGTTGTTAATGGGAGAAGTTACTGCATACGAATTCTTTAATAATAGTTGTTAATGGGCGAGTTTGCTGCACTTGAAATCTTCGAAGTTAATGGGAGAGCTTACTGTATTTGAATTCTTTGATAAAAGTTCACTGGCAAGTAAATAAATCTATAATCTACATTAATACTCAGGTTTTTCTTCGTTTATTACGCAATCTTTTCGCAATAAGAATCAAATTTAAATTTAACAAAAATTAAAAATTCAATGATTTAAATTGTTATTGTGAAAAAAGTTTTAATGTATTAAATACTAGTTTTTAATAAGCGAATTAAAATATTTACATTTATCCAAATGAAAAATCTTTCAATTTATTTATTGTCTTTTCATTTGTGCATGTTACGAGTCTCAGTTGCGATTATAGCTAAATAAATTAAATGAATAGTCAGATCTAGCTAATTTATAGCTTGCTTCGGCATTGCTGTTACTTAAGTAACGCGTTTGCATTTACGAAGTCTACGCACATGCGCAGAAAGTGGAATTCCTGTCCTGATCGTTTAGTTGCTTACTATGGCTGTGAGTGACCGTGTGTGTGTGTGTGTGTGTGTGTGTATGCAGGCACACCCGTCGGAGCCGATTCTGCATATAATAGGGCTTGATTTATATATATTATATATTTAAACATTAGCCTTTTAATTGATTAAGAGAAGCTTATTTCGTTCCCTGGTCATTCTGCTTCATGGGCACAAACGAGTTTCTTCTCTATAAAAGAAATCGGGTTTCGGATGTCTACTACCTTCGTGTTTCTCTGCGTGAATGGTTGGAGGATTGAACTCAAATTAGCCTCATCTAAGAGAACTACTCAATACTTACCATAACCAACCTTCGAACTCATTGGACGTGGTTCAATTGCCGTTAAGCTGTTACGTTAAGCTCTGACTTCCCCCCACCCCAGGTGACTGACCTCACCGTCTTAAGACGTAAAATATAAACGAATGAACTCTTCAAGGGAAGTCCTGCTCCTATATTATCCTGCTAACCAATTCATACTTTTAGCTTATCCATTTACAGTTTGGAATTGGGTAAGTTCAAAAGTATGAATTACTTGTTATTGCTGCAAAATAATATATTTTTAAACATTGCGGTGGCAATATAATTGACTGCCATGCGAACCAGGATTAGATTTCAGCGGGAAATCAGTGTTTGCTGTTGTTTTTTGCAGATGTACAGCCCGAGGTTTGATTCTTCACGGGAAAGGTTTAAATTCCTTAGAAAACTACAGGTCATAGCGCAATATAACCTTAGATGTCCTTGCGCCATAGAACGCTATTTTTTTTTACATCACGAGTTGGTAGCTCTACATGAATTATTTTTCTTGTCCTAATATTTTCTAACCCCTTACTAATATTTTCATTTTTACTCTGTGATCGTATAAGCATTAAATTTTCTTTTTCTTCTAAATTCTTCTCTTTACAGGTTTTTTGATCATAAAGATTTAAATTCCTTTCACGAAGATTATTTTATTGCCCACAGGAAAAAAATTCTTCTTTGTTTAGGATATTTAAAATTTGAATTGCTTTCACAGAAAAAACAAATAACCTCAGTAGAGATGTTCGTTTGATTTAGCATGACAATGCTATTTTACATTCTAAAACTGGAAAATTCAATGCCAATTTTATCATAATTGTAGTTTTTAATATTTAATTTGCAACAAACTTATAAGACCCATGGGACTTTATCTTTGGAAGGCGTTTTTTTTAAAATAAAACACAAACCTACAAAAAAAAAAAGGGACATGCATTGAAGAAAAATTTCTTACACAAAACCGCTTATGAGAAAATTTGGACAACGAGTCAAAATTTTGAATAATTCATGAACTGTATGCGAATTTCGAACCCCCATGATAAAAATTAAACTATTTGTATACATCACCATTGGTGAAACTATATGGTTAATAATATTCTTCCTGCAGTTTTATTTAATCAACACTTTCGACAAATCAATTTGTAAATCTGCCCTATGCCGATATTTACAAGAAAATGTCATCTTTTATTAGCAGAAATGTATTACTTCGTCTATGAAAGATTCCATTGTCTGTTTATAGAAAAACAAGCAATACATGCGAGGGGAAAGATACATATTGAGCTATTAAAAAAACGGATGTATCATATGTACATCATATCGAGATTTCCTATAAATATATATTGCATCCAATATACATATTTTCTATGCACCGTATTTCCATTTTTAATGAAATTTTAAATATATAGATCCCCTCACTATAGAGAGAATAGGAGAAAATAGTTATTGACCTACAGAGCATGAATATTAAACTAATAATTTTTAAATAAGAAAAATACATGTGGAAATAACATTCAAATGACACATACTGCCGCGTAATATAAATACATAATTATACAGGATGTTTTAAAGTCTTCGCATGTTGAGGGTACAGGGTAAATTTAAAAGAATTATTAAAATGGCATGTTTATTTGCATACTCTGCAGAATGTATAGCATTAAATAAAAAACTACGTATGTATACGTAACTCGTAACTTAAAGTAGATACTGAATACAGTAATCAGACAAACTGTTGCTTTATATACATACTTATTTCGTTTAAATTTATTCACTAGCACACAATTTTGCTTTGCTTCAAGATTGGTTTTAGGAAATTCTAAAAATCCGTCTCAAAACTCACTAAATTTCATTTTTTAAGGCGACAATTTATTAAAAAATAAATCCACGTTCGCCTTATACATTTTGGGTCTAGAAAATACAGCAATAAATGTTACATAAGAAAAATTTTTGCACTGCAAATACTTTCATTCTGTGTGAAGATACTCATTCGATTACATTACATTAACTGATTTGTTTGAAATTCACCTCCTTTTTCCCAAAATACGTAAGGGTTTTTGGAACTGTTTACGTGGGATAGAGAGACAGAATTTGACCGTAATGGCGGCAATATGCCATTTGTGGTTTTTCTGTTTCTGTTTTACCATTCTGCGAATTTCCTTTAGTCAGTAGCAACGATCAGTCAAGGGATAAAGATCCTTTATTTGGGGGATTATTTCTTATCTTTGGAAAAGTGCAACGCCCAAATATTACTTTACGGCAGTCGTGGGTTTTTATTGCCCCAGGGGGTCTTTACTTTCATTTCCATTTCGCTCAGGTTTTCTGAAAAACTCCTTTCAAAACTGATGTCTGACGTGGATGGATTTACGTGCTAACACTTCTTAAAACATACCCTGTATAAATCGAAGTAGAGCTTAGTTATAGCATTAGAAAGATTAACAGTAAAATGGCGTCCTGACTTTTTTTATTTAAACTTACGAAAATTTTGCCTTCATTGCCAAACACGATACGCATTTTGACGTGATTCCCAGCGGGTTGTAACTGTTAGTGTTGCTGCACGCAAATATATTTCTTGGACTTGGTAAAATAATTGGACGTAGCACTGCGCAGACGAAATTAATAAGCTGAAGTCACGTTTTAAGTGTAGCAAAGTTTGCTACGCGCATGAAGTCGACTTTTGCTTGTCAATATGATCGCACTTGTTTCTTTGTCAAAGGGCTTGCAAATGGGAATTTTTACGACGTTTTCCAGGTTAGAACTTCATTAATTTTTCGTTTGGAAACACACGGGCAATAGAAAAAGCGGGAAAACGTATTTTACATAGAAATAATCGCTTCCAACTCGAAAATTTGCTTTGTAGATTGGCTGGTACGTAATAAATGTTACTTTATAAAAAGAAATTAAGATGGGGCGTAAAAAGTACGAAGTCGTCAGTGGGGCTTAATGTTATTAACCACAGTTGGTAACCTTAATTTCAGGCAGTATATGTTTTAATGGGGGAATAAATTGCCCCTGGTGGTCCGCGATAGATAAAGGAATTCTTAAAGTGGTCCGTGTGCGACCGAAGTTTGAGAAACACTTTCCTAGGACATACCGAAACTATATCCAGCACTGCGTAGACGAAGTAGTTCCTCAAAGTGGTTGGCAGGATTTTCAGACAATTAAAAAAACAACAAAAAAAAATTACGGGGCTTGAAAAAGTTCCCGTCCGCCAACGAGTAAAAATTTGACACTTACAATAATACAGTTAAACCTCCCTAAGGCGACCACTGTCGGTTCCATGAAAAAGCAGTTGCTTAGAGAGGTGGTCTCTGAATGAAGGTAAATTTAGCATCGGGTCTATGGGCGAGAAAATCCATTCACAGAAAAGTGGTCAAGGGAGGTGGTCGCTGAATAGAAGTGTTAAAAGGTTTTACTGTATTTTAAACACTTAATTTACACGGATGTCTTAAGTAATGCAAGAAATCTATATTGATATGTATAAACCCTGATATCGAATGCTTTTAAAGTTTTAACAATTAAAAAATTAAAGAACAAAATATTTACTTTGCTAGATCTGATAGTGGTTAATGGATCTAAAATATTTAACTAGAGTCCAAGTAGTTTATACTAATCCTAGTATTTATACTTAATTTTTTAATTTTCTAATTTTTTAATTTTCTAATTTTTTAATTTTCTAATTTTTAATTTTTTAATTTTTCTAATTTTTTAATTTTCTAATTTTTTAATTTTCTAATTTTCGCCCTCGACGGTCCCCAGGGCTACCCATCCCCCCATTAGTTCGCGTAAGTAGAACAATTGCTAAAATGGTTTATTAAAATTTGGGAAACACTGATGAGAGATATATTTTTCAAGATCCTATATAGGGCTTCCTTAACATATATTCTGCGAACACGTTACAAATGTTTCCCAAAATAAAGAAGTCCTAAAAAGAAAATAATTGTTCGCAAAAAAAGTTGAAGATATTTCATAAATAGGAATATTTTTTACTGTACAGCCAGGGGCTTATCCAGGATTCATAAACTGGGGGTGTTCAAGATTTTTAGGGGGTTAGTGTTTTGGATTTCATTAAAAATAAAAATTATTATAAAATTAATTTATTATAAAATTGAATTTATTATAAAATTAATTATTATTGATGAAATTAATTTATTATAAAATTATTGAGGGGTGTTTGGAGTGCGTGTATAAATCGCTGTGACAGAGACACGCCCAAGCTATGAACTTACGCTGTTTTTGGGGAAAATATATTTTCGTTGTAAGTTACAAATCATGTTTATATAAATATTGTGGATTTTAGTGTAATAAAAAGAATCATATTCAAGAACATCATGCATCTTTGAAAAGATTAAGAATCGCTACCCAAGGGTAAAATGAAACTTCGAAAAAAAAAAAAAAAGTGTAAGGCCTGAAAAAACCGGTATAACTTTGCAAAACCGTTTTTCAGAACATTTTCTTTTTAGTTCAAGAATGTTGGAATTATTTATTTTGAAAAGAATCTGGTAATTATAATTAATCAACCTAAAAAAGTTACTTCATTAGCGGATATGACGTCAGCAAAGTAATTAATTTCGCATAAAAAGCTTCTCAAGCGACTTCAACCATTGTAAATAAGTAATAATTGCGGAAATAATGAACCCATCTTTCTAAAATTAACGATACCTTTCATATTTTGGCAAATAATTAAATTTAGATAACGCTTAATGATTAACAATAAGAAGTAAACGAGTAAGCTCCTCAATTCTTCTCATTCTTTTGCCAAATTCTTTTTAATTAGGAATTTGGTAGTTTCAAAATTTGATAATTAAAAACAAAATTCAAATGTGAAAATTATAATGCTGTGGTAAAATGATTCCAATTAAAGTTAATTAAAGCTACTGTTATTGCTGATTGAACTATTTCCCAATTTACCAAATTACCATCATCTTAACAATCATGTTCATGAATCAATCATTCATTCACCCATGAAATGATTGAACATGTTTCTAGGTATTTGAAATAAATGTACACTGACTGGTTTTTACCTGGTGTGGTAACCGGCCCCTTCCTCATACCATAAAAATCGGAAAGAGGAGGTTCTCCTTGCTAGACTTCGCATTGGGCATTCCCATCTCACCCATAGACATCTGTTGGAAGGAAAACCAGCACCAATTTGCCAAGTGTGCAATGAACCCATCAGTATTTTACATATTTTAACTCAATGCCCCTATCATAGACTTGCTCGCACTCTTACTTTTAACTCATCACCACTCTAACATTTCGTTTGTTTGTTTAGGTGTTTTATGGCGCAAGACCTGTCGTTTGCCGGGTGGGTGCTCTATCAACTGAGTTACGAATGACGAAAATTCTATCCCTTACTAATAATATTTGAAGACTATTTTCCGAAACCGGATATTTCGCCGAATGGGGCAGTACATGGACTGCTTTTTAAACCTAATTGCGGAGGAGCCGGTATTAAATTCATAGAAAAGCCCCTTACGGCAGATATATTACTACGCCTAAAAAAGTTGATAAAAATTGTTGCTTTATTTAATCTGCGTAGTGTTCGATTTGTATAAAAATATAGTAGTTAGACGTTACAAAAAAATATTTTTAATAAATACACAATATATTTTAATTTGTGAAGTCACCGAATGGTCCTTAATTGCCATGCTCAAGACATGTATATGCATAATGGTAACGGAACATTTTATTATTTTTAAAATTAACTTTTGTTAAATGCAACGATCAGTTCTAGAATGAAATCGACACTTTTTCGTAGGTAATTCATTGCTTCATAAAGGGTCAACAGCACTGGCAAATCCAGGAGGGGACGATCGCCTCACTTGAGCGGGGATTATATGATGGAAAAAGAATTGAAAAGTACTGGACACTTGGCTAAAAATAGGAATCGGAAACAAATCGCCTCCCCCTCCACCCTTGAAAGATTTATGTATCCGCCCTTTGTCAACAGTCCAATAAGTGTATTGTTTCTGTAGGCGTTATCGCCTGTCTCTGTCGAGAGGAAAGTTATTCGCAAATACGATGTAGGGTATCGTATCTAGTGAAATTAGATCCTGAGTGATAAGCCAACCAGTTTTCGCTTGCTGTCAATTTCAAAATGGCAGCTTAAATTTTCGTAAAGGTTTATTATTAAACTTACTGTTTACGCAAAAGAACACAATGATTGCTTATCTTAAAGAGCAAAATTTTGTCACTGGTTTAAATGCATGAATAAAAAAGAGAATAGAAAGAAAAATAAGCCAAGTAGGAAAGAACAATGGGGGAAAAAGAATAGTAAAAGTAAAGAAAGGAGAAAAGATTAGTAAAAGTAAAGAAAGGAGAAAAGATTAGTAAAAGTAAAGAAAGGAGAAAAGATTAGTAAAAGTAAAGAAAGGAGAAAAGATTAGAAAAAGTTAGAAAATAAGCGAAAATTGAAAATTAAGAAAAAACGAAGCTAAATAAAAGAAAAATTAAATACAAAGGAATAGGAAGAAAATAAAAATAATAAGAAAAACTAATAACATGTAATTTCTTTTTTCATAATTTTCCTTTGTTCCCTAAGTTTTTTAATTTCCCCCTTTCGTTACTTTATCTATTCTTATTTGACTTTTTAATTTTGCTTATTTTTTCTCCTGTTTATTTTCACCTCTTTTCTTTATTACATATTCAGATCAATGACAAGATTTTAGTCCTTGTTTTTGTATTTATATAAATCGAACACTACGCAGATTAAATCTAACAACAATATTAATCAACGTTTATTGGCGTAGTGATACCAGCGCCGATGTTATGGCGTGATTAGATGGTGAAACGTTCGAAAGGTTATAAAAAAAATATATACATTTTTTTTTTCTTTCGAGCGTTTCACCATTTTGTTTATGTACTGTATTTGTTTTTATGGTTTTATATATTCATGGTCGTTATATTTTGGTTTTGGAATCTACTCATCTAAAACGAAAAGAATTGTAGAACTTTTTATTTGACTGGTGAGAGGAAAAAAAAAAATTCTTTTGGGGTTTATTACCCTTTTCTGATTCGACAAGGCACCTGAAATTTTCTTACGTGGGAAAAAAAAGAAAGAAAGAAAGGGCGAGAAATGAGATGAAAAAATTCCCCCGTAATTGACAGCTTAGTCCATTTCATGCAGGGAATTTGGATGGAATTTTATCCCTTTTTTTCCCCAATCTTTTCACAAGGACTTTTCCTCTAGATAAAGTCTCTAGTATTTGAAAATAACATTTTTCCCTTTTCTTTATGAGAAGGATATTTAAAGGCAGGGGAAAACACGCCTGAGACAAACAACACAATAAAATAATATTTGAGTCTGTAATGTAGCATAATGATTTAGATCTTAATGATTCTTACTAGGGACCCATCACATATTGTTAGTGGCTTCTGTATTAATTTTCTTAACTGTTTACGAAATTTACGTATTTTGAATATACATGTTTCAGATACGTGGTTAAAATTCTCGTCAATTCCAAATATCAATAGATATTTAATCACTGACGGAGATAGATGAAACAGGCCGAACGAAAATAACATTCATTTTGATAAGAAGCGGGAGATTAACATTAACGGGTGCCTTTCTTGAGGAAATATAACTGTAATTTCAACGGATTTGGTTTTTTTTTTTTGGAGTGCAGCAACAGACACATTATCCTGCCTCGTCTTTCCTGTTCCACGTTGACATCGTGGAATGCAATAAAGGATGTCTGGAGAAGAAGATAGAATTTCTCTTGCAATTATCCTGACATTGATATAACTTTTCCAACTGTTTCTAATTCTCTGGACTTTGTATCTGCTAAGGAAAGTCTTACCACTGACGAGTGAAACTGTTTGGATGTTACAATTATCAAATTAGTGCGTCATGAATATTGCTGTTCATGAAGAACAGCTATTCTCAAGAAATAGTAAAATGGAAAATACTGTACAATAGAAAATACTGTTTAATATATAAAATAGAAAATACTGTTTAGCATATAAAATAGAAAATACTGTTTATATATAAAATAGAAAATACTGTTTAGCATATAAAATAGAAAATACTGCATAATATGTAAAATAGAAAATACCGTTTAATATGTAAAATAGAAAATACTGTTTAATACATGAAAACAGAAAATACTGGTTTAATATATGAAACAAAAATACTGTTTCATAAATAGAAAATACATTACTGTTTAATATACAAAATAGAAAATACTGTTTAATATATAAAATAGAAATACCGTTTAATATATAAAATAGAAAAATACTGTTTAATATATAATAGAAAATACTGTTTAATATATAAAACAGAAAATACTGTTTAATATATAAAATAGAAAAATTTGTTTAATATATAAACAGAAAAATACTGTTTAACATATAAACATAAAATACTCGTTAATGTTAAAATAGAAAATACTGTTTAATATATAAGATACTGTAAAATAGAAAATACCGTAAAGTAAAAAGTACTATTAGAGATTGCTTGTAGCACACAAACTACCATAAAATCTCCTGGTAGAACATTATACGGCGCTATAAGACTTCATAATTTTTTTGATACGCGGGAATGTATTTAACCAGCGTTACTATTTCTTCCTTTTTTGAATTTTTTACTTAGTGTTTCGTTCGTAGGATAGCATATGTACTCATTGCTGTTGCAGGGTTCTACAAGACGATTTCTTTTTGTGCAAGGTGCTACACGATGTCCTGTAGTAATCTGAAACAGTTAACTAATTCAAATAACTACAGGGTAACTACTGCAGATTATTACAGGATAATTACTGCAGATTATTACAGGATAATTACTGCAGATTACTACAGGATAATTATTGCACGATACAAGGTAACTACTGGATCCTGCGATGGTGCAGTAGTAAGGCATTCGTCCATCATACCATTAACTGAGTTCAACTCACAATGTTGTCTCAACCGTAGTCTAGAGTTTGGTTCCATTGGCGGTGGAGGTTCGGGTTCCTCGGAAAACTGTAGGGCCAAGAAAATCCTGACCTTTGTTATCCTTGTGTTGTAACAAAAAAATCTCTAAGTTATCAGTTCTATGTTTTATATTTAGGCTTTAGATTTTCTTGGCGAGACGTTTTGGCGGTATTTTTATAAAACCTAATATCACTCATTAATAGATATCGTTTCAATATATGCAAAAAGCGCCGTATCCGTAGATTTATGTAGGGTTGGCTCAGGGTTGTCGTTTGGGGGTGATACGGACATCACAGAACGGGAGCCCCGGAGGTTTTAAGGGCCTGCGGCGCCAATTTTTTTTTTACACAGGCTCTGAACTTGTAGGGGCTCACGATGCTGGACATGGTTTTATTAGAGGGTCTGTTGAGAAAATCGGTACCGGGGCCCGTTGTTGTTAGCGGCGGCCCTATGTAGGTTATAACCTATAAGAAGATTATTACAGGTTTGGCGATTCCGCTGTATTTACCGGAACTCAATGCTTGCAGAATTCGAGTGAAAAACTAAATATTATTATTTAAACCTCGGGTGACTAATAGCGTATTTTATATTTCAAAAACAATGGCAAGTAAATTTCACTTTTCGAATAATCTGATTAATAAATGTCGGCATAATTCGCCTTCAATAATATTTTTGGAAAGAAATATATTAATCTTCGCATTTTAATATAATCGATGTCGCGCTTTTTTCACACATTAGATTGGCATTCTATCAAAGAAAAGGAGATAACCCCCAGAGGCTTCGAATATTCTTATTCGGATCTTAATTAGTATTCAAATATGGTTTCAAACTTTGACTTCTGATTTCACTGATTTTTATAAACATGTTCGAACTTGTCCCGATGCCATCGCCCTTATCAAGGTGCCACGATACTGAAATCCCCTTGGGCAGAATTTAAACTTCTCTTCCTTGAAATGAAAGTCGGAATTCAGAAACTAAGATTCCTCTCGTGGATTTACTCGGAGTAGACGTTCGATGTGAAGTTAATGAAGAGGAGGAATAAAGTAAACTTCCGTTCAGTCATCTAGTAGCCTGAAGATCATCCATCCTCATCTATCAAAGGTAATCAATTTCGCAAATAACGGACTTCTTAATCTAATCGGGCCTATCGATCCGATCATGATGTAATCTGCAGGTTTAAAATCAGAGAATGATTTAAAGAATTAAGATCCTTTTTCCTTTCCAGTGGGTCCGTTCTTTACCTCGATTATTCATTTTCTACCCTGCCTCATGGAATTAATTAAGAGAGATTATTTAGATGAGGTACACCAGTTTCAGCGACGTTCAGAAATCAAGAACGATACATTTTAATCAGCGATTTCTAATTGTTTCGCCCAAGTTCGTTCATATTGTTACGCAACAACTTTTATATCGACTATTGGCAGAATTTAATTGCCAGGGATGTGTGGCGTATGTGTTTACGAAACTTTCTCTCAATGTGGAAATTTCCGTTACTGACAAAGGAACCTCGCGAACTGTCAGAGCTCGATTTTTCTGAATTTCGGTTTATAGGCCAATATGACCGAGTAGATGAAAGATCCAAAATCAAATTTGGCCCAATCGACCTGGGGATCGAGCTACGGCCCACTGAAAATAGAGCTCACCCTACAATGATGCTTCGCTGCATGACAGGTGAAAACAGTGTTTTGGCGTGCTGGGCAAGCATTAAGCGCCAAAATTTTACTGTGAGTTACTTCTATTCATGTTAGAAGTTTAGCTTTCTACGTCTTGTAGAAGTGAAGTCCTGGCGCATCGGAAAAGCTGAGGTTCCTTTGCAAATAATTTTAGAGGCACTTTCCAAAATCAATTAAAATTATTTATCACTGCAATATTGACATATGGAACTGATTTGAATTATGAATATAGAATATTTACATTTAAAACTGATTTAAATTATGAATATGGAGTATTTACATATGAAACTGATCTAAATTATGAATATGGAGTATTTACATATGAAACTGATTTGAATTAGGAATATGGAATATTTACATATGAAACTGATTTGAATTAGGAATATGGAATATTTACATATGAAACTGATTTGAATTATGAACATGGAGTATTTATGTATGAAAATGAATTTATGTAGATATGAAAAAAAAATTGAGTTACCTAACTGCTGGGGTTACCAGAGTTATAACTGCGCTCTTGGCTATGATGAACTTAAAACGCTTTTAATGGAAATGAAGATCAATAAAACCAATTAGAAAAGCAATAAAACCAATTAGAAAAGCAATAAAACCAATTAGAAAAGCATAATAACTTTGAGCAATGACTGCAACAAATGAATGAACTGACATCACAGTCCATTTCGTGACACACTTGGTCCGTGAAATTAAAACAAATTTCTTGCACATTGAAGAATTTTTCAGGCTTTGGTATCGGGTACATTGATTTCCACCAAGCATAGATTATCATATTTCGGAATTTTGGGGAAGACAGCTGATTGTGAATGAGCGAATGCAATTTTGTGATGTTATGACTTTCTGATAAGATTATATGCTCATAATAATGCAAAAGGCAAAATCGTGTTAAGCGTTTAGCGAAATATTTCCATTGAAGAAAAAAATATACGTCGTATGACTGTATGAGTGCTATCCCTCCAGGTGGTGTAATCATCAATTTCGATTGCTCTGAAAGACTGGCTTGACTAAATGCATTATCAAATATATTTTCGTCCATTTGACCTGTCCACGAATCCATAATTAATAGAACTTTTGATGTTACGTTCGGTTTGAGTACTTCGCTGAGGAACATCTTATGTATTTCGGTAGAGGTTTTACCACTTTTGGAACATTCCAGAATAACATTAGGAGATTAAATAACTTTTCCTGTACCCGTGGATCGAATACACCCTTTGGTTCCTGATGGATGAGCAGAAATTGTGGTAATAATTGTCCAGCAGCAGAAATGATAGGTCGGATTATTACGGAATGGGATATGGCGTGAGAAGATTGAATGGTATTCGGAGTGTGCTTTTCCCCATTAATCGACAGAGTGCGCGTAGATGCCCGTTCTTTAGTGAATCCGCTGTGGTCAGTGTTTAAAACCTCATCAAAAGGATAGTTGCTCATTGCATCTGTAACTATGTTGACGAATTCTATAGCTCTATCTTCCAAAGCCGTTGTGTGCCATAGCACGCTCATGCGTAACGAACTTGGTGACTCTTCTACTTGTTATGCCACGCTCTTTTATTAAAATTTTAATAGAAAAGCATCACTTGCGCTAAAGTTTGTGAGATTTTCTCTCATTGCAATGCTCAGAAACCATAACTTTAAATCGGAATCGTGAACTGTTAATAAAGCATATTCCCGGCATTTTTAAACTTCTCAAATACTTCGTCTTTCATCCGTAACAGTTTTTCACATCTTGTACCCTGGGAAGCAACATAATCCCGAAAGCGATAAATTTGTCTATGTGAAAGCGTGTTGTCTTTAAAGCGATGCTGTATGCTTTTCAAGGAACGTAGTTTTCCTGACCCACTCCATGGAAATTCTTTTCATGTCTTCTAATGTGTAAGTTACGCGTGACGGCAAATTAGTTTGTTCATCCCATTCCTCATTTATTTCATTACCCTATATTGTATCGAACTTCATTTCATTTAAACAAATGTCAAGTGTATTCTCGTCACTCATTTCGTACGTTAACCCACTTATCAAAGTTTTGGCAAATGTAAATATTTCTTTCTCAATATCCATCTTATAATCTGATACAAAATCGGCTTGCTTTGTGTATTTTTCACAAACAACGCGAAACAAGTATGTTGATATGGTGGAAAAGGAAGACATGGTGACAAATAAGGCTTGAAATTCCACGCTTTCCAACAAAAAAATTAAAAATGTCAAAAATAATGAAGTTACAGGCAAGTGATGATTGCTTCTGATTTGAAAATTGAAGGATCGCGTCTTATTTATTCAAGACTGATTTACGTACCAGGCAGCTTTTTCGAGTTCTTCGCCAAGAAAGTTCTCAAAG
>QLNU02015359.1:8100349-8123876 GCA_006491805.2 Dysdera silvatica
AGATAATTTTATATACACTTTGGAAATTTAGAAGTACAAAGAAATTTTTTTCAAAAAAATGGGACAAGGCTATCCCTGCTTATGGTGGCTTTGTATCATGCCTCAAATAATCATTCAATAAGCCTCTAAACAGAAGGCCTGGATGAAATTCCACCTTTATATTCATGGCCAGGGAGAGAGTCAGGGGCCCACTAAGTTTGTCAGATCGGGTAAAAATATTACTTACACCTTTCTACATAATGTAGAAGCAAGTTTTTCAAAGAAGTTGATCACAAGTAAATTTTTCAACAAATGTACAGAAAATAACTGGAATGATGCCACCTTATGTGATTAAAACTTTAAAATTAAACATTTCATAGTCAAGCCAATACTTCTAGCCACCGGAATCAAGTTTTATTAAAATATTTCAATAAAACAGACAGGAATTATCATCACTTTTATCTTTCCACATTTGGTGGGACGGAAATCATCCCGGTTAACGATACTCAGTTGAAAGTATATAGTCTTCATTAAGTGAATTGCTGTCATCTCCTCATGTCATATCCTAGTTTTGTAGCTTATTAAATTCAGAATTTCATTGATATTTGACATCCAATTAAAAAAGTTATTCATCAATAGATTTGGCTATCTATGTAGGTTACTGCTCTGAATATTGGTAACATATTTTTATTTATGAATTTGATTCTAGCAGGGATATCCATTCTAACACTGCAATGAAGATGGACGATCAAACCATCTTCATTGCATTCTAACACTGCAATGAAGATAGTTTGATCGTCCTTTTTAATAGTTACAAGCATCTATATCGGTTCTAGAAGTTCTAAATATTCTTGATAAGTTATGCGCAACTTACAGTATGTAGAAGTACACGTTCAATTAAATTTAATGTGCAAATATATAAGGAAAGATCAGTATCATGGGAAGTAACTGAGAACTATACCGAAGGCAACAAGTCAGAAGAGCTTGCAAAGAGCGTTTTTCACTTCTCATGGAAAATCCCCTCGAATTCGATTGAAAATTATTAGTATCAATTAAGATACTTACAACACAATACAACATACACAATACAACTTCGCCTATTACGAAGTTGTGAAGGTTTTGATGGTGTAATATCAGGAAGCCACTTTTTTTAGGACTTCAAATTACAATAAGAGTCTGCGGAAGAAATGGAATTTAAAAATTTCTGTAAAGTGAATCACTGGTAAAATCTGTTTCATTTTTAGAAAAAGACAGCTATGACATACCTAATGTGTATATTACTTCAATGATTGGGAAGGGCCAGGAATACGAATAAATTTAACTTAAAATTTTATTTTTTGGAGTTGAATTTGAACATTTCCCGATATTTTCCGAGCGTTCATTTAGGTGTATTTAATACGATATAGTTTTTAATTTTATCCAAAATGAATATCGTAGCTATCTGTGGTTGGTTTCCTTTTCAGAAATCGTAGAAAATTTTTTCACTACGTTCTCGTTCTAATTGCAATAGTCGCATGGTTTAAGCTGCAGTCGCATTTTTCGCAAAATGCGACGAGTTGCTCGAAATTGCGAAGAAAAAATTATTGCCCATCGCGAAAATGCGACAGGCATTTTTAACCACAGTTTATTCTCTGAAAACAGGATTCCTCGATTCCAGAATATCCGTTTTGCACTTCAGCGATCTTTTCTTGTTCCTTTTTGTTTCCTCTTCAAAATTCTTAACAGCACCTGTTACGCATCATTGATATAAATAATTTCATGGATAGGGTTCTTGGAACAGCGAAAGCAACTAATATTTTTTAGCATTTTGCTACAACTTTTTTCCCATTTTAGCATTTTTGCGACAGCATGTTTCGAGCCAGCTTAAACCTTGGATAACCACATTCCATAGAAATAACCTTAAGAGCGATCAAAGGTTATTAACACAGTTTAAGAGAAATTTTAATTTAATCTTGATTACAAATAAGTAAAGATTTTGAAGGTGGATATGTGTTTGTTCTATGTCGGAAAGCATCTTTTTTTCAGAACTTCAAATTGTAGAGAGTATCTTACTCCTATAATTTGAAATCTTTAAAAAACTCACCTTTGATATTGAACTTACACAATCAGTACATATTCGTAATCAGTGTCAAAAATACTAAGTTTACTAAAAATGCTAAATTTCAATTACTTTCAAGAAAATCTCTACGGGAAGTGGCAATCATTTTTGTCGTGGGAACAAGTTTTGTACGATTTCTGCAAAAGGCAACAGAGTTGACCATAATTCTACTTTTAAATAAACTAGGAGATATGCTGCATTATCTAGCGTATACAGATTAATGTTCAGGAATAGTAAAAATATGTTAAACTTAAAAAATAAGTCAAACTATTTTTGGAAGTCGAATTTGAACAACTCACGTAATCAACTTGATCATTATTTTAAGTGCGTTAGACGCAGCATAGCATTTAATTTCTTGTTTAATAAACTGTTTAAATTTACGGTGGCCATTTAAATTTTCTCGGCAGGATTTTGTAAGTTACTTTTAATTTGGAACACAAGTTTATTTACTTGGGAAGTTGCAATTATGCCTTTTTCCATGTATGTATCTATGTTCGTGAATATTTATGTTTTATTGCCTCCAAATTATTACAAATACTTTGCAACGATTAATGTCCGTTACTTCATTTAGCATACATATAACAGTTAATAATACATTTAAGTAATGATAACAAATTTAATAATACAGCATTTAATAATGAGTGGGGCATTTAATAAAAGAATGTAGTATTTAACAGAAATTCAGTATTCAATAAAAAATATACATAATAATTTAACTTGTAAGTTATTTAATAAAAATCTGTCAGTTTCTAAGCAATTGATTTAGTCGCACTTGAAATTGTCAACCTTATTTTAGATGAAACCTTGGTTGATTCTAGGACAACGGCGATGGTGATCAATCATTGATCATTTTCAACTAAGAGCG
Source organism: Dysdera silvatica (assembly GCA_006491805.2). Lineage (NCBI taxonomy): Eukaryota > Metazoa > Arthropoda > Arachnida > Araneae > Dysderidae > Dysdera > Dysdera silvatica. Next base: position 8,103,292 of record QLNU02015359.1, read on the forward strand.
AAGGGTGTAAGATAAAACTGTTACATGTTCATCGGACCAGCTGTCCGGCACACAGAGAAGATGACACGCGTTAAACAAGTTACTTAAAGTTCTCATTTATTTTAACTATAAGAAATCGATACTTGATGAAAATAATTGATATTATGCAAATGATCGATTATGCCGAAAGATGTTTCAGCCTTTTCTTTCAACTAATACTATTGTATAAACAAGTACTGTACTTTCCCCCACTTCACCTACCTTCATACGCCACTGCTGGAATTTTATCCATTACAGACTAATTATAACACCCGGCTGACGAGTCTGTTAAAAGCTCATTATCGATGAACTAGATTACTTAACAAACTTGTCCTCCAACAAATTTAGAACGTGTTGTCTTACGAATATCGACGAATCAAGCCCTATATACCCCGAATAGAAAACAAATTACTTCTGACTTGTACCTGGAGAATAGTCACATTGACATATTGCAAGAAATGTTTTATTTATTCATTACTAATTTAATGAAGTTGTGGAACAGTGCTTTCGTAATAAGTAGGCGATAATTGAAATGCCATTGCGTAAGTTTCAAAAGAATAAAAAAATAACTTGCAAGTTATGTCGTAGTGGTAAGTAAAAAATGGAAATGGATCTAAAACTTGCGTTAATTAGAGAAATTTAATTAAAGGCGCTGGAGAAATTTCTACGGAGTAAATTAAATTTTGTGTTCGCAGAGGTAAAAAAAAGTGTTCGTGAAAAACGCAATCCTTTGTCAAATATGGCTTTCGTAATATTGCCAAACATATTTGCAAATATATTCCATGATTATTTTAAATAATTGAGATATTCAGGACCTTTTAAATTTTTAGATTTTTATTAAGTTACGTCTCTTGGGAATATGACGTTACATCAAGGGGAGCTTTTCCTTCTTTTAGAATGAAATATTTTGCACAATTACAAGCAGGGCTGCCGCGAAGAAAAAATATACGTAATTTAACTTATAAGTTATTTAACACAAATCTGTCAATTTCTAAACAAATGATTTAGTCGCACTTGAAATTGTTGAGAGTATGCGGTGCTGTCTTAATTGAAGAGTATTGAAATTGCTGGGTTACGCACCGACTGGTCGTCTATCCAAGCCCAAGGTGGCAGTTACCACTTTCATCAGTTTTTCATTCCTCTCCTAGTCGTACGCAGGATATTATTTTAAGTCTCGGGGAGGTTCAGGAGGTTTTTCTAATTTCTTCATTTGTTTTTATTCAAGTTTGTAAATGACTAGAAAAAAAAAAGACTGAACTTTGTTGAAAGTTGTCCAAAAACCAGCAAATACAAAACCTTTCAGAGCTTGAGAGTACGCTGGGCGTACTCGGTATTTTTTCAAAATTTCTGGAAAGTACGTAACGCACACAGCGCGTACCCTTTAGGGACAGCCCTGCTTATAAATAATTTTTAAATACTTTTAAATGACGTTTATTTTCAGCTGAAGAAGCTTAATGTAATTGAAAAGATGTCGGCTACTTCGCACTGTCATAGGTGTCTTAGAAAATTCCATTACAGCATGTAAATCTACCAGGTTTTTCAATATAAAAGGATGAATGACCATATAGTTTCCTGCTCTTCCCAGAGGTGGAATTACAAAAAGAAATTCTTGGTGATCTTTGATGACATTGTAAAGACATTCAATTGAAAATAATAAAGGTCAAGGTTCAAAACCCCGAGTCGCTGAATTACTTTATTCCGATTGTAATGTAGCGCTTTGTCGGGCAGAGAGCGGAATAGGATTTATTTAAACTTTATCTTCAATTACATAAGATTTACCAGTGACTTAAAAGATGGTTAACAAGGATTCCTTGCGTATATGACCAACGTCCGGGAATTAATTTTGCTCCTTCCCTTTTTCGATTATTTTCCATAAAGGAAGAAGTTTGGAAGAAAAAGACACTGATAGGCAAAAACCATTTTTCATTATACAAGATCTTGTGGCCCATGGGCGTTTATATATGTGGGTAGGGGCTTGAGCGCCCTAGCCGTTCAAAAATATGATTTCCCCAATTCTGCTATGTATTTATTTTAAAATAATTTACAGTCACATTTTAAAATAAGATACTTTTTATTTTTAGTTCATTACTAATTGTCAAGCAGTATCAATTATTTTTGTAGCATTTCAGTTTTTTCTACAATCATTAAAATGTTTGGCAGCCTCGAGGAGGAGGTAATAATTTTCTCAGCTACCCCTAGAAGTACTCATATGGAAGTCCATGCTATGTCCTGTCCAGGTATGTAAGATTTGAAATAAGGACCATCGCCGTCCAGTTAACAGCAAGCATTCCACCAAAACGTTTCCCTCCAAAAAAAATGGCTACGTAACATGCACGGTGGATCCTGAAAACAAAAGAAATAATGCATTGAGATAGTTATCCCACATCCAACCCATTACGATTAAATTTAACAGATTAGCATTTAGTTTAATCCCATAGATTAAAAACAGAATTAGTTACACTAAAAGATGCAAAAAGAATTACGATGGTTGGGAATGATTTTTAAAATTGCACGAAATATCAACCTAAAATCAGAGGTGTACAGAGGGGTTGAAGGGAGTCACAACCCTTCCCCATCACGCATGAATATATATGTACATATAATATAATTTTATATATGTGGCATATATATATTGTAGTGTCTTATAACTCCTTTGTATCTTCATATACTCCCCATTATGCATTCTCTGCTTATACGAATGTTATAAATGTAAGATGAGTTGGTTACTCTTTCTGTGACCTTTGAATGGCGACCGGCGAATGACTCTTCGAGACGTTAAATTGGACGATGAATGCCTTCATCTCCAGCTATCCATTTGTCAAGCTTTATTCACTATCGATTTTCGCTAACGTTACCTCCAATGAGGTTTAAGCTCTCTTATATTGAGTTTCATAGCCCCTAATATAACAAGATAGAGTATAGTATTTATGCAAATTGATTTATTTTCAGTGGCATCCATTGCATTTCATAGCCCAGTATAAGAGGTTCATATTATACGCAGGGCCGTAGCTAGGGGGTGCGTGGAAGGCCCGCACCCCCTAGGAATTTTTATTAGGAATATTATTTAGACCCTTCTTGAAGGCCGTAAAATCAGCTGACATAATACAAAAAGAGTAAACAAATCCGTGGATAGGTGGCGCAGTTTGGAAAGTTCTGCCAGGGGTTCAAGATCATGGAACTACGATGACGATTTTACGTGTACTTGCCATCTTTGTCAATTCATATAAGTACCAAATACGATCACCCTATGGTGAAACACTCATTTAGTGTTCCGGTAATCCGTACTCAATTACCAACGTTGAAAAAAAAAAACAAGATTACTAATTAAATGCCCATTTCAGTACAGAGTTTGGTTCTCTGTCTTAAGGGGCTCGGATTTTTTGGAAAAACGTAAGCCAACTATCTTTGGCAGCAGACGATTTGTCCACCCTTCCACAAACCAGGGTTCGATTCCCAGACGGTATCGTAGAACACGAGCCGATTTTCCGCCCATCGAAGTCCGGGGTTTGGTTCCCTGGACAGTAAAGGTTCGGATTCCTTAGAAAATTGTAGCTTTCGGCGTAACGTAATGCCTACTATCCTTGCCTCATAAAAAACGACAAATATTTCGCAGAAAATGTTTTCGAAAACAGGATAAAACATCGTTATTAATTAGTAAGTCTGATTTGTACTTGGAATTTTCTGAGATTTTCAGTTCATAATACAGTTATTTAACGAACCGTTAAATATATAAATTCCGCTGTATACCCATTACATACCTATTGATCAGATATATACAACGTCCCCAATACACCTGAAAAAAGCCAGTTTAATCGTTGGTCAACCAATTTACCGTTGGCTCACTGGTATAGTACCTAACAATTCCGTAATGGTACGGTATACCGTATACATCTACCATGTGGAAAACCAGGTTTGATACCCAATTATATCTAGCACTTTCTGGTTTTCTCCACTGTCCCGCAGTCTGTGGTTTGATGCCCCGGGTCACAACAGCGCTTACTTATGGCGGAAACTGTACATCTTGGCACGATGTTATTTCAGTGACCCCTACACCTAAATATATACGAATGTTTAAATATTCACCAATTCTCGATAATGTCAATAATGAATCCGGCTGTGCATATATTGGTGTCCAAAATTAGTTACACGCAACGTGATTTCAATGGGAGAGGTGCATATTTTGCTCGAACTTTCGATATGCTCTATTTATAAAAAACTATTTCACAGAGAATTTAGAAGTTATAAACACTTAACATAATTGCAAAACATCCAATTTTAAAATTTTTTTCATTATAAAAGATAATGTTAAATAACAAAATAAAATAATAATTATAAGCCTTAAAGGGAAATCTTAGAATACCCCCCCCAAAAAAAGGACTTTACTAACGATTTTTATAATAGAGAAAAAATTAACAACTAGCGATCACGAAGATGATAAAAACCTTAATTAATAATCAAATCATAGAACATACCAATTACAAAAATTCCAGAATAGCCAGCCATCAACTCTGATAACGTGAGCTCTTGTCAGAAAGGGATATCACCGTGAAGGAGGGAAACGTCTGCGCTTTGTATATCGATTTAACACGTTAAACGCCACGCCGGTTTTACGTGCGTTCCGTTCACGTCACAGTTAGCCGTCAAGCGGGCCGAAAGTCTAGCTCCGGTCTCCATGGACCGGCGTGGTGTTTAACGTGTTAAGAAGGGAAGTTAGATGGGTCTTCTCAACTCATCATCGGTTGAGCTGTTTAAGAACCAGAAAATCGTTTATCCTACTCCCGGGGTTGGGGGGGGGAGGAAAACCTCCTTTGAATTAACATAGGTGGCTGTAATGATAAGTACCAACTCATACTTCTAGGTGGCGTATCTAATTAAAGACTTATTTATCAAATAAAATAAATATCAATTCATACCGGCGAATTGCGCGAAGTTATCTTTAATGAGGCCGATGGTTGGTTTGAGGTCGAATTCTCCTCGTCGACGCCATAGTGACCCGTATATCCAAAGCTACTTTCACAGATGTAAAAAAAAACCAAAATCCTGTTTAATTAATATATCTTCGTGATGATGTTTAGCATTTTTTCTTAAAAAGTGTGAAAAAAAGTTTTCCCCATCTCATTTTCTGAAAATTTCAGTAATCTTCGGAAATTATACAGGTCATTGTTTTACCCGGATTTCTTAACCCGTGACTTCGAAAATTTTGCGAAGTTTCAATATGGTAGATACCTTAATATGAATAGTGTTGAATTTCTATAATTTTTTTTTGTCTTGTAGTCGATGTCGTTGAAGTTTGTTTCAGTAACGCATTTAACTAATGTACAGGAAAAAGTAGCAAAGTTTTAATTGCGTTTGTTTCCTAGATAAACAGACGTTCGGATTTTCTCAGAAAAATATAGGTACTGATGAAATATTGTCTTATGTCTTTATATCTTAAAAATAACTATCGAGATTTCTTCAGATTAATTAAAAAAGTAGAGATTTCTTACGTGGTCTATGATCTTTCATTTAAGCTTGACAAGAAAAAAAATGAGTGCATAATTAAGGTGTTCTTTCCATATCAACTTCAGAATGAATAGTAAAGAAAATTTAAAAAACTTGAACCTTTTAAAAAGATTTTTTTTTATAATTAAAATTTTGTTTAGTTAAAATATTTTCTTAACCTTTAGAGAAAGTCTTAACTAATCATCTTAAACAGTGGAACAATTTGCTCGGGAGTGTGTGTTACACATATTTTCGTAGAGAAATATACGAAAGTAAGGATTTTCTTATCTGACAGATTCAATTTTATTAAAATGTCAAACAAGAAATAAATAATTTTTCCATCGACTTGTAGATTTTCTAAGATGTTACAGAAATTTATTTAAATGTTTAAAAACTTACGGTATGAAAAAAGTTCTTTAAGAAAAATATGAAATGAAAATTATATAGTGTTTTATAGGAAAAAATATACGTAAGACTTTAATTTTATGCAAAAAAAAATGTATACCAACTTCTGAGTAAATAGTAAAGAAAATTTAAAAATGACAGACATCGTTGAAGTAAATATCTGAGAGACAGGACTAACCAATAAAAAAGGAAATAATTGCTTTAGAAAAAATACAAAATCATTGCTCTAGGAAAAAAAAGAAAATGATTGAGTTAGAAAAGAAAATCAATAACAATTTCAAATCACTGTTTAAGTAAACAATTTTTGGAAAAAAAAAAATTACACTTCTTGAGTTTTCAATTTCTTGGTCGTTGGTGCACCATGTTTCGTCGTCAGTTTGTACATTGCTGGTAGAGAGTTGGATGTCCGATAAGTATTTGATCACTAGGAAACATTTTCCAAAAAAAATCTTGAAGAATTCGAATCTTGAAATCTTGAAAAAAATTCGCAAAAAAATCTTGAAGAATTCGGAAAAATCATGAACGATAGGAAAATAGCTAAGAGAATGCACCATAACAGGACACCCAATTCTTAAACGATCAGCTGATGTAGCGATGAGGTCACAGACTGACCTTTGACCTATGGGAACTTTCCTTTTTTGGGGAGAGGTGGCTTTGTAATTGTTCGGAACAGCTGGGAAACCGGTGACATCACATTTACTCCCTATGTGTAGACATCTTACCTTCTAAATCTTAATCGTCTTAAATTCTAAACTTTTATAAAGAATCTTACGAAATCAGCCAATTATCATGAAAGATAAGGTTAGTTAACAAATAAATGAATGATAAGTCTTAGAGGGAAATCGTAAAATATATCTGGAAAAAAAGGACTTTAATAAATTACTAACGGAATTTCTACGAAGAAATTTATGAAAATCAGCCAACTATCCTGAATGATGATGATAATATAACAAAATAAATTAATAATAATCAGCTTTAAAGGGGAATCCTAGAACACGTTGAGAAAAGGACCTTACTAACAAAATTTTTATAAAAGAAAAATGAATAACTATCGATCATCAAAGATAATAAAAAACCTTAAATCATATAATATACCAACAAAAATTCCTAAAAACAGTTAAAGAATTTAATTACTTTAAATACTCTGATTTTATAAAAAATCTTTTGAAAATCAGCCAACTATCATGAAACATAATGTTAAATAACAAAATTAATAATAAGAAGAATTAAATGGAAATCATAGAATACACCGAGAAAAAGACTTATTAACAAAATTTTAATAAAAAAGAAAAAATGAGCAACTAGCCATCATCCAATGTAATAAGCAACCTTAAATAAATCACATAATACATCTTGATAATAATAAATCTTAAAGGGAATTCATAGAATATATCTGGAAAAAAAGGACTTCAATAAATTACTAACGAAACTTCTATAAAGAAACTTACGAAAACAGCTATTGATCATAAAAGATAATGTTGAATAAAAATAAATAAATTAATAATAATAATAACCTTTAAAGGGAAATCTTAGAATACACCGAGAAAAGAACTTTGTTGACTAACAAAATTTTTATAATAGAGGAGAAATGAACAACTGGGGATCAGCAAAGATAATAAAAACCATAATTAATAATTAAATCATAGAATATACCAGTAACAAAAATTCCTAAAAACAGTTAAAGAATTTAATTACCATAAATATTATACTTTTACGAAGAATCTTGCAAAAGTCAGCTAGCTATTATGAAGGATAGTGCTACTAACAAACAGATTAATAATAATAATAATAATCCTTAAAGGGAAAACATAAAATATCTGGAAAAAAGGACTTTATAGAAGTTTCGTTAGTAATTTATTAAAGAAACTTGCAAAAACAGCCATTGATCATAAAAGACAATGTTAAATAACAAAATAATAATTATAAGCCGTAAAGGGAAACCCTAGAATACACCGAAAAAGGACTTTACTAACAAATTATTTATAATAGAAAAAAAAATGAACTAGCGATCAGCAAAGGTAATAAAAACCTTAATAATTATAGAACATACTAATTACAACAAATGCCAGAAAAACGAACCAACAACTTCGATAAAGTGAGCTCTTATCAGAAAAGAATATCATCGATAAGAAAAGGAAACATCTTGGCTTTGTATATCGATTTAAGAAGAGAGTTTAGGTGGATCTTATCAACTCATCATCGGTCTAACGGTTAGAGCGTCCGCTTACGAACCAACAAGTGGTGGATTTCGACTCCCGGGCTGAGGGGGAAAAAAAAAGTCTTTGAATTAACATAGGTGGCTGTAATGTGAATAAGTACCAACTCATACCACTAGGTGGGGTATCTAATTGAACAGAGCCACATATATATAGAGAGAGTTTGGTCACGGGAAGTGCATGGAGCCATTTTCGCTCAATCCCTCTCTTCGTTCAGAACAACGTTACATTGTTGCATTTGCTATAGTCGGCGTATTTTTTAGTCTCAAAATGGAATGAAGAGCATCATTAAACTTTTGAGCAAATGTTGTATTTGGACTTTTTAAGCATATAAAATGACTTTAAATTAGCTCCTAAAAGTTTTTATACAGGGTTGCGACATTTTTTCCTCCACACGCGGCATTTAGAAACATAAATACCTCAAACAACAATATCAGCCACGTTTATTGGCGTAGTGGATACTAGCGCTGATTCGATGGCAGATGATGGCGTTGGTATTACTACGCCAATAACCGTTGATTGGATGCTGTTGCTTGATTTAATCTGCAGTGTTCCAATTTATTTAAACGTAAATACTCGCACAGTATTTTCAAAATTGCGTTTAGACGTGATAATTGAGTTTTCTTAAAAGATTCTATTTTAGGTGGATAACTGTCAATTTCTCAAGGTTGGCAGTTAAAAGAAAGTATTATTATTGTAACTTTGTTTGAATGTTTAACCATTATTGTTTCATAAATCCAATTTTAACTACTATACTACTACAACTTATTTATACCTATTTCACTCTAAATTTACCTATATTTTTACTTTTTTAAACTTATTATCTACCTTACTTAATTGCTTATTATTTACTTTATTTCATTTCATTACCTACTAGTTGTATTATTTTATTTAAATACTCAGTGGGCAATGAGATCAATGGCCAATGAAAACATATGGTAGGAATGGTATTTGGCTTTAATTTTCCAACCAATCAAGCAGCATGAGCTCGACAACAATACATGACTGAACTCTCCCTATGTATGGCTCTGGTTACTGTGCCACCCAGGGACATCACAATTATCACGAAGCTGGCTAACACGCGGAGCCTCAAAATGGGCAGGGTTTATTTTGGGGGGTGTCAGAAGGAAAAAAACCACCTCGGGATGGGCTTCTACCCAAGACGCGATTTTTCCTTTTTTCCTAACCTCTAAAAATTGTCCATTGAGACAGTGGCGCAGCAATTCAGGCATGATGTGGATTAAACTGCTTTAAAAACGACCCCGTGATGCAGGGTTAGAAAAAAGAAGCCCATGTTTTGATGTCCGAGGGAGGATTGAGCTCTCCAAGTTCCCCCATCTTGCGCCATTGCATTTAGGCTCAGTGTATCAACCATTTCCGTAGCAATTGCGTCGCCCCTGGGAAAGGGCAATAATATCTCAAAGTATAATAACGGATCAAGCTGGAACCATACAACGTGCGTTTCGGGGAAAAAATTTCGCGAGAACCTCAGTATTAAAAAATAGTGAAATTTTCATAAATAATGTAATTTGTCACAGTTAAAATTTCCATTTTCGGAAGCGGTGAATCAAATTGACTGAAGAATTATATTGGCTGCAAAGAAAGTATGGACCAAACTGTTTCTGAAATGAATCCTAACGAGGATATGGATATTTGCTTGAGTTTTTACGACTCAAGGACAGCAAATACCATTCTGCACCGGTTCTTACAGTTTTCCGGAGAAAACGAACCTCTATCAAGCCAAGTAAACCCCGTACTGCGATGGACAGAAAAGCGGCACGTGGTCCATGATACCATTGGGGATTAAACCCTGAATAATGGCACGGTAAACGAATGCGTGTGCTGCCACTATGACAACACAGTACAATAGTTCTACACATTTCCGACGAATCCGAACCTCTTAAAGCCTGGAAAACCAACCCGCAGACTGCAGTAAGCAGTTAATAAGTGCGCACCGTTGGAACTCAAACCCGGATTAACAGCACACTAGGCAAATACGTTGCCACAAGACTACATGTCATAATGGTAATCCTAAAAGTATGATGGATGTTCAGGTCGTCAAATTACCTTGGAAACAAGTTTCAGAAACTAAAAAAATTTGACAATTCTTGAACAGCATTTAAAATAACTACTACGACGAATATCGCAATTCTGGAACTATATGCAGCCTCTCGTTAAGAATACAGAAACAGAATTTGTAAATAAAAATTTAGGTTGTAAGTAACGCTAATATAATCCATATATGGAAAATTAATTACGAGTAGTAGAAATGTAACTGAAAGGATTTCGGAAATAAAAGATCGTTCAACAATATTTTGTCGTCTATTACACCTCTAAGGATCATTGAAAGAAACAAGATGACAAAATAAGGGAAAGGCAATACGAAAGCATGGGGTGCGTAAATAGGAAGCGACAGCATGATTATCATAATACGAAAACCAGTCCCCAAAGTCAATTTGCATGCAACTTGACATTTGCGAAAAGTGACAGAATGCAGGAATTGTTGTTACATTTCATTTGTTCAAAATTCATGTCCATTTCAAGCGAAAACCGAGGAATAACGTATGCGTTTCTATAATTAATTCAAGTATAGTAAACTGGCGTTCAAAATTGAGGTTACACTCAATGTTACTACAATTGGAGAGGTATATAATTTGCTCTGTAACTCGTAATGTGCTTTATTTATAAAAAAAAAAACAATTTACAGAAAATTAGAGGTTTATAAACACTTACTTAATTACAAAAAATCAAATTTTGTCAGGAATCCCATGAAGGATTAAAATTGTGAGGATTAAAAATGGTCCAAAAAATCATAAACTAATTTAGGATGATACTTTTTTTTACATAAACCTGTAAAAATATTAGAAAATGATAGTTAATGCTTATGTAAGCAAATTTTTTATCCCAAAACTGTTTTTTCGAATTTTTGTTTTCCACCTTCAGCTTCTGTGACATTTTGATCATCGATTCACTTTATAGGATAACAGAAGTATACGGGTAACTTATAGCGTCAGCCGAGAAGCAGGGGGAATTCCTGACCTCTGACTTTAAAGACCACCACCGGCCTCATCAAGACCACCCTTAATTACGTACGCCGCCGGGTGGTATCTATCGAATAAAATAAATACCAATTCATAAGTCTTTAATTACGGAGCCATACATAGGGAGAGTTCAGGCTGCTTGATTGGTTAACTGATGGGCAAGTGACAGACAGCGGCCATTATGGCTCAATCATCGCGCGCTCTCAGTACTGTGTTAGCATACTCTTGGCTGGTACAGATAACGAGTGTTTTAATATTCAATATAATCGGAGCCTATTCATTGTGAAAAATGGTTGTGCGGTAAATTACAAGAAGTGGTCAAGGAGTAAAATTATTTATACATTCCAAATGGAAAAAATGATCAAGAACGGCGCAAAATTTGGTTAGCCAAAATAAAACGAAAAGATTTTAACTTCGTGAAAAGTACCTGTTTGTGTGAAGTAAATATTTTTTTTTAAATTTATTTTAGTAGTAAAAAATGTACCACGTGCACGTGCTTTGTAATTTTTCGTTCACATTTGAGAGTATTACAATATGAGATAATATCGGGAATAAGTTTCACCCGTAATTTAACCATGTAAAATAAGTGCCAATGCCTATCATTAATGTTTTAAATAACTTCTTAGTGTCACATTTATGTTTTTAAAATAATGACAGCTTAAAATTGCGTGGATTATTGTGGTGAAGAAATTTGTACTTAAAATTGTAAATGCATGGATAAACATTTTTTTTATCAATAATAAAAAAAATGTTTATCTATGCATTTACAATTTTAAGTACAAATTTAGAAGCTTTTATATCAGTTATTAATTTTTAAATATTAATGTTTGCTCATAAAATAACTGCAAACTTAAAATAAAATTCACGATGTAATTTCATCTGTAATAAAAAAATATTTATCTATGCATTGAATAATTTTATTATTGTTATTAATTTGTCACATATATTTCTGTTTTATTACATGGTGATTTTTATATCCTTGTTTTTAATAACTAATGAAAAATATATTTTACGACGAAATAAAAAGCGAACCACGTATTTTCAATCATAAAACTAGTGGTTTCCTAAACTTTCTACAACATTGGAAGGGATCTTATGGAATTTGTATTACTTTATATGAAAATAAATGATTCATTATACAGCATTATGCTTTACTTTTTGAACTTTTCATGAACACGTCTTGGTCGTATAGCAAGGTATGAGTCTATAACATACTCTATATTGTTGTTCAAATTTTGTTATGCTTTTCTGTATGACGTTGAATAATAGTAAATAATATAATAATGAGTAATTAAAGAAAATAAAGTAAATAATAAGTAATTAAATAAAGTAGATACGTTTTAAAAAAGTAAAAATATAATAAATATAATAAGTAAATTTAAAGTGAAGTAAACTATAAATAAATTAGTAGTACAATAGTTAAAAATATTTATAAAGCAATAATAAATAGTTAAACAATTTAAAACAAAAGTTACAATAATACTTTCTTTTAACTACCAGCCTTTGAGGAAATTGACAGTTATCCACCTGAAGGTAAGTGCTTTTTAAGAAACCTCAAAATTATCACTTCTAAACGCAATTTGAAAAATACTGAGAGATTATTTACATGTTTATAAATGCCCTTGTGGAGAAAAAAAAATTCGCAACCCTATATAAAACTTTTACTTTATTTTTATTTAAAGTTCTTTTGCGTCTTATTTTAATGGTCAAATACAACATTTGCTCGAAAAATGTAATATTACTCCTCATTCTGTTTTGAGACTAAAAAATACGCCGATTATAGCAAATGTAACAGTGTAACGTTATTCTGAATGAGGAGTGGGATTGAGCGAAAATGGTGCCTGGCACTTCCTGTGACCGAACTCGCTCTATATATGGCTCTAGCAGTAACCGGTCATGAGCCTCAATTTCGAGCTGCGGAACGTGAGTGTCGAAGAAACTCGCTTACACCGTATTAAGCCTTAGGGTGGCGTAGTGGTAACACGTTCATTGGCCACGTAGAAAATCCAGGTTTGTATTCCAATGGTAACTACTGGCGAATCCGAGGGGGGGGGGATAAGCCGATCGCCCTCCCCTTTCAGCCGGGATTATAACACGGAAAATGAAATGCAAAACATAGGAAGCTTGGCTACAAATGGGAATCGGAAATATTCGCCCTCCACCCTCTTGAAAGATTTCTGTATCCGCGCTTGATGGTAGCGAACGCTTACCGTTTTTCTACCAATCCATATTCCGGTGCTGGATTACCTAGGAAACGGGGTTCCTCGGAAAATCGTAGGTCTTTGACGTGATGTGACTATAGCTACCCTTGCGCCGTAAAACTGACTCTTTAATAAACGAATGTCGCTTTGGATTTTGCCATAATTTGAATTGTTTGCTATCCTCGCGCCGTATAAATATAACGGTCGTGCTGCGCCGGAACTTATAGTTTTCCTAGGAACCCCAACCTCCACCTCCATGGGAACCCTTGTCCATGATGCACATGGAAACGAATGCGTTATACTGTATTTTGGCAGTGGAACCCGGGTTAATGTATGGGACGAAAGCATTACCACTAATGCCACCGTATGTCAGTGGCCGAGGAACCCGGACCTTTTAAGTGTTAGGAAACCAACCTCCGGACGACGGTGTTACTTAGCGTGTTTTTTCTTTTCCCCACATTTCGGAGTCGAACCAGAAATAAGGGCAGACCAGACGAACGTGAAACCACTGTATCACTGCTGTGCGTTTAATTTGAATTTCTATTGTTTTTTTTAAAAGCACGTAGATATTTTTGAAATGGTTATTTTTTTTTAAATAGTGGAACCAAAATTCTCAATTCAGCAACAGCATTACTTCAGGATAAGAGTTTTCAAATACGCAGGAGTTATTTTAAAGCCATTTTAACACGTTCGGATTTTTTTTTTTAGCCTGGTATTTGATAAAACCCTTGCCTGGAATTTCGGTTAGAAAAAGAAGCCAAGGAGAAAAACCTTAACTATTTTTTTTGTATACTTTATAATTCGTTAAAAAAAGGATAGAAGTCGCGCTGAACTTGGTTTTTAAAATTCGCGGTTTAGAATTCTCTTGTGCTTTTGGATTAGTATTGTTGTGTAGGAATGGTCGAGTTTCCAGCAGTAGCATTTCGGTGCAAAGAATTTTTAAATTTTAAGAGTGGCATATAAGGTTCTTGGTTCTAGAATTTTTTCTCAGTTGTAAGATGAGAGGAATTTATTCCAAGCAGAACACCTCCATCACTGGCATAAGGGGGGGGGGTGTTGATGGAAGTCGCTACCCCCCCTTGCAATACAATTTTGTATATATACATTTTTTCCTCCATTACACGGGTAGTGGGAAATTGTCAGGTATTAAATTGCCTTTTTTGTCCCCCATCTCCCTTTTCGCATAACTTATAGTATACAATGTTACTATACAAAAAGAATAGTAATTAATGTTCCTTTTGCGCTGTAAATGTTATTCTGAGAAAATAAATTGAATTAAATATATGGAGTTGTAGCTCTCTACATTCCCTCCACCCCTTATGAACTTGTTTATACATGATAGTGTTAACAAATGGTTCGAAAAACTTGTTTTCGATCACATCCATTGCATCAATGCTACATGCGAACTGAAGATAACAGATCCGTTGAATTTGTTCCCGCTTGAATTGTTTTTGAATTCGAATTGAATTTGAATTGTTTTCCCGCTGTGGCTTTGCCATGGAAACTCGTTGACCTAGCCTGATCTTAACCTTGGTTTAACTCCCCAACAGAGTAAACGTAAAGAAAAATGCTTACCCATTAACCGCTCATTGCAATTCGAGAATTGGTTACCTAGGCCTTTAGAGGTTTGGATTCCTCGTAAAACTGCAGGTTCCTTTGCTAGAGAACTTTCACTGTCCTTGCGCCATAAAACAAAAGATGATTGGTCACCTAAGCCTCGAGAGGTTTTGATTCTTCGGGAAACTGCAGGTTCCGGTGCGAGATGACTTTCACTCTCTTTGCGCAAGATACCACAAACGAGGATTGGTTACCTATGCCTCGAGAGGTTTGGAATCTTCAGGAAACCGCAGGTTCCGGTGCGAGATGACGTTCACTGTACTTGCGCTGTAAAACATAAACGAAAATTAGTTACCTAACACTCGAGAGATTTGTAATCTCTGAAAACTACAGGTTCCGGTGCGAGGTGACTTTACTGTCCTTGCGTCGTAAAACACAAACGAGGATTCTTTACCTAGGCCTCGAGAGGTTTAGAATCCTCGGGAAACTGCAGGTTTCATTGCGAAATGACATCTGCTGTCCTAAACACACACGGATTGGTTATTTCTTCCGGGATTTGTTTTTGTCATGAACTAAAATTCGGATGAACCTTTACACTAACTTTAATTCGTATGAACCTTTACACCAACTTTAATTCGGATGAACCTTTGCACTAACTTTAATTCGGATGAACCTTTACACTAACTTTAATTCGGATGAACCTTTGCACTAACTTTAACCGTATGTGTACGGCTTCACCTTGTTTGGTACAAAATTATTCTTGTTGTCCTAGTGCTGTAAAAATACAATCAACCAACTCCCCCTAACCTTACAGCACTCTCTCCTAGGAGACATGCCTAAGGGTAATAATAATTACGATAACACGTTTAAGAATGACGAAATAAAAATGATGAAAGATAGCCATCATGATAATGATGCAATCATAACATGGCTAACAAAACAAAGTAATATCAATAATATTTTATTGACTTAAACAGAAAATTTTCATCTATATCTAAAGCAATATATTAAAATTGTACTTTGTTTTGGTGTCCACATAAAGTCGGAGCAATATGAGAGAGATCAGATATTTTCAGACTCGCAAAATATAAACGCATCGTTCAAATAAGACAGCTTTCAGGAACTCTTACTTAGTAAATATTTAAACTATTTTTGGTCATAAAAGTAAAATTATAGGGCGTTGAGCAGCAAATAAAAGAGCCTTTATATTTCTTAGCACTAAAAGAAATCGTGTATATATATCAAAGTGAAAGAGCAATTCTTTACGTAGCATAGTGATAGCTACACACTATTCCCCGGAGATGGGAGAATAGCAAGCCTATATATTTTAAAGGGCCATTGAAGACAACTAATAAAAATGGCCGACATTTATTCTTTGAGTTTGTTTTTGAACGTCCACCCTTGTGCATAAAAATTGGGAAGCAGAAATGACTTTTTGTGAATCATTCATGGCCTGATTGTAAAATGGCTTTTAAAATTTTCTGTGACTTGTTTATAACTGGAGCATATTTTATGGCAGGTAGGGAAGTGGATTGTATGATGCCACACATTCATCCATATGAAGATTAGAATCGAGTAGAATCAGAAATAAAGGGGCTTACATTATTTTCGTTAAGTAATTCTTTGGATAATCCCCAGAAAGGGCCCCCACCTTGTGCATGCCTTAAGTTTAAGGAGATTTTCATATCAACTGATTGCTCATTGTTTTTACCGTATGTACAATCTCACCTTGATTGCCGTAGAATGATACTTGCTATCTTTTCATGGGTGCCCATATGGAGGGCTCATAATAATAATGATAAGGTTTATTCAACCCAATCTTGTATACATTTTCATGAGGCACATATCATCAGCGATTTGAGAAAAACGTAGAAGAAATCTTTTAGATTTTACGCTTATGATTTAGGTGAGAATTTGAAGAGAATATAAAGCCGAAGCTTATTAAGGGATTCTCTTCCTTTTTTTTCGTTTGGTTACGTGATATATTTGGTTGGTTTAATTTTTACGGCGCAAGGTCGTTTTGCGCTAAGCGCAGTGAAGTTAAACGTAGGTTACTTACATATATTTGTTACATTGCATAATCGTTTGATATACGTTGGTGGTCTAGGTTAGGGTCATGACGCAAGGAAGGCAGAGGTCTTCCTGCGCTGATAATATGTCACCCACATCACATTATCAACAATAACCATTTTTAATCCACAGCAGGATGGAGGTCTCTCTGTTTTCACACATACACGTAGTACGGTGAAAGAAATACAGAAGAAGCGGCTTTAAACTCTTCACGTTGGTCAGACGAGTTGGCAAGCTGGACTTATAGTTTAACGAAGAATCCGAACTTCGGTCACCACAGCCAAAGTTCTGCGCTAAAGCGGGACTCGTTCTGTCACCTTCCTCCCACTACGGCATAACCTCTACCGATGCTGCTTCGCAGCGATCTCTCAGTCGAGTGCTGGCATTCTTAGCAGAGGACGGTTGTGGGACTACATCTACTATTCGTTATATTGCACAGTCGTTTGACATACGTTGGTGGCCTAGGTCATGGCGCTAGGAAGGCAGGTTTGCTGCAGGCATGGGGAGGTTCTCCTGCTCCAAGCGAAGTGAAGTTGCACATACGTTATATACCTCTATTTATTCGTTATATTATGGTGTATTCGTTTTATAGACGTTGGTGGCCTAGCATGTGTCGTGTTGCTGTCCTTACGTCGTGAATTCTTAAATAAATGAAGTTGCGTGATATTGGATTCTGTTCTCAAGCAGCGAGGATTTTCGTTATTGCATAATTAGTTTCCTAAGCCTGACGAAAGGAGGAAGCTTTAGGAGCTAAATATGACTCATCTGAACAATATTTTTGAATGTAAAATAAAATTTATTATGATTGAAAATTTGGTTTCTATTAAAACACATCTACATGACATCAACCCACTTCCGAATTTCTGTGCACGGGCCTGCTAGTACAGTATTAGGACTTGTAGTACCGGATTTCAACAATATTGTAAAATTTAACAACGAAGTGATTTATTTGCTAAGAATTTCTTACTCTGTGCATTTCCGATAATTGACCTTTACAGTTATTTTTGGGAGATACTGTTCTTGTTAATTGAGTATGAAGGAAATTGGAGCAAACTCTGTAGTCCCAGAAAAGGGTTGTAACGATTTACAAAATGAATTAGTGAATGGAGTTGATGACATAGGAGGGGATGCCGCCAGGGGCAGCGCAAAGACCCAAAATTTGCATTAGGTTTACAAGATACTGTTTTCAATTACTTTAATAAGTAAATTTCGTATTCGTTATTTTTCCATAACCAATTTTTTAGATGTTTGCACATTACAAACACGAAAGTCTGGAGTAATTTATTAATTAATGTGCTTGAAACCAGTAGCGTATCTAGGGTGACGGGGGGGGGGGTAAATGCTTTCCCTTAAACACTTAATTGGCGTATTTGGAAAGTTGCAAAATATCTTCACAAAGAAGGTTCGTGTCGTATATTATTTCTGCCCTTTCCATGGGTTAAACCTGAACACTGCCCTGATTGTAGCCACTGCTCATTTATTCTTGGATTTAGTTTTAACCCCAATAAGCCACGTTAAGCCGACTAACCCGAAACGGAAACCTTAGGTAACATCAGACATCTAAAAAATCTATTAATAATCCAAAATTGGATTATTCTAAAAAGTTGGAAGCCTCCTCATAAAGAAATTTCCTTTTACACTATTCAATAATAAGACGGTATAAAAAAGTAATTCAATTTTCTTTAATCGAATAAGTTTTGTGTAAAAAATACCCTCTTTAAAATGCGGTAACGTTTGGATATCCTTTCAAAGCCAGCGACCTCAATACTTCTTTTTGAAAATTAAATTTGAAGACCTCGCTAAAATATTCGAGAGACGAGCGACGGTTTGATGTTCACATGAATTTATCCAATTATCGAAACTAAGATATCACATTCCTTCTAATTTTGTAATGTTAAAAATAAATTTCTGAGCATTAAAAATGCAGCAACAAAAAATAGACGTTAAGTCTATACTTTTGACGCAAAAAAGTCTACAAATTTCACTTCAATACTGGGTGGCATGTCAGAAATCTTGATTTAACATTTTCATGCCAATAGGAGACCATTCAATAACTCCGAAACTATAAGACATATTGGAATGATTTTTCTATCATTCTAACCGGTATATAGTTCCGTTCCCGCTAAAATATGAAGTCACCGCCGAGCATTCGCAAGGGGCGGAGCTCGACACAAAACGACCAATTTGGGCGTCTGCGAAAATCTTGTATCACTCAGTACAGCTCCAATAACGTAGGCGTTCGTTTTGATATCGAGCGATAGATCTCGATTAGATCTTCGTATTGCATGTACATTCCAAAACATTGAGCCAGTTTTAGAGGGCAACAAAATTCAAGCAAGAAAGTGAAATTGAAAATTTCCACAATATTGGTTGAAATTTGAGCGAACGCCAGCGTTACATATAAAAGATGCATAGCATCGAAAAGGGCGTCTCAGAAAATATTCAGAAATATGCCATTGCCAGTATCTTCGAGGGTTTGGAGGCATAGAGCACGCAAAAATGTGAACATGGCGGCGTGGTCAACGATGGTTTCTGTGCAAAAATAAATGTATCAATCCATTTCTGAGCTCTATTGAAGCTCGCAGCCACAAACGCCATTGGATTGGGAAGTTACTCGCGTTTATTCTTCGACTATCTATCCCGTTACAGACACAATTTTTTTCTGTGTAGTCTACTATAAAGCCACACGTATTGAATACTATACTCGCGGCAAAGCTAACCCGATACACTGTTAAGGCTACTGTGACCTATTCACTATGAATACCTATGCAACGAGCATTCATTTTCCAATTGGCGAAAAATGAGATAGCCCTCAATATTATTAGGCTATTTGTCGTCTAATTTGGAATGCAGAAAAACGCGGTTGCCAAACTTCCACGCGACAAATTTCCAGCCAAGCGAACAAAGTCTTCTGGGTGGTTAGTTATTTGAATGACATCAGCGCTAGTTATAATGATTCTTTTTCCTAAATTTAATAAATACCAGATTTTAATTACACAAACATGCCTATGTTTTATGTATTTGAGCATTATTTTAATGTTTTATGTCCGAAATGTATCTTTTATTAACTCTGTTAACGTAAGAAAAGACTTACAACACTGCACTGGCGGAATCATTCTGCTCTGCGCCTTTTCAGTATACCAGGCTAGCTTTGCCGCGAGTATAATGGTGGTCGTTTCTTCCGTTTGTAAAATACGCCAACGAACTATTTGTTGTAAAAAATAAATGTTTTAAAAATGGTTGAAAAAAAAAGGTTGAATAAACAGATTCATTAAACTATAGGCCTATTATTTCAACTTCTTGAAAACTCTTTGAACATATCATAGCTGAAGAGATACGCTTTACACCTGAGTCTAAAATTTCTTTCTATCGTCTCAACACGAATTTAGAGAGGGCTATTCAACAATTACCCAACTTCTTAATTTTACGCAACAATTAGCCTTCTCCATTGACAGTAATGTCCAGACAGATATAATTTTTATCGATTTCTCGAAAGTGTTCGACAAAGTACTTCATTCCAAATTAATCTATAAGCTTCACTTACTTGATAAACAAATTTTAGCATGGCTTGAAGTTTTTCTAAAGGATCGAAAGCA
>QLNU02015359.1:8123976-8141208 GCA_006491805.2 Dysdera silvatica
ACTATAATTCAAGAAGTAAAACCTTTCAAATATCTTGGTGTGACCAACGTTTACTTTTGATTTCCAAAGTAACCTCTATATTTCTAATATTGTTAATCAAGCTGAATCAAAATTATTTTTTATCTACAGGGACAATTAAAACATTCCACTAAATCCATCAGACTATTATTTTACAAAACATATTTTACAATATTAAATTATGCTTCGGAAATCTGGGATCCGTTCACAAATCTCAATATCAACCCCTTAGAATTTGTTCAAAGTCTGCCTGCACGTTTCATATTGAATAACTGGTCTCTAATGTTTCAGTTACATCTTTTAAAGCTTCATTAAATTTAATTCCACTTTCCCTTCATCGTAAACACCTAAGTCTTTCTCTTTTATATAAAATTATTCATAATCATTAAAAATGCAAATTTTCACAATATCTCAGACCTGCCAATTATATTTCTTCTCGCGTTGATCATTCTCTGAAAATACGATTACTTTCCCCATACCCTAACACTCATACATTTAGTTTTTTTGCTCAAACGATTGACAATTGGAATAAGCTTAACTCAGAATGTGTTTCTTCAATTAATGTCAATGCATTTGTTCATAATATTCGACAATTTGTAACATCCTAAGTATGTATTTCATACCCCCTATCTGGGCCCATAAAAAGGCCAAATAGTATTGTATAAATAAATAAACATTATAAAATTCTTCACGAAATTTTGCTAATAAGTACATTACTACTTGATACTTTATAACCTTCTATATTAATGTTGCTATATCATATATTTTTTTAAACATATGAAGATGTTAGATATGTTATATAATAAAAGTATACATATTCTTTAATCACAAATTGTTTAACACAAAATACATTTCGCATTGAAATCTTAAGAACTTTCTATCCATTTCAGGACGAAGGAATATTTTTAAAGAAGTGGTTTGAAGACTTACTACCATTACCTTCAAATTATTTCAGTGCTTAAATAAAACCACAATTATTTTATTACATGAATTGCCTCTTAAAAATGTTACAAACGTTAAACGACGACAAAAAAAAGAGCACTCGTTCTAGTTAAAAAAAAAACAGGTTTAGGAGAACGAGAAATGACGAAAAAACCTTTCAGTGCTAAACGAAACACAACGAACTTGGAAATGAATGGGGAACGAGAAAATAAAGTTAACGTTACACAAAAGGATCCAACGGAGCTCGAAAAGAGCGAACAGCCGTTTTAATCTTTTCACAAATTGTTGTTTGTGTTAGGTGATCGGTTCGGCGGCCTTTGTGATCATGCCACTGCGGACCCAACAATTTTTTTTGTACGTTACGTTTTTAGCTAAAAGACTTTTTATAATATGTACGTGTTTGCTTAAAAGTGCTGTAGAATTTTTTGGTTTTCTTAGATAAATTTTATTGTCCAATTTTTGTAATTTCAATTTTTTTTTGCACTTAAAACCTGCACTAAAAGATTTTGTTTTGACGAATAGCTTGCCATTACTTATATGTAAATAAAGTCGTCATTAACAAAAAATTAAGCTGACCTTGCAATTAGGTGAACAATTAGTATGTTAATTCATAAATAAAATTAAATTAACCATATTAAGAACTAAAAGAAGTTTCTCCAAGTTTTTCTTATTGGTCCTGGAATATTCAGTAAAAATATTTTAATCTTCTAAAGTTCAAATTATTTCTTAAGTAAGAATTTAATTTTTATTAAGTAAATTTAATTTTTATTAAGTAAAGTTAATTTTTATTAAGTAAATTTATTTTTTATCAAGTAAATTTAATTTTTTATTTAAAATTTAATTTTGTATTTTTCTTTTTGAAGTTGAAAATTTTGAACATTAAAAGTTCGATTTTAATCTTTTCGATCTTTTAAAGCCTATTTTAATTTTTCGATCTTTTAAAGTCCATTTTAATCTTTTGAAGTTCAAGACATGTAATAAAATAAAGCTCTGCAATCATTGAAGCAGTTTGCCTCCAGATCCAAAGGGGGGAGGGGATGGACTATACCTCACCCCAACGCTCCATATCCAAAATCCATAGCTGTAAATTTTGTTTTAGCTTGGGGGGTGGGCTAATTAACCCTAGTCCCTTAGTTGCGCTCAAGTCTAACATTTAAAGTTAAATACCGATTTGATTGCTGTTCTTGTAGCTTGAAATTTGTTCTCCATATGGTGTTACTTCAAAAAATTAAATTATCGCAGGCTACAAAATTTTCCTTCTTTTACTGAAGTTTTCGCAACGGGTTTTCTCGAAGACGTTGAAGCTAATGTGACTTTCCTTGAATGAGAGTGAATCGCTTTAATTTTAGCCAGTTTAGGGCAGTTTGAGGGGAATTTCCTGAATGGCACTCGCACTATTAGACCTCAATCTCCATTGAAACATCAATATTTAATCGGAGTTTTCCAGCTTTATTTACACCTAGGTATTGTAAGGAGTTCAGTAATATTCTGGCCAAAGTCCTGGGATAATTTGGGGAAGCTACTCAGCTTCAACAAAGCTTCTGGAAACATTGTTATTGGCACAGCTGACGCGCTCATCAATTACCAAGCTTCACGAGAGAGGCCGCAGTTTTGAAAGAAGTTTTTATACATTTTTGGAATTTTAGGCGTTCGAGCTTTTCTTTTATAAATTTATAGGCACAGTCAAAATGGCTTGAATTTTGTTCCACTACAAGTAGAAGCCTGGAATTTTTCATTTCCTTTTTAGTCGAGATCAATACCGGCTTTATGGGGGGGGGGGAACGGAAATGTCTCACCCAATCGGAAAAATCAAGTTCCAAGTTAGGAAATTCCGGTTAAACTCGAAAAGAAAGGACGAATAATTAATTCATTGGATAGTTGGAAATCCATGCAATTTCAGTTTTGGGGGAAAAGGCGGAACAAATTTTTTTAGCACTTCACTTTTAGGCAATTGGAACATTTTTTGACATTGGCAAAATTGAGAGTTATTTGAAGAAAAAGATTGACTTTTTTGCTTTTGTTGGTCGAAAAATTTTGTGATTATAACTGCCCATTTTGTTAGCAGTTATTTCCGTTTCCACGTCTGTGGTATATTGTCCAGCCAACAGGGCACCAGAACCACAGATTCGGGGACTTTCCCCTCTCCCCTTTCTCATTTAACCCTCATTTTAAGTGCTACAAAGAAGAAACCAGAACGTTTTCCAGGGCGTTCCTTATAGTGAATCCAATTTGCAGCTGACCATGGTGTTGGGTACTTAAACTTGCTACGAGACTGGAGGGTCCATCCGTAGTTATATCTGTACAGCGCGCAGGTTTCAAATATTTCCTATCGAGTCATAAAACGCTAAATGCTTTAAATGTCCGTTATCATGGATTTTTTTTGTTTATTTAAGTAAATGCTATCTTTAAATATATATACAGTGAAACCTCTCCAAAGCGACCACTGTCGGTTCCCCGAAAAAGCGGTCGCTCAGCGAGGTGGTCTCTGAATAGAGGTAAATTAAGCATTGGGTCTGTGGGGGAGGAAGAAAACCCGTTTCCAGAAGAATTGGTTGCTAAGGGAGGTTTACTATATATACATTTTCAACTCTTTTGGTTAGCTGGAAATTTTTTGCCCCCCCCCCAGTGGAGGTATGCTCGGGCCGCCCCTGGCTGAGATAACTTTACTCTTCTGTCTAGTAAGCTTGGTTGTATAGTAACAGACATATCATCCTTCGGAAGACAGGTAAGCCATTAGTCTCGTACCAGATGACCCGTAGTGCAGTGTGACATCGTTTGATAATACGAAATGGTCTTTATTAACTTTTATGTTTGAATAATAATGTACCGAGAAGAAAAGAGTTTTCACTACCACTTACGTTAATTTGTCACAAGATTAGTGTTGTGAGTAATTAATAGTCCAAGACATCTGCTATAAGAATAAAATCGATACTATTCCTTTTTAAAACCATTGTTCTGAATAATACGGATCAATGCAGAAGAAGGATAGTAGTTTGTTTTCTGTATTAGAAATATATTAAGAGATCTACTGAAGTTTTATTAATGATTGGATAATGACATAAACATTCCTAATTCGGTGAGTGGCCCGCGATGCAATTTGTTCAGTAGTTACGCTGGCACGAGCAAAATGACTGCAGTGTTACTGATGCACGGTATCACAAAAAGGGTCCGATCCCTGGTTTATATGATTTTAAGAGTGTACCAGCGAAAACAAAATGACGTGGTGGATAATAAAATATATTCTTCAATGTGTTGTTTTTAGTCTCATCTTTACCACCACCTTTCACATCACGGCGCCATAGGAATTATAGGTCTTTCCAACTGGATAGAGCTCTTTTATATATGCGTTAAACGAAATATTACCACGTGATACGTTTTACATGGAGGCAGTACAAAGTATGTGGTACGACGTTGTACGTAGTATTACGTCACTGCTCTTTTTTCTACATATTTTCCAAATTTTTCAATTTCGGGAAATGATGCTTCCTTCTCCTTCAGTCTGTCGAGATTAGACGAGGAAAAAGTGGAAGTATCACGTTTTCCGTTTCCAAGTTCAGACAAAAATCGCATTTTCTTTTAGAAACTTGAAGTTCAGACTCAAAGAAAATTACTAATGGCGATTTGATACCAACGGACTCCTGAATAAAAAAATAAAGGCAATTGCCATATTTATGGCACGATATTTTGATGGTTCTGTACCATTTGCATAAATTTAAACCAGCAACGGTCACCAGCTTTTAATCAAAATAATTTTAGCCTTTGTAACATTTTATATGACTCCTTCAACCAGGAAATCGTGTTTAACTTCTTATTTAATATTGGCTAACTCCTTTGTCAACTCTTAAAGAGTAATCAAATGTTGATGGCTCTGTGGTTGCGCGCAATAATAATGTACAAGGCGTATATTTGAAATTGTATCAATTTGAAATGGTCAAGTACATCACTTACATCTACTTATTTCTGTTTAGAGAATATGAGTTATTTATCATTTCTTTTCCGGGAATGGGGAAGTCAAACAAATACGTTCTTTTGAAAAGACGAGAAGATACTCTGATGTAAGTGAATGATTTTTTGCCAGATTCAGCACAAGTCGTATGACATGGTTCTTCAGTCCAATTTACTGAACTTTCATTCTATACGACATGATTCTTTATCCTTTTCATGAAGCGTATATTGCATCTGACGCCTTTTTTATCCCTCGTTTGTTTTTTGGCCGGCTTTCAATTTCCACTCTCTACACAGCTGCGTTTCTTTGACAGCGGATAATGTAACCTTTGTCACTCCTCTTCCAGTTCTTGAGGTTTCCATCCAGAAGAAATAATGTCCATCGTAATTAAAGGTGTATGAAGGAATGAGAACGAAAAGTTTTAGTGAATCAGAACGTTTCCTTAAAAGAACGATCATTCTGAGAACGACCAAGCAGAATGAGATCGGATGAACGTATTCGATGAATTGAATACTTTCCCACCTTTACGTCAGAGCCGTTAAAAAAGCAGCCTCAATCATTTCGTTGATTTGTAGAAGCTACTGTTTCTATTTTCTAATGATTGCTGCCTTGGTCAAGACCTGTTCAGTACCCGGGAACAGAGGTTATGGTTTCACCTGTAATTACGATGATTTTAGCTAAATATCAATGTCCTCTATGTTTATCGAATGGATTCGTTGTCTTATTGTTCTCATTCTTTCTCCCGTCCATGATTCAGGTAAAATATAGTTCATAAACACCAGCACCATGTTCTTACCAGCATCTGTTTGAAAGCAGGAAAGGATTCCAGAGTATTATATGTAACAATAGTATTGAGGGCGAAAGGCATTATTTTATGTACCACCAAATTTTCGTATAAATGATAGTTTTCTTCTTTCTTTGGCACTGTACTCCTCGAAGAACTTGGCCTTCCTTAACGAGTGTAGTTCACTGTCCCCTGTCTGTAGAGTGGAACTAACATTTAATATACGAGGGCGAATCAGAAAGTCTTTGCCCCTATTTTTTATTAGCCAAAATAAGGTAATTACAAATATGCGTACTATTTTACGTACCTTACACTATTTTTTCACATAGTCCCCACACCGGTTCAGACATTTGTCCCATCGCAGCACTAAATTTGAGATGCCCCTGTGGTAGAATTCGTCCGGCTGACTGTGGAACCACCGTCGGACTGCTGTCTTGGCTTCATCGTTGCACGTGAATCGCTGTCCTGCCAGGAACTTCTTCAGCGGACCGAAAACGTGGAAATCACTAGGGGCGAGGTCCGGACTGTATGCAATCAGAACCGCCGACAAGCTCCGGTCATTTCACTGGGAGAGTCTGGACCACCCACCATACAGTCCGGACCTCGTCCCTAGTGATTTCCACGTTTTCGGTCCGCTGAAGAAGTTCCTGGCGATTCACGTGCAACGATGAAGCCAAGACAGCAGTCCGACGGTGGTTCCACAGTCAGCCGGACGAATTCTACCACAGGGGCATCTCAAATTTAGTGCTGCGATGGGACAAATGTCTGAACCGGTGTGGGGACTATGTGGAAAAATAGTGTAAGGTACGTAGAATAGTACGTATATTTGTAATTACCTGTATGTACCTTATTTTGGCTAATAAAAAATAGGGGCAAAGACTTTCTGATTCGCCCTCGTAGAAACGTAACACTTAATATAGAAAATAACGTTTAATATCGGAACATAATATTCAATACGGAAACATAACATATTATTATATATGGCAAGTAAATGGAAGTTCTCAGGCTCCAGAAAATTAAAAAATGAGCCTTTGCTCATTTTTATAAGTGATTTGTTTTCTTTAAAATCAGAATATGGAATTTATATTTGTCTGCATTCTGAAGGTTCCAGAAAAAAATCGGGTTACACAAAATATTTCGAGCAAAGTGGGAGGTAAGAATATTCTTTAGAGATCAAGAAAAAAAAATATTGGCTAAGCCAACTTCAAGGTCTCTGGGGGCGGGGATATTATCTCAAAGCTAATACTCTGTACATAGCCCTCTGTTTTCACAGAATGACCCTTGCTGTCCTTGGGCCACAGAAATACAAACAACCATCTGTAAATAACATTCGTTTGTAAAGTTTTAGGGGAAGTTTTTTTTGTTTTTTTTAAAAGGATACACCCCCCAAACTCTGCTAGTTACGCAAATAAAAACATTTCGTATTTTGAACGTGAGTTTTGGTCGTAATCAATTCTTTATGCATACAATCATAAATTATACAGGTATAATAAATTTATAATTATATTTTTATATAAATATTTAATTTTTCATTAACTTTAGCACCTTCAGATCGAAGACATTGTTTGTACAGTAAATTAGAACAAAATTTTTGTGTAGAGAAAGAATTTCGCAATGTATAATGTCATTTTGATATTGAAATGCTATGAAAACATGAATAATTCATTTGAAATTTGAAATTAATTTATAATTTATTTTACCCTGGAAAACTCTCCTTAGTTCATTAGAAGTCGGTACCACATAATTGCAACTAAATTAAACTTTTGAAAATTTTTGACACCGAGCGTAGATATATTGGGAATAAAAATTTCATGTTATTTAAATTTTTTTTTTTTTAAATTTACTATGAAATAAATTTGTATTTCTGCTTGCTGTCCTCGAGATATTTGTTCGCGCATGATGTCTAATTAACCAAATCAAAAGCTTACTAATTCAATTTAAAGAAAAGAGAAAGCTTTATTTGATCTGAAATTGGCAAAAGAAACTGATTTGCGCCGGAATCCACAATTATAATTAGATAAAATAATTCTTTTCCTATCGAGAAGCTAAAATTCTGAGTTTGGGTTTCAAATTTTCGTTCTGACATTTTATTTTTCATGATGCGGGCTCAAAAATGTTTAGCAGGACTTCGTATGCATCGCATACGTCGGACAAAGAATGAACATTTATTTAATGTTAAAATATCATTCTCTTTACAAATAACAGAAGAAATTCAGCTTCGTATGTGTCGTACGAATTTTTAATACGGTTTTGGTTAGCGGGATAGTAAGTTTGGCATTAAAATCGATGAGATGGTAAAGTTGCATGAACGGAAGCCCACGTTAATGTCTGTGTATTCAAACTCTAGATATTCGTACTATATATAAGTAGACGGGATTTGGTTCCCTAGGCCTTAAGAGGTTCGGATTCCTCGGAAAACAGTAGGTCCAAGAGGTTCGGATTTCTCGGAAAACAGTAGGTTCCGGCGCAGCATGACCACTGTAGTCCTTGAGCCGTAAAACCACAAACACGTAGTAGGGGTTGGCACCCCTGGTGCCAACCCCCTACTACGGCCCTGACGTTCTTGCGTCATAAAAATCCAAACAAACGCAATCGGAGTTTGGTTCCTTAGGCTTTGAGAGGTTTGGGTTCCTTGGAAAACTGCAGGTCCAAGAGGTTCGGATTCCTCGGAAAATTGTAGGTCCAGAGGTTTGGATTCCTCGGAAAATAATAAGTTCCGGCGTAGCATTATCTCTATAGTCCTTGAGCCGTAAAATCACAAACACACGTAGTCGTGGGTTAGCGTCGTACAGCTCTGGTGCTCTTGCGCCATAAAAATCCGTACGCAGTCGAAGGGATGGTTCCTAAGGCCTTAAGAGGTTTGCATTCGTTAGAAAATTGCAGGTCATAGGACAACATGACACTTGCTGTCGCCATGAAACTCAAACCAAATACTTTAAATAAGTACATATGATTCAATTAAGGGGGAGAGGCTAAAGGACATATGGTGGAGAAATATTCATATTATGCATAAATAATTGTAAATTTCAGCTTCGAGGTATTGATTTATCGTTTTTAAAATGCCAATCACCAACAGCCGAAATCTCTTTGACGTATTGGGAATTTACACCATATGAACACTTTTGATTTTTAAAATTTTTTCGAATTTCTAAAAAACCACTCGGCCAATTGTTCTCTAACTTTGGAGGTATATATAAACACTTTACAATAAAGTTTCGGTGACTTATGCATTTAGGGGACCACCCACATATTGGCAACGTGAAAAAATATATTTGATTACCCTGTATTATAAAAAGCTGGAAATTATTTGTAACTTTCAGAAAATATTTAGTCAGCTATGCTTAATGCTTGTGTGCATTTTTGTAAAATAGACATGTATATTTATGAAGATAAAAACGTTTAAGAAACCCAAATTTTGTCACATGTTTTTTGCTTATAATATCCACAATTTTCAGTCAAATTTCACGAAACTTACAGAACATTTGTCAACGTACAAGAAAAATATTATACTTAAATTAGAAATTAATATATTGAATACACGATGAGATATGAGCATTTGAAGAAAATAATTTTTTACTGCGCATGCGCGAAAGATATGAATAACTTTCTTTCATAATTTTGTAGTCAATAGTATAGAGCAACTTAAAAAAAATACCAGTGGGATATCTTGAAAATTCAGAAAGTTATCGACGATATAGTGAGCCGTATTTCTCTAATTCTCTGAAAGTAGCTAGATGATAAGGGTTTTTTCCACAAATTGTCATATTCCAAATTACCAAACACCCCTGTTCTGAAAATGAAATATTCCAGATTTATGCAAATAAGGATCAAAAGTATCTGGACACCTGCATGTTTTGCTTCTCCTTTACAGAAGTCAAAAACCTTGCTTGGTGCAGAATGACCATTGTTGTCTTTTCGTCATAAAAATACAACAAACCAACAAGAAGTCAAAAATTAGTATGAAGTGGGACCACCTTTTGTTGCAGTGATGACTGCCACTCTATCTGGGAGGCTATCTACTAGTTTCTGGAATTTTTCAGTGGGAATTGCATGCCATTCTTGCAAAAGAATATTAGTCAGCTCTTGCGCCAATGTGGGCCATTTTGGCCTAGCTCGCAGTCGACGTTCTAATTCATCCCATAGGTGTTCTATGGGATTTAGGTCTGGGCTCTTATCAGGCACGTCCAATTCCTCAACATCCATGTCAGCAAACCAGCTCTATACAGCCCTTTCTGTGTGGATAGGAGCACGATCTTGTTGAAACAAGAATGAACCCACTCCAAACTGTTGTCACAATGTAGACAACATGGAACTGCCTAAAATGTCGAGATAGCCTTCCATCTTCAGAGTTCCCTTCAAAGGAATTAAAGTGCCAAGCTCGAACCATGAGAAACCACCCCAAACCATTATGCTTCCACCATCAAACTTAACTTGCGGCACAATACAGTCAAGTAAAAAGCGTTTACCCAGCATTCTCCACACCCAGACTCTACCATCTGATTGCCAAATAGTGTACCGTGATTCATCGCTCCATAACACTTCACGCCACTGCTGCAGGCTCCATGTTTTGCACACTTTGAATCATTGTAAGCGACGCTTGACATTGATTGCAGTAATGCTTGGTTTATATGCAGCTGCTCGGCCATGAAAACCAAGACTTTGCAGTTCCTGACGAACTGTTTTTGTGCTGACGTTGCATCCAGAGGCATCTTGAAAATCCGCACGAACTTTTTCCGTCGATTTCATGCGGTTCGCTTTCACAACTCTCTTCAGCACTCTGCGTTCCCTGTCTACTAGACGGAGTGGTCGACCAGGTCGTGGATGCACCGTTGTAGTCCCCGTATGTTCCCACTTTACGATAACATCATTAACGGTGGAACGGGGCACTCGTAACATCACAGAAATCTCACGAACAGATTTTCCAGAGCGGTGACAACCAATGACTTCACCACGTTCAAAATCGTTTAGTTCGCGCTTTCCTCCCATTTTACTTTTCTAGCTTTGAAATTATAATTGTTAACGGTATTGTAGAATACGGGTTGTTTTCCTGGCTACTTTAGTCAGGGATCAGGTTTCTTTGGCAGCAGATGGTTCGGATTCCTCGGAAAAATGTAGATCCACTGCTCTACGTCTCACTAGAGTAGTGGTAACTTATTCGGCTACCATGTTATTTACCCAGGTTTGACTTCCAATGACACCATAGAACGTGTCATTTTCCTGTCTTTGTCCGAGGATTGGGTTTTCTTAGCAGAGAGGTTGAGATTCCTCGGAAAACTGAAACTCGGCACAGCCCTTCCGCCAACCTTTACTGTCCTTGCGTTGTAAAAACAGAGACAAAAAACTTGCTTTCCTCGAAATAGATACTTGTAACAACTATTGAACATTGTGGTAAGCCCTTCTCCTTGTGCCTCTTTCATCAACACAAGTTTTGTCTCGTTTTTACCAGTTTAGGCGTAAATCTTTTTCAGAAAATTGACCAAAATTTCTGTACTTTTCAAAATGTAACTGCTTTTAGTAAAGTTCATTCTTAAGTGATTTCGTGATGCTACCTATCGATAGTCGTGAGCCAATATTATGGTCCCATCAAAGGCTTTTATTTCTTTTATCTCGAAGTCTATTCAATGAGAATGGTTGTAACATCCAACAATATTTCGGCAAGTTTATTCCTTTCCTGTTCCTTCTATTTTCCCCAAGAAAGAATCATTAAGGAACAAGGTAAACAGATGGGGTAGTAATATCACGAAAGCTAAATAACCATTGTCCTAAGAAATGAAATCTTTCATTGTTATTTCTCTTTAATATCACCTTAAGCATTCGCATCAATTCCTTTTGTAATTGTAGTTAATAAAATTACATAAAATATGCGTGTCTTATAGAAGAACACCGGCAGGGCCTTGATTTTCCTAAAGGCATTAGGCATAACGAATTATGCGTTTTGTCATGTATTTTTATAAGGAACTTTTGCACCTTTACACTGGTAAAGGTACTGCAGTGGTGAAATGGTAATGCATGCGGTTATCCTAGGTTCGACTATCAGCTGCACCCCAAAAAAATTACCGACTAACTGCTCACCGTAGTCCGAGGGTTGGTTCCATAGGACTTCAGAGGTTCGGATTCCTTGGAAACATAAGGATCCGGCGCAATATCATTTTTGTTGTTCTTGCGCCGTGAAACCAAAATCCATAGGTGGCAGTTAAAGACTAAACGTTACAGTGCGGGGGGTATTTTGTAATCTTCGTCTCTTGTGTGTGCTCCTTAAACTAGTATAGTTTATGGTTCCGTTTTAAAAATTAGTCGTTTATATTTTCTGAGCACCTCGTAGCGCAGTATAGCCCAGATGCTCTTGCGCCATAAAATTTCAAACAGAGCACCTCGTCGGAAATTTTGACAACTAAACTTCAGTGAAGGGAAGAATTATTATGAAAAGGTCCGTATTAAATAAAGTAGGCATTGTCTAAATTAAGCGATGTGAATATATTTGCGTTCTTAATGCATTTTTATTCATAGGTATGGCAACAAGTCGATATTAGTTGGGGAAAGTGAAACCAGAAGGAAAGGACATCTTTGGGAAGATGTAGGCCTCTGCCTTACCATCGCACCATGGGCGCCAACGGCATAAAAATATTGGGGGGACAGTATACCAGTGAAAGGCAGCTTGTTGTTAATGAGGGCCGTAGCTGGGGTTGGTCCCAAGGGACACCCCCCTTTCTGAAATGTTTTACTACCAATACTTATTCATTAGCGAGGCTGTAAAACTTTTTTGCCTCCCTCGAAAAAAATAGGTTAAGGCTTTGTTAACGACTTCTACAGGGATAACAGACATCAACAAAGCAGTGTTTAATTTAAATGTGCTTCTGCTTGATGACGTTCACTTTACCATAAAATTAATATTCTAGTCACATTTCCAGTTTCATTTTCACATGCAATGCTCCTTACTAAATTTCGTATTTATTACGCTGATGTTGATGATGTATAGTTCGTTCGCGGAAAGTTGACCGATGGTACCGTTAGAATTCACGGGAGCTGACGTCACAAACGGGCTAGTTCATTACAGCAGAGGGGAGGACGTCATTTCAGAACTGGGTTTTAGTGAACGTTTGTCTGCTTAAAACCAGGATTTGTTTTCGATTCCTATTTTTAGTCAAGTGTCTGGTATGTATTATTTTATTTTCCATGATATAATCCTGCCCCAAGGTATGGGTGCGATCGCCCCACCACCTCCTTCTTGGGTCCGCTAGTGTGAAATGGATACTTTTCCCTAGCACCTAAGTTGTACGTGGTCATTTGCGTACGCAGAGGTGGGGTGGAGGGGGGCTCATAAACCCCAGTGCGATACAATTTCATATATGTACATAAAAATATATGGAGTTGTAGTTCTGTAACTCTCTCCCCCTTATAAATATTCTGTATACGCTAATGTGCGGGGTAAAGTTTGATTTGCACAAAGACACTATAACCTGTAGGACTATAAATCAGAGCCAAATGCAAGCAACGTTATTTTTTATATTTAATTTTATTCAAATAATCTGAAAGTACTTTTTCTTCCGCTTCCTCACTCGCGGCTATTTTTAGTGACTTGCTATTTATGCTCGCGATTCCATCTGTTTTAACAGCCATTATAAAAATTTTATGTACTCAGATTTGAGTTAACACGTTTCATGAGAAAACAAGACCTTCGTAAATTTATTGCTGTTTTGTCTGGCTCTTTCCCTCCTCTATTTTAAGCCGAAAATTTAAAGACAATTTGTATTTATTTCCGTTTTTCCTTTGGATGAAGAGAATCAAAGAAGTCTCTATTTAAAGACGGGAAACGGCGAATCTCATTAACGGTGACAGCTGCGATCTTCTTGTGAGATTTGACAGCAACCGTAAGTTCTCTGACAAATGAAAATACGCGTATATGCGGTGGGATGATTCTCTGCTTAGATATTTAAAGAAATGTTTCTCTGCTTAGATATCTAAAGAAATGTTTCTCTGCTTAGATATCTAAAGAAATGATTCCCTGCTTAGATATCTAAAGAAATGATTCTCTGCTTAGATATCTAAAGAAATGATTTTCTGCTTAGATATCTAAAGAAATGATTCTCTGCTTTAGATATCTAAAGAAATGATTCTCCTACTTAACACCAGTCAACTTTCCTTTGAATATCTATTGGTGGTGATAGTTGACGAGACTACTTCCCCAAGTTTCAGGAAAAAGGACAGTGACTATAACTCAAACGCTGTTGCGCAAAGTTACTATTACGGAGATGCGGTTTTATCATTGTAGTGCTAGGTTAAGGTCAATATAGGAGTTAATCAAAAAATTATCTACCTTGAAACTGTGTTCATACATTGATCTATAACAAAGTTGTCCAACCTTTTTTGGACAGCGGACAACTTGAAAATTTCTCGCAGATATCGCTGGCCATCGGTTTCAGCGAGTTTCTTATATATATATATATATATAATACAAAATTTCTCCCAGCTATTTCTTTGTTCACCTAAGATATGGGAGGGGGTTGCTCATGCTGTCTTCGCGGTTTTTCCTTAATTCTAACCATTCAACTCGGGATTGTTCCCTGAGGAACAATTTGTTTATTACTTAAAAAGTTGTTTATCAATGATTTCGATTGAATATTCTCAATTTTAACTATTTGCTGTCTATTTGTTAAATAGCTATCAATCAGTTTATACATTCGGCCTCTTATACCATAATTAAGTAATTTTGTTCTTAAGCTATTTCCGTTAAGTCAAACGCTTTAATCAGATCGAAAAAAAATCCATAAGTAATATTTTTTCTTCCATATTTTTTTGAATATTATTAATTGCTCTTAATAGGATTTCTTCAGTTCATTTTTTTTGGAAACCGTTTTTTTATGGATAGTTTATATTTATTAAAAAAATCTATTAGTCTATTATATATTACCTTTTCAGTTAATTTAGAAAATACTGACATGATTGCTATTGGTCTGTAGTTTTCTTTTAAGTAGTTATTACCCTTTTTAAAAATTGGTCTAATTACTGCTGTTTTCAATTCATAAGAAAAGATTCCAGTGTTAAATATGTAATTTATTGTTATCGATAATGTTTTTTTAATTCATTTTTACATAGTTAAATTACTTTGGCAGATAAATCCTCAAATTCTGGTCCTTTTTTTTGTATTTATTTTAATTCTTTTTCTATTTCGTGTTCAGCCATGTTTCTAAGTAAGTGCTCCTGGAAATATTTGTGTTTAAATATTTTTTATATTATGAGTTACTGATTTGATTTATATCTGAATTCCTTGCCAATTTGTTGTGTAATAATTAATTTATTTGCTATTAAGTTCGTATTATCTGTTCTGGTATTGATTATTATTAGTTTTATTTTATTTTCATTATTTGTTTTACCCAATAATTTGTGAATTATTCTCCATTTTTGCGTGGTATTTTTTGTTGATAATTGTTCAAGATAGTAGTTATTTTTTATATTTTATTTCCTTGTTTAGTTTGTTTCTGTGTTTAGTAAAATCATCCCATCCTTTTTTTGTTCTTTCTTTCATTCATAAATTTTTTGTTTTCTTTTTAACGTCTGATTTTCGAACATTACGCCCTACTGTGCTGCGGCGGTTTTTGAGGTCTGATAGTCTCCCCAAGTCGGCGCCCGTAGGCATGTGCCTAGTGAGTCTAAGGGTAAATACGGGCCTGCATCGGGGGTCATCAACTTTTCCGATGTTCTGCCGAATTAAATATTACGCTCTTATTCTACACCTACTGAAATTGTAGATATTTATTTTAATATTCAACTATCAATTTTAAACAATTTTTGCCACCCACGTATTAATTATAGCTCAAACTAGAGCTTATGTAATTTTGGAGAAAAAGAGACGCTTTCCCCATCCTGGATTCGAACCAGGGTCCCTCCGTTTAGCCCGGAGTGTCTTGGACCGCTAGACGAATAAAGCTCTAGTTTGAGCTATAATTAATACGTGGGTGGCAAAAATTATAGTATAATAAATTCCCCCACGAAAACTTACAAAAATCTCGCCCCGGAGGCTTTCTTGTGTTGACCATATTTGGCAATTGTGTTATCCCTGCGGAGGGTAATAATATCTTACATTATCAATTACTTGTAGATTTTTTCCAAGGTTCTTGATATTACTGAAATAATTATTTTCAATAATATTGGCTTTTAATATGAAGTCTCCAAGCGTTTTCACAAGCCACGATAAATCGGGGTACAGAAAGTACGTAATAATAGAAAAACTAAAGGCTTAAAATACTTTTTAATACGCACTGGAATATACACAGGGCGTAATTTGTTTTCCAAAGTTTTAGTTCAGAAGGGAAATTTTAGTCAAAATGGTCAAACTCTTCGTTCTAAAATAAAAAACCTTATTTTTTAACAATGGGAATACGATGATAATTTGACATAAATGGCCATGTTCTGGTGCTGTATTAACGTCTTCTCTTAGAGAGTGTGGTAAACTCGTGTTCGATTTCCAACGGTGTAGGGGAAAAAATCGAGAGGGACACTCACCAACTGCTCATTGCGGTCCGGGAGTTGGTTCCCTAGGAGGTTCCATAAATGGTCCTAATTCCTCGGAAAGATTTAAACCCATTACCTTCCGGTGGCTTAGTGTAATGCTTTCGTTTATAACGCTATTAACTGGGGTTCGACTTTCAGTGATACCGTAGAACGCCGGCCGTTTTTCTGCCCGTCTTAGCCGGGAATTAGGTTCCCAGAGTTCAAATTCCTCACAAAACTCCAGGTTCCGATTCAAGCGATCTCTGATATCCTTGCGCCGTAAAACCAATTTATTTTTCGAAAACAATGATAGCCTTGCCCCACATGACTTTTCTTGTGGATTTGTCTTTTTTACGTCTTCTGCCCTTGATTTTTTTTGTCCTTAAACATTTTGAAACCAGCAGTGTGTTTTTAACACTTGAGGCAAGATTCTTACCAGTCTCATAAAAACGAACATCAGCCACTTACTTTATGAATCAGTCATTAAATAA
This sequence comes from Dysdera silvatica, assembly GCA_006491805.2. Lineage (NCBI taxonomy): Eukaryota > Metazoa > Arthropoda > Arachnida > Araneae > Dysderidae > Dysdera > Dysdera silvatica. Next base: position 8,140,646 of record QLNU02015359.1, read on the forward strand.
TAATAGTAGTAGTAATTTTTTAGTATCTGATTTGCCCTGTATAGCACACAGGAAAAGTTTATATTAAATAAAATTTAAGCAATAATCTAGTTACATGTGAGGGTGATTGAATTTTACATAGACGCGTTATTGGCAGGTTTGGAAGGCAGAGTTCTATAAAGCCGGGAATTCTCATCTAAAACAGTGGATATAGTAGAGAAGGTACATTGAACATTGGTGATTATAGGTGCCGTTTATATTCTCCTCCATCATCTTACCAGCCTGACAAGTTGATACATCACTTTCATACAAGTGCTAACTTGACACTAGTTGATGTATCTTCCGGTATGTGAGTCGGAGTAATGGTAAAGTAAGACTAATTCTGGAAGCATCGGGTCAAACAGGTGATACGAACTTATTAAATGGAGTTACAATTTTCAGCAGAGAAACCTTTATTACTGAATGTTCGACCGAATCTTATAAGTGGGTATGATTTAAGCAGAGGTCCATAGCCGCAAAGCTATGGTATAGATAAGATAGAAATGGCGAAAACCGTTAAACAAAAATTTCGTTTGTAAGTCCAA
>QLNU02015359.1:8167911-8178155 GCA_006491805.2 Dysdera silvatica
TCAAAAAGATTAAATTCAATTTCTAATTTTTAAAAAAGATTAAATTAAATTTCCTGGACAACCAAAGAAAACAAATTCAGTCCGTTGATACATATGCTTTTGAAAATCTATTCACTAGTATTTCCTTAAACAATATGCTGAATATATGAATGAACTTCGTGATTGTCTCTTTCATAACTTCAATAATGTGATTTCACTGACCAATATTCGTTGGAATGACCTATTCAACTATTGTGTTAATGATAATGTTCTTTTCAATGGTTGCATCAATTTTCAACAAATAGAAGGTATTCCCATGGGCTGCTCCTTTTTCACTTCTCTTACAAATTTGTTTTTGCACTTCCATGAAGTAAAACATTTAAATCTCGGGATTACTGCATTCAGGTGCGTTGATGACCTTGTTTTTAACTGCCCCAAATTCCTTAAACTGCCTATGGTAATTTACTCTAACGAGTTAGAACTTAATAAAAACACTCATAGCCATATTACGAATTTCTTAGATCTGCATATCACACTACAAGAGAACTTGTAGCGAAATTAACATTTATAACAAAAGAAATGACTTCCCTTTCAATGTCATCATGCTGTCCAATTTTTTTCTAATAACAGCCTGCCCGCGTTCAACGAAATATTATCATCATCACACGAAATATTATCATCATCACACAAATTCTAAGATTTAATAGAATTTGCAAAACGACGCTGATTTTTACCTTTCTTTATAGAATTACTTGGACAAAAATAATCTCGTTCCCAAATACTCCTCAGAATCACTTATTAAAAATACTTTTCTTTCTAAAAAGGCCTCCCGTTTCTAGCTATTTTCAAACTTTTTTTGCTGTTTCTAAACCCTTTTTTGCATTTTTTAGCTTTTTGGTCACAACTTGGCAATATTTCCTCCTGTTGCCCGCTCGTATTTCTTATTTACGGCTCTAAGCCTTACTATTAGACCGATATTACAATCATTACGAGTTGGTCCGTAATGCGAGGTTTTTTCTTCATTTTTTCTTGAATTTAAATTTACTTTTCTAACAGGTTGTCAGGAGGCAGAGTTTTCCTTTTGATTTAGAGCTAGGGAACTGTACAGAAACAACCTGTTACTTATGGAGCACTGTGAAGACCGCCTTCCTTGATATGTTTTCACATGTGTTTCTAAAAGAATTTTTCATCAATAGTCTTTCATCCTCTATCAACTTAGATAGCTTGAATTTTAATCAAATGGACTTTGATCAAAATTTTTTTTTTCCTAAATCAATCTAAGGAGGTTTTTTGTTGCTCCATATTACGATGTTTTTCATAGAAAATTCTAGTTGTTCCATGTAGTGTTGTACGTTTTAGCTCTGGTGTGTTGATAATTCTTTTATTATCATTGTTAGTAGTATATTTCCTGAAAATTGCATCCCATGATGTTGCTTTTATTGTTATTGTACTTTATTTAATGGGTTTGTTTATATCGCTTTTTACTATTTCTCTTATTTGTAGTAGTTTTTTACTTCGCTACCAATTTTGTTATTTTTCCTAATTTTTTTTATTCTTCCCTAAATAATTTTTTAATATACTTATATTTCAATATATCTGCATGTAAGTTGTATTTCGGACTAAAATTTGAAGTTTTTTCTTTTTTCTTGCATGTACTTTTCAAAATAAGTTCATTTTGTACATTTTATCGAAGAATGTATCTTAGTTTCATTGCAACTCATTAGAAATTGAAATAAATTAAGAAATGCAATATTTATTTTAAAAAATTCCTTCCGAACGAGGCCGGTTACCTTAAATTAAAACAACTTGATAGTCATTTCTTCCTCTAAAAATAATAGACCCAGTCCCTCGAAATGTTCAGCACATTCAAAATTTTAAACCGAATGTTTCCTGCGAATTTATTTCTATTTAATCACATCAACAGGTATATTATGTGAACTTCACTTACTTTTTGCACCGCATGTTCAAATATTGGCTTTCTTCAGAACGTAAGGTGAAAATGCTATCGGTAAAATAGATTTTCCTTTCTGAACTACAAAAAGGATATAAAACTGAGATAAAAAATGTATAAATATAGAAGAAATTTCAAAGGCTTTATTTGGAAGTAGCAGTCTTCCTATTCTATATCGGAAACCGTTTGAAGATACAAAATGCCTCATTCCCGCCCCCCACTTTTTTTTTGGCATTTGTCTTGAAAATACAGGTAATGGCTTTCTGTCAATCAGATCTCAGAATCAAAGGCCTTGGAGTATATTTCGGAGATCTTAAGAGAAGAGTCTTAAAAACTTCGAAAAATTCATAGTTTCCATTTTCCACTTTTTTTTCTTCCTTTTTGGCACATGCTTTTTTTCACATGCTGCTCAATATATGAACCTCTTTTCAGTCGATAGATGATGAATGATGGAAATATACGTTTATCCTTCGTATATGCATTTAGAATTTGACGTACGGTTGTCATCTGCCATCGAAAGGTGTCGCTTTCTTTCTAAGAAATATTTGGAAACTAGAGTCAAGAAAAATCCCTTTGAGAAAAAGAGGGCCAAGAAATAGAGTGTTAACTGATGATATTACTCTTACTTCCTTTAATTCCTAGGAGAACGTGGAGCCTTCACAAAGGATCTCTATTTCTTCGGTTTTGTGAGGGTCTCTTTTCCCCTTCCCATCCCATCCGTATCTTGCACAGTTCTTTAATTTCATTTCCTACAATTCTCAATGTGTTCCTTCCTTGGCTCACTCCTGTTTCTTTACACAGGGTTTCCAAGTCTTGTCTGTAAACATTTTCCGATTTCTTTTCAAGTATATTACCCATCCGACAATATTTTATTTGCTTTATTATTTCTGATAAAGGTTTTTCTCCGCAAGTGTTCCATAGATCCATGTCAGTAACCTTTTATCGATCAAAGTAGGTTCCGTATTGTACGATGGTAGTTACTTACAGAAAAGTAAATTTTGTTTCTCTTGCCTTGGTTCCTATCTACGTTTTATATGCGTAGAACATCACAGGGTTTAGGATACTTACAAAATTTTTTAGTTCAATTATATTCGTATATTTTATATTAGTGATATCAATTGTAAAATAATCTCACTGGAAACGAATGCAAGAAGAGATACAAGAATGATAAATTCTACACTTAAATATTCTCATTCGCATTCTATTGATTGTGACTGATTCAGCCCACAATATACGTAACCAAAAGTGAGTTATGTAAGATCAAACTAATTCGTTTAATTAATTATTTCCAACTAATTCAGTTAAACCTAGTTCGGTTTCAGCTTTTTTTAAAAGAGATTGTAAGTTATAATTGCTCGTTTACTCCAGCTTAATCCAGAGAGCAAAGGTCGTCCTTGGGACGTCCATACGGCATTTTTTTTCTATCTGGGAAAAGTGGGGATAAGGGTGTTTGATCCTTTCCTAAAAAGACAAAAAATTACAAATATATTTTCTGTATGGAACTGTAAAGTGGAGGCACCAACTCTGAATAGCCCGAGATGATGTGAGGCCCCAAAAATATTTGGGGAGCCAGGGCCTCTTAATTATTATTGGCGCTTGAATGCATCTGCACATTCTTCCATTTAGGACGCCACTCTGATATTTTCTTCAAATTAACGCCTTTGGATGGAACCTATATCCTTCAGATCTTGAGGGCAACTACTCCTAAAGTTGCTTATGGTTTTACGATGCGGGGATCAGCGAAAGCAATAGCGCAGCAATTAAAAGATTAAGGGTTCCTGTGGTTTTAAAGGTGTTGTGTCCTTAAAAAAAAAAAAAACGCGTTCTGATATCCAATGCGGATTGAACCTCAGAACCCCCTTTCGTACGCCAGTGAGCGAAAGTCGTAGTATACCAAAGCCGAAGGAACCGAATTTCTGTACCAAGGAAAATCAAACCCAGGGCCACGAATCAGTAGAAAATACGAAAAGATTTGCATACAATTTGAGTCTAAACCCTCGTTTTCTGCTCAGTAGACAAGCAGTAGCACTAACCTGCTTGATAACACTATAACCATTATAAAACGTTTCTTAGCCATATAGACCCTTCCAATATATCGTATACAATCAGTGTTGCCAAGACGAAATCGTTGCTTGGAGCAACGTGAACGTTCATACATAGAAGAACAAAGCGTCTGATCTGAGTAGGAAATCAATTTTTCGAATCTAATATCGATACTATTGAAATGATAGAATTAGCCTTTGGCAATCGATATATTTCAAACGATCTTAATTCTTTCCAGGTCCGGAAAAATTACCGCAATTTAAATTTTCAACGAACTGCCTTTCCCGGAAATTTAATCTCTTTTATTCTTTACTCCCAAATTCCACTTTAAAGTGTCCGGATTTTCTTCGCAATTTCAAGGATATATGTGAACGCAAAAACTCTGCCAGGAGAAAAAATTTTACAACTGTCAAGAAGTCGTCTAATTAAAAAAACATTTGCTGAGATATCTGATGTCTTGAGTTGACAATTCTTTTTTTAGTTTTCAGCGGACAGAAAATTTTAAGATTTATGTCTTAAAAATTGTCCGCAACGATTTTTGCTATTAATTGGCATAAGGTCACGTACGTATCAAGTGATGAAATGCCCTATGCAAGTGAGAATTAATTGGTTATTTGCTGTTTAATTTTTGAAAATAAAACATTATCAGCATTTGGGAAAGCACTGTATTTATAAACTGCACTTGACTATCTAAGAAGGGCGTGGCCGGTATGAAAGTGGGTTGTCTAACTATTTCTCTATCTTCTCGTATTCATTCATATTGCTACTTCTTGTGACTTGACACCCGTCATATGTATATATCTGTCTGTCTGTTTGGATTTTTTATGGCGCAAGAGCATCTGGGCTATACTGCGCCAATATATATATATATATATATATATCCCTATGAGCCCATAGTACTTTTTTTTATTCTGAGAGACACATTGAGCGTTTTCAGTAAGTTTTCGCGCTTTCATTTAAATGAGCTACATTAGTATAAATGCATTCCATTAACTATTGAATGATGTATACCAGCGGTTCTTCAACTGTAATCGGCGGACCCTTGGGGGTCCGCGTGACTGTATCGGGGGTCCGCGAGATTTTCCCAGTGTTCCACAAAAGTTCGGAAAAGTACTAAGAAAAGAGCATTGGCTCTTTAATGCTAAGAATAAATTATGAGGGGACGAAAAATTCTTTCCTTAAATGGTGAAAATTAGCGATGAAACACTAGAAATAAATATGCATGATGCAAATTCCGGGCTTTAAACTTTGAGTTAATTCTTGGGGGTCCGCGAGGGCGAGTGACCTCTAAAGGAGGTCCACGTTCTAGGAAAGTTAAATAACCGCTGATGTATACTATTTGTTTTCCCCAAATGAAACTCATTTTTGGTGTTGAACTCAGAATGGCGCCGTACTCGTCATAATATGCAATTAAAAGACGTGACATACGCACTGAACATTACGTTTGCTATAGAAACGCGGGGTGCCTGCAGTCCCTGTTATTCCGCATCTGAGATGCTAGTCACGACTTTGTCAATGGAGTATTGTGCTCTGCTTGTGAAGTTGTCTTAAAAAAACGGTGACTGCGTCACTTGCTCCGAAGAAGTCCTTGACATTAATGGTATAAGGCAAGGCTCTGGTCCAATGTCCGTCAAGAGTCTGCAGAAGATGATTCGTAAATTCGAAGAGGCCGATTCATTTGGCGTGAAATCCTGCAGGGAATCCAATTTATAATTTTAGCTGTCCATCGTTGATCAGTTCTTCTTGCAATATGCCCAGCCCATCGCCATTTCAGCCCTTTTACTTTAACAATGATGTCCTCTACTCTAGTTTGCTCTCTCACCCAAGTGTTTCTTTTTCGATCTCTCCTAGTTATTCCAAGCATGCACCTCTCCATGCTCCTTTGCGTTGTCTGTAACTTTCGTATTGCTCCAACTGTTAGACTCCATGTCTCTGATCCATAAGAGAGGACTGGCAATACACACTGGTTGAAGACCTTTCTTTTTAGACACAAAGGCAATTTCCCCTTCAGGATAAAACTGTTTCTTCCAAATGCACTCCAGCCAAGTTTAATACGTCTGTTGAGTTCTTTCATAATGTTGCCATCCATTGAAATCAGCTGGCCAAGGTAAATATATGAATCAGCAATTTCTAGCTCAATGTTGTCAACTTGTATTTTTGTTTCCTCTACAAAATTATTGAACATGATTTTAGAATGTATATATTTTTTTTTCGCCACATCGCTTTTCTCTAATTCTGTATCGATCTTAGAAATCTTGTTGTTTTTTTTCTTCCAAAGGAAATTGCCGTCGTTCCACCTTAGTCATATCAATGCCAAAGAAATTAGAAGGAAAAAGTATTACATTAGTTGTAATACTTTTTAACTTGGTACAGACTTGGTACAGACAAAAACAAAATGGACGCTAAACATCGCTTTCACTGCCACGTATTAGCCCTCTGCCCACTAGTTGTTTTTCATACATTTAGCCTGGAGGGAATGGGAAACAAATTACACAGTAAAAAAAGAATGTCAAATAATAAAAAGGTTGGTTTAAATATCATTTGTAACTTCATCGTTATCCTCACCAAAAAAAAAAACAAAAAAAAAAGCATACGGCACCCTTTTTTTTTGCGTTTTGAATTTTCAAATTTGTTTCAGAGTTTTTTTGTTACACCGAAAATCCCGAAAATTTGCTTTTTTAAATCAAAAATTTTAATCCATTGTCTTTAAAGCATTTATAATGAAAAAAAAGAAAAATATATATTTACTTAATGCAAAGAAATAGGATTTTTTTGGTCAAGGAAAAATGTTCACTAGCTTCTTTAATGTACTTAAGCGAAATTTTTTGAGAGCATGTTTCTTAAAGTATCAAACTAGAGTGAAATATTTTCTCTTTCCCTTGAATTGTAGATTTTTAATGTTTAGAAACTCAATGAAACAATTACGTCAGAAAAATGCTCACTCCATACGTGTAAGATGAAAAAATGTAATGTTTGAAGAAAATTATTTATGACAAACTTCGTATAAAAAATGCATCTACTTAAAGAATATTTAGGAAAAAACATAGTTTTTCATAGTTTTAGAAAATGTATAAATATTTTTATGGTGGAAGGAAACTGTTTAAATGATAACGAAAAAAATATATATTCTACTTAATGATAAAAAAATTTTTTAGTCAAGGAATAAATTGCACAATATTTTCTAATGTATTTGATTGAGACAATTTTTTTGAGGGCTGTGCTTCATTTTATATAGAATAATATTAATGCTATTTATTCAGTAAAATATTTTTACTTCGAAGCATTTTATATTTTGATAAAGATAGAAAAGCTTTTATGAAATCGTATTTTTTCAAATTAAGGGAAAAATTAGATGGATATAGATTCGGAATGCTCACGAAAGTGTAAGTTCTGACACAACATGCCATTTGTAGCGTAAAATCACAAAACATCTTAAACTTCAGAATAATTTTGTTTTTACACTTTTATAACTAAGGAAAAAAATAGAATATTTTATTTTCGGATTCCTCTGGAAAATGGTATAACTAAGGGGGAGGAAAATAGATGCGTACAGGTTCAAATTCCTTGTCAGAGTGTAGTTTTCGACGCAGCATCGTATTTGATGTTTTTTGCACTGCAAAATCACCATAAGATAAAATATTTTCTTAATCTTTAGGAAACGTCTTAACTAAGTAATCATCTTAAATAGTGGAAAACATTTCTTGGAAATTTAAGTGAGATAATATCAAAAATAAAAAGTTTGAATATATCCAAATTTTCCGCACTAGAATAAATCTTAAATAGGGAACACTGGTAACAACAGAATTCTTTTTTAATCAATGATCCTTTATTTGTTTGGAGAAAAAATCAAAAAGGATTTCGTCAAGACAATATTCGAAAGTCACATTGCTTCAAGCAGAACTTCAAGACACATAAAAATACTTTATTATTTTGATATCATTGCTTAGCCTTAAAGAAACACTATACACAAAAGTACTCTACATTCATATTAATTTGAAAAAACAAGTGATCTTATAAAAAAAACTGTGGGAATAAAAAACAGCTTCAGAAGGTAATTATTTTCATGTATTTCCTAGTGTATACGAACGTGAAAATTTCCCCAAGTCTATGTTAAATCACATTAAGTTTTATTTTAGTTCTTTGATCTTAATTTTGAGATCAAATCAAATTTAAATTAAATATAGTTACCAACACTAATCAATGCTAACAAGGCATTAGCATGTAAAATAACCAAGAAGATGATAAGGAATATAGAACTCTGAAAAAAAAATTCGGAGGATCTGGAAAATCGATAGTACAATAGTACATTTCTTTCAGTACGTAATTTTAATTTTTTCTCGCCATTAAAGTGTGCGGTGATACTCATATACAAGAATTTTGAGTGGATATCCGTTCAAGAAAATTAATCATTAAATATTGAAAATATACCAGACGATGGTGAGGAAGGCTATATTTTAGACGTTGATATTAACTATTGTCTATCAAATGCATAATGAAGATATCACATTAAACGATAAGCATAGATAAGATGCTCATCATTTGTTTTTTAAACAAGTGTTGTCAGCTGGGCTGCAGGTAAAAAAATAAAATGGAGGGATAAGCTTCCTGCAAAGACTAATTGAAATCCCATATTCAGTTAAACACTGAAAAGAGGAAAGAAGCAAAGACTGGTTTCGCAAAGAGATTTTTATAAGCTTATGTATAAGTCAGTATTCGGGAAAACAATAGAAAGCATGAGAAATAGAAAAAATTTAGTCTGGCGGCTGATGAGAAAAAAAATGGAAAGTATTGATTTCAAAGCCAAGCTTTAAGGATTGGATAAATTTGAAGAATGACGAAGATGGTAACTTTCTAGTACAAGTTCACATGACGAAATCAATTTTCAATAAAATCTATATATGCTGGAATATCTATCCTGGATATCTTAAAAACATTATTGTGTATTTTTTATTATGACATAATGAAACCACGATGTGAATAAAGTTGATGTGCGAATTCTGCATACGGATATAGATAGTTTCTTTTATAAAAGTAAAATCGACTGGTGTAAAGTTATGCCACGGATTTCGATCGTTTTGAATACGGATGAATGTCCACCAAATCACATCCCTTGCAGAAATATAAAAAAATAAACATCAGAAGAAAAGATGAAATTAATGGAAAATTAAATAGAGAATTCATCTCTCTCTAAGACCGAAAGTGCATGTCTTTAGTTTTAATAAAGAAGAAGTGAAGAGAGAGCTAAAGGTATGAGCTAGGTTTTAGTTAGAAACCATCTAAAATTCCAAACACTGTAAAACTTCACTCTTTGGAAACACGAAAATGTGGAAAGGGATGAAACCAATGCAAAGCAAAAAACATATAATGTATAACTTGGGGACAAATACAAAACTCCTTATACCAATACGATAATGAGGTGAACTCTTGACCCCTATGAATACGCCGCCACAGAGAGGAAGGGAAGATCGCATCCCCAGACGATATGTCTCAGAAGGGGGGGAAGATCACATCCCCAGACGATATGTCTCAGAAGAGGGAAAATCTCTCCCATACCCGGAACTTGGGTTGTTTGTAAACAAGATGTACGCGGTTTTCAGAAACATTACTCCTCACTATAGATAATAAACATTTCATTGCAGACAGACAGAATGCAATTTGAAGTGCGACGAGGAATGGAACCCAATTAGAGGGAGGCATTCGAAGAAGATATTACCTTTTTAAAGGAAATTTAAGGAGCTTTTCTCAGACCAAACTTGCTTATTTGTAAACAAGGAATCACCGACCAAAGAAAAATTAATGCCCCTAAACTGGAATAAACTTCTTACACAGGACAGATAAAAGTAAACTTCGATAGCGGTAGGGTATTTATTTATACTGCCCCAGCTTCCAAGGGCATGGATATAAATAAACGGTTAGCTGACATACAAGAAGAATTTATCTTTTTAGGGAAAATTTCAGCAGCTAAGGTAGGAACACTTTCCGCGCACTGATATAGGAAATAGCTCTGCGGTAAAGAATCTTTTACCAAGGTAATCGTTCTAATCTCCGGATAAATACTTCCATTGCAGTAAAAATAATCAGCGAGGAAATTATTCCCAAATTTTAACAATCTGATAATTATGAAAAATTTGATATTCCTATAAAATTAACTCCTGTGGGAATAAAAGTTTCATTGCAGTAATAAGTAGAAAAATGGTAGTCTCACGAATTTTAACAATTAAAAAAAGTAAAATTGATATAAAATAAGGACTCCTGTAAGAATAATTAATAG
>QLNU02015359.1:8178255-8195398 GCA_006491805.2 Dysdera silvatica
TAAGGTCATGCATTTTGTTGTCCAAAAAAATGGACATAAACAATTGATATGATTTATCGATTCTTTTGCAGCCATTCGATTTTTTAATCGATTTATCATAATATTAGGGCTCCTGCACTTTTTTGTTGTAAATTTAGCTCTGATATGGGGTCCACATTGCACATACAGTGAGATAAACAATGTGCACCTCCCTTTTTACACGATCTTTAAATAACACGGTCGGAAAAAAAAAGACTTCTATTTTTTTACATGGCTGACGTAAATTCTCAAGTATGCATTTTATCATTCAATCAGTTCATCTTCGAAATAGCATTAGATTATCAAGTAGCCATGATAGTAGAATTAATGAAAAACATTATGGCATTCTTTATTAAAAAATGTTCAGTTTTTCTATCGCACTAGTCATGTGATATTCATTGTCCTTAGAATACGTACATAATTGAAATGCGTATGAATTTTATTTTGCCGTCAAATACAGTATGTAAATGCATTTTATGTATAGTTGGTGAAACAAAAATCTAAACACCCGTTTGCCATTCGAGCGGTAATTGTGCTACGTAAATTTGAAAGGTGCCAATCGATAATGAATGATAAAATCTACCAATTCATGTGCACAAAATTTGCATAAGGGACCGTCTCCATATTTAAACTTGCAGAAACTTTGAAAATTCCAATAGCAACACCTAAATTTGACATCATAATCAGATTCTAGACCATTTAATTAGACTAGTTTAAAAGTTTGGCGTCATTCTGACTAATAAAACTCGAGATATTCCATGAAATGTAGACAGTGGATTCCACCAAAAGGAACTTGTAGGTGGGGAATTAAATTTTCTGATCAAAGCTCTTGAAATCAAAAAGTTATAATACCCATTGGCCTTTCTTTTCTATCACTGATTAAATTTACAAAAATACCTTCTAAATGATGATCAAGAAATGTCACTCGACAACAGTTTTAAAGCGTAAAATAATCTTCATTTTATTTTTTTTTACTTCTTGTAACTTTGCAATGCCCATTTAAACCGTCGCCTTAAAAGAATATTAAACATGAAAAAAGAACTACTGACCAGATTGCGCTGAAATGTCTGTACAGTAGGTAAAAAACCGTAAGGTTTCAATTCCCATCAGAAAATTAATGTTTTTATTCATATTTTTATCAAATATGATTTTCATAATTTATAATTTACAGTAGATATCATTTTAAAAATGAAAAACATAAAATGAATGTTCCAGCAGATATTGATAAAAAATACCATGAAATATGGTAACATTATGAGCTGAATATTTCTAATATTCAAAATTCATGAACTCTTAAACCAAATGAATTGAAATTTAGTATTGGAGGTTTATTGGCTGCAGATCTGAAATATTTAATCAAAACTAATTGTTGCGATTGGAATTTTCAAAGTTGTTGCATGTTTTAATATGAAGACGTCCCCCTTATACACATTTTATGCACATAGACTGGTAGATTTCATTTCTATCGATTGGCACCTTTGAATTTTCTGTAGCACAATTATTGCGCGAATGGCAAACGAGTGTTCAGGTTTTTGTTTTACCAGCTACAAGTACATAAGATTTTTGTCAATTGTACGCAGTTTTTGAATGAAATGTAGTTCTGCATTTTCCCTTACACTGTTTCTTAATAACATAGAACGTTTCTCCCATGTTGCTATTGGAAATATATTTTTTTTACACCGTTTTGTCCTTTAGTAGTACCTTTCGTGCAAAATGAGTTGGGTGTATGATCAATAAACAAATCATAAACGATAAAGCATAAACAAAGCATAAAAGATAAACAAAGCCTAAAAGACAAACGATAAACAAAGCATAAAAGATAAACAATAATCAAAGCCTAAAAGATAAACGATAAACAAACAAAGCATAAACGATAAACAAAGCATGAACAATAAACAAAGCATCAGCGATAAACAAACAAAGCATAAACGATAAACAAAAAACAAAGCCTAAAAGATAAACGATAAACAAAGCATGAACAATAAACAAAGCATAAGCGATAAACAAAGCATAAACGATAAACAAAAAACAAAGGCTAAAAGATAAACGATAAACAAAGCATGAACAATAAACAAAGCGTAAGCGATAAACAAAGCATGAACAATAAACAAAGCGTAAGCGATAAACAAAGCATGAACAATAAACAAAGCGTAAGCGATAAACAAAGCATAAACGATAAACAAAGTATAAACGATAAACGAAGCACAAACAATAAAGCATGCACAATAAATATAAAGTAGTATGCAATAGTTCAATATGTAACAATATTTGAATCGGTCATTTTGAAAAGGGGTTATATTTCATTGTTTTCATATGGAGTTTACCCCTTTTCAAAATGACTGATTCAGTTAAATTCTTATTTTTTTATGTAAAATCATAGAAGAGAAATAGATCTTATGTCAGACATATCGCAGTCTTATATAATTACTGGAGCCGTGGTGTACCATGACTTTCTTTGAACTTGCGCCATAAAGTTAAGCTAGATAGCTAACCGAGATCTTGCTTTAAGTTTTTAATAATTTTCGAGTAAATATATATTGCAAATGAAGTTTTCTTGAATTACGAACAAAATATTTACAAATGTCCCAATTTTAATTTTGTTTTAAAAATATATCCCTAATGCAAAAATTACACATATGGTCGAATCTCGTTAACATGAATACTCAGTGCCAAAAATGAAAAATATTTCATGTTGTTCGAAAAGGTGGGTGTTGTATTGCTAAGTTGTTCATTTTGAGAAAGATCAAGGAAAAGTTCGTGTTAAAAGTAATCCACGTTACCAAGGTTAGATTGGGTTATATTTTATGATAATTTCCTCTTTGGTAGTAGGCAGATGGAGAACAAAAAGTAAGAATCCAAGAAGTCTGGAACCTGTGAAAGGTTGAGAAGTATTTGCCGTTATTTGGAGAACTTCATCTGGAATTTCTGCAGTTGCTGGGAATGGTTTGAAATGAAATTTCCGATGTTTTGTTCCGGAGTAATGTTTTTTTTTTTCATTTACAAATAATGGGTGATTACGTGAAAATGGCTTAACTTTTACAACAAACTACACGTTTCTAATTTTATCACTCTTCCACGTTCCTCAGGAATTGGAAAAATGTACTGCGCATTATTTGCTTCCGTGTTTCCGTTTCAGCTGAAATATGCCTTGCTCCCTGGAAAAGCACAGAATAACCAATTTCTAAATCTATTTCCGTTGGATAAAGTGTCAACGTCGGCGAACGAAATTCGATAACGAGGTGTTATTTTCACGATTTATTAAGGGGTAATTGGATATTGCTAATTTACGTTAGACAATGAAGACATGCAGGAGGTTACATGATATGTGACAGTTAAGGAGGATGTAATTGATAAAACTACGATTAATTGAAATTCCACATTACGTACGGTATGTACATCTGTAATTGATGGCGATTTCACTTAATATACTTCGCACAGTATTTTTCGTTTATATTTCAGTTACTGAGGAAGTATGACCGTGCTAAATTATAATTTTATTATATCACAAAGTATTTAAATTATTTTGAGTATCCAGAGAATGCATAGGGTTCCCAGAAAGTCCGAATGCTTCAAATAACTTTGAACTAAGACAGATATTGCAACTAAAGTTATGGGTACTGGTATGGTAAAATGACTATGCACTAACAGATGAGATGAACAACAGCGCCTCTGCTGGCGAATCGAAGAAGTTGAAAATTTTATTTTGAAAAATAATAAAGATAGCGAAATATTTTCAATTAGAAAGTTGTAGAGCATTCTTCATTTAGTAAGAAACGATATAAAACTCAGATGCAGTATTTACACGTACTGCCACAAAGTGAGGTGTTGCGGAAATTTTAATGCATAGTTTTCAGTTAATGCTTTCTTGCGCTTTAGAGATTAAGTTGAAGTGCTTAAAGGAAAGAAACCATGATCTCTCTCCTATAGGAACTTCAACTCAACTTTTAAGCTATCAGAAAGCATTAACTGAAAGCGATGCATTGAAACATTCGGAACACCTTACTTTGTGGCAGTACGTGTACATAGTGCATGTAAGCCGTATGTTTTGCTTACTAACTGAAGGATGCTCTACAATTTTCTAATTGAAAATATTTCCTCATCTTCATTATTTTTCGAGAATAAAATTTTTAACTTCCTCAATTCGCCACCAGGGGAGCTGCTGTTCATCTCATCTGATAGTGCATAGTCATTTTACTATACCAATATCTCTGTCTTAGTTCAAAAGTTATTGGCTGCATTCGGACGTTCCTAGGAACCCTGTACATCCATCAATGTAGCTAAAATCATTACGCGTTTATTAACATGAGATGGCCCTCAGCGTCCCTGGTCGGGAGGGGAGTAATAATTCTAAAAAGAGAATTATCTGTGAGATGACTTGGACAAAAAAGCCAATTTGAGGATCAACTTGACGAGTTCTGAGAAACCTAATTGGCAATATTATTCCGCCAATAAATGAATGTAAGTAAAATTGAATGTGTAGCACAACTGCTAACTCACACGAAGGTACACTTTATTTTCACACAAAATAAAATACAAAAAACAAACAAACCATAATCCGATAATTCTTTTAGCATGAAAACCTACACACGGTAGCTCAATCACTATATACAATATTTACATTACTAATCCCTTTACAATTCAATACAGTCATTTGATTTAACTAACACGGACCTTGCGTCCGTTACATGCGAGAGCCTAGCTGTCTCTGGCAAAGTAGGTCAGGTCACATGACCCTAGAATTGACAATTATTGATTAGGTGGCGCCATCTATTGATAATAAAGATAAGTAAAAGCTAAGCTCCTCTACACACTCCCCCTCCGGTTACGGCTGGCGTCCCGACAAGTAACTAGGATAAAGGCATTAAAACTTCTTTGGAGGTCGTCAACGTTTTCTTAATGGTTTCTTTGGCACTACAGCATCACCTTGGGTATAAGCTTTTAAGGCGGAAGAATGGTACACTCTGACTGGTATTTGGGGTCTTTCTACATCAGCAACTTCATAAGTTGTTCTTGATCGTTAGGTCAATATCACCAATGGTCCATTACGCCTCGGCAAGAATTTGGCAGTATGACCTTTGGCAGCATTACTGAGATTGTGCTGGGTCACATACATTCGGTACACATTCACATACTTCCGGTTGGAAGATAGGGGCAGGCTGGCGACGTTGATCAGCATATCGCTTTCGTTGATCTTGTTGTTACATCGTAACTTCCTTAACTTGGACAGTAATGTCAGCAAATTTCTTTAGGTAAGGCGTAATTTCTGAAATGAAATTATCATTGTTTATGATTTCACGTAAGTCATTTTCAATGTCGTCAGTAGTTCGTAGCTCTCTTCAAAAATTTAGGAAAGCAGCTGTTTGTCCTATAGATCGGACTTTTGTAGTATTTAATGAAAAACGAATGTCAGGTGAATTATGGTGGTCTAGTGACATTCTAATAAATGGAAAAGTCCCAAATGAACAGGTATATGCAGACTTGTCTCGGTCCAGAGGATGTTCTATCCACTGAGGATATACAGATTTCAAGTAAATGGTTGACATACAAGCCCTGTGTTTCGCACTCTGAATTAAATTGTCAATGCGATGAAGCGGATAGGTGTCGGGCAGAGTTACTTCGGTCAGTTTCCTATAGTCCACACATAACCGAAACTTGGCGTTTGGTTTTGGTACCAAGACAACAGGAACATCGTATGAGGATTCCTACTCCTCAGTTACTTCCTTCTGAAGAACTACTTCAATTTCCTTTTTCATGATCTCCTTCCGACCAGGCAACATATGGTATGGTGGAACAGCAACAGGCGGATGCTCTCCTGTGTCGATGTAAGGTTTTATTACAGGGGCAGCCTCTCCCCCTGGCTGGAAGATATTCTGGTAATTTTCCAGCGAAGTGTTTAGCTCATTTCGTTGAATTGAGGTAAAGTTGTTTCCCTCACTTTGTCTTAAATGACGAGGATAGTCACACGGTTGATTATTGGTTTGCGTGATAGCTTCTGGTCTAAGAGCAGGATCCTTTCCGAATGGGTATTTGAGAATAGGAGTGTCTTCAAAAAACCTACATCTTTTTTTTTTACATCTGGCACCATTCCAACACTATCTAAAAAATCAGTCCCTATTAAAGTCCTATTTCCGTTTACTTCAGAGCTTCCTTGCTGGGCAGTAGAGGCCAATGTTAATTTCCGAAGTACCCGTTGGAGTCGCAGTTTTTCCTACTCAAACTTTCGTTCCTGCGCTTCTTCTCGCTCTTCAATCATGTTCTCTTAGGAGAGTTTCCACAAACTCTTCGTCATCCTTATAAGGCTGACTCTTCAAAATCAGTTCCTTTAAGTCAACTATTTTCAAACTTTCATCCACTTCTACCCCTAACTCTTCTGCGAAGATTCGCAGCTCCATTTTTCTAGCTTTGGCCAAAAATGAATGTTTTCTCAACTCCACTTAATCTTGTTGATTACGGAACACAATCTTGTCCATTAATAAAACAGCATAATTCCACTTAATCTTGTTGATTAAGGAACACAATTACTCTTGTTGATTAAGGAACACAGTTAATCTCGTCGATTAATAAAACAGCACAACACTTAATCTTGTTGATTAAAGAACACAATCTTGTCAATTAATAAAACTTCATAACTCCACTTGTTGATTAAGGGGCACAATTAACCTTGACGATTAAATGGAACGACACTATTGATCTTGAAGATTAAAGAAAACATCACTTAATATTGACGGTTATTGAAAAATGGCTTTACGGAAATTACGAATTTCACATCTTTCCGAAAGATAAAAACATTTACCTTGTTTTTCTTCGCGTACGTTTTGGACTGGATGTTGTCTAGACAGTCTGTCAGGTTCGTGAAGCCCGTCCTCGAGTTGGGCGCCAATAGCATAACTGGGAATTCACACGCAGGTACACTTTATTTCTACGCAAAACAAAATACAACGAAGAAAATGAACATGATCTGGTAATCCTTTTAGTATGAAAACCTATACCCGGCAACTCAATCACTATATTCAATATTTACATTACTAATCCGTTTACAATTCAATACAGTCACTTGATTTAACTAACACGGATCTTGCGTCCGTTACACGCGAGAGCCTAGCTCTCTCTGGCCAAATAGGTCAGGTCACATGACCCTAGAATGGACAATTATTCTTGATTAGGTGCTGCCATCTATCGATAATAAAGATAAGTAAAAGTTAAGCTCCGCTACAAATGTAAATATTGTATAATGTTCGCTTTAAGTCTCGCAGTATATGCTGATAGGCTAAAGGAATTTCAAGTGTTTTTTGACGTCCAGAGTGTATTGGCACGCTAACATTATCTGAAGAACCTACATGCAGTGGATTTTGTTAAAAACCGCTGTGCTAAAAATCGACATTTTTACATTTTTAATGGAACATTAAATCAAGTGCTGTCCCGTGGCGTAAAATATACAAATACAGTGTAACCTCGGGCTAACTGGGATTGGTTTCACTCCTACTAAGAGTTATGGCGCGTTAATATATCGTGGCATATAGGTCATGTTAAGTTGACAATCCTGTTCTATACGATTCGAAGCGCTGTCCTGTGATGTAAAATATATAAATACGTTGTGACCTCGTGTTAACCGGGATTGATTCCTCTCCTACTAAGCGTTATGGCGCGTTAATATATCGTGACGTATCGGTCACGTTAAGCCGACAATTCTGTTCCATATGATCCAAAACGCTGTCTTGTGACGTAAAATATACAAATACAGTGTGATTTCGGGCTAACTGGGATTGGTTTCACTCCTACTAAGCGTTATGTCGCTTTAATATATCGTGGCATCTGAGTCACGTTAACCCGAAAATCCTGTTCCATACGGTCCAAAGCGCTGTCCTATGACGTCAAATATACAAATACAGCGTTACCTCCCTATAGGGGACACCCATAAAACCGGATACTCTGTCCCTTAAATAGAGGTGCCCCATCTTTGGAGGTACATGTATTGATACATGCGCATATTGTGGGACCGGAGACTCGTTCCTTAAATTGAGGTGTCCATTACTGGAGGTAATATTGCAAGCATTTCTCCTGAATATTTGTTTTATTGACATCACTGGCGTACGCAGGGGGGTGTTGATGGGGTTATAACCCCCCATCAACGCAAATTGCAATGGAATTTTGTACATTTAACATAAGAATATGCGTGTTTTAGCTCTGTAACCTCTCCATTGAGCTTATAACCCCCTCCTCTTATGAATTTTCTGCGTATGCATCTGATTCATGTAAAAGTACAGGGTGAACTGAAGAGGTTTAGGATCAAAGAAATCGCCTTTAAGATGTATTTTTATATTTTAAGGTTAAACGATAAATCGTTTGGAACCAGACCCACTACTTAACAGGATTTCTGAATTTCTTCTCCGAAATTACAAATACATGCGTCAACTCCATTTTGCCCCATGTTGTTCTTTCTCATGCGAAGCCACTCACTAACTTAAAAAGTTCTCGACGACTAATGAACTTAAAACGGGTATATAATGATCATTACGGAGAAAAGATATAAACGAGGTATCTGGACTGTAAAAATGAATTATATGATCCATTGCTTACCGGAAGGAGACCATTGTAGCAAGCTATTGATTTCTCTCCTCTGTATCTAACCTAATAATCAAGCAAATAATTTCTTCATTCGATTACATCAATGTGACAACTAAAATATTAAGCCCCATATGCGTCATCATAAATTTTACACAGGTTGAATAGATTTACCCCCACTCTTTCTGAGCCATATATTTAATATATTTACATGCAACTCATCTCATCAGCGATTGAACGTAGGCTATCCCAGTGAGCTAGAAGGCTATGAACCCCACGCAGCAGGGGTGGACGACTGGGATCTCTCAAAGGGCGCCAGTCTTGGCCTATTCGAAGGCGCAAGTCCTATCGTTCATGAGGGCGCGCCGGCCCGGTCCGCCACTGCTACACAGTATGCTCTAAAAATTCGACATTGTATGATTATTATGGCGAAAACATTTTTTTTTTTATCTGGTGACTGTGTAACAGTTACGTAGCAAAGAAATAGAAGTTGAGCGTTGTTTATAGAAGAGGGTGATTGTGAGGAAGGGATGAGGTTTCTTTGTAAGATGACATACACTCTTAGGAATGAATAAGCAAGAAAAAAGACGACGCAAAGATACATTTCGCAGATAAATTAACACCAGAGATTTTTATCTTACTTCAGAAGAATTAGTCAAAGTTTGGCGATCAGTTTGGCGCTTCTGATGTAAATTTTTAATCTGTAATGACCACATAATGGAAATGCGGGATTTTGTCATGCACAAAGCGTTTCCATATTTCTATTACGTGTGAGGAAAGGGCGTTTTATTATGATAAAAGAATATAAATATAATAATATATAAAATAATATATAATCTAATATATAAATAAAAGAATAGAAGAGTATGAAATACACAGTTTGGATCGCCAATCCAGCCACAAAACATTGAACAGGCCTTTGTACAAAGGCCTTTGCACTCCTTATGTACAAAGTCACAAAAGGTGACGTAGTTTTACCTTTCTCTATCTCACAGACGACACATGATTACAATACACGTCACCAGGACGATATCAGGCTACCGCGGACTCGCACAAACTATAAAACACACAGTGTCTCCGTTACGGGTTCTAAAATCTGGAATTCGGTTCCCCAAGATTTAAAAGCTCTGTCTTTTCTCACCCTTAAAGCCAAAATCTTTGATTAGTACTTAAATCAAGTATGCTCTGCCTGCTACTTCTGCCTTCCCACTCTTTCCTTTTAGTTTTCAGTTCTTCCCCCTCCTCTGCTCTCCCTGCTCTTCCTTTTCCATTTTTCTTTTGTCTGCCTTTCCCTTTAAAAGTCCTTTAAAACTGCACCCGCAACGGTCAACTCAAAATTCATTTACATTTTTCTACTATTTTTGTTTCTCCTACTTCTTCTCTCGGTACAGGCTACAAGGAAAAACATTCTTACTCTGCAGCCCACAAAGATTCCACCTTTGGACTTCAACCTTCACTTGTAACGTCTTCGAGTCAAGACTCTGCTCATAAACTCTGTAAATGTGATATACCTGCGAATGTAAATCTCTTAATAACAATGCGGATTTGTACGCGCGAATCGATATCGTTATTGTTTCTTGTTGAATACGAGAAATCCCTTGCTTTGTCTTCCGGAAAGAGAGCCCCGTTACTAGCATCGCTACTGCTCTCTTTCCATTTCCCAAGCAAATCGTTTGTATGGTCTCCTGATGTACATAATAATAAGGAATAAAGTATTACTTACTTGTCTTAATAAGGCTCTGTTGAAAGTCACAATCCCTTTGTCTCATTGCTTACTTCTCGGATAATCTTATTTCAGCAAGTAATGCCTTATTTGACAGTTCAATTTAATGTGTGATGCTAACTTCCTATGCCGCATAACAGATGGCAGCACCTGCGTTGGCTGTTACTTTCGATGCTGTAATAGCGTCAGTGTTTCGCATTTAAGGTACGTTTAGGGTATTTTCAGGTTTATGCCTATCAAGAAGGTAATTCTATTGCGGAGAGAATAGTCTGTGCTGCCAGCGGTTAATTTTGTATTCCAATGGCCTGCCATTTGTATATAATGATAACTAGTCATAGTCAGTTATTAGTTGATAATACAAGCTCGTCAGAATTTTTAAAATTCTAATTCACTGATCGACACGGTAATTTAAAATTTCGAATTTTAATTTTCTTAATTTAGAAAATGCACATTATGATACATCACGAGTCGCTAGTAGTTCCATGCAAAAATGAAAGATTTCCGGCGGAACACTGGGACAAAGATTTAACATTTTCGCTTCATGGTCACGAGTTCGGTTCCTGAGAGGAAGATGAATATTTTTTCACTACTTCATTGTCTGTCTGATGGTCAAATTCTTAACCCTTTTTAGCTGCTTTGCTGAGATGACGTTGTACTTCGGTCAAAAGCATCAGATGTTTGCTGTCGATGGGCAGGGCCGTTATTTTTAGAACTAATCTTTAAGACCGTATAATTTTTCGATTTCTTATTTTGAACAAGCTTCTATAATATGTACAAGTTTCTCTATATGTACAAGTTTCTCTATAATATGTACAAAGTTTCTATAATATGTACAAGCTTCTATAATATGTACAAGTTTCTAGTAATATAAAAGTAAGTTTCTTATAATATGTACAAGTTTCTCTGTAATATGTGTTGCCTTCTCTGTAATATGTACAAGTTTTCTCTGTATGTACAAGTTTCTCTGTAATATGTACAAGTTTCTTCTGTAATAAGGCCAAGTTTCTCTGTAATATGTACAAGCTTTCCTGTATGTACAAGTTTCTGTAATACGTACAAGTTTCTCTATATTATGTACAAAGTTTCTCTATATTATTATCGATGTTTTTTTGTTATTTTACGATATTTATGCATTTATTATATTGTAGTATATAATAAAATTAAAAATATAATACCGAATTTCGCTTCTCATCGTATTCCTCAACTAAACTATTAAATATATTCTTTACATGTCAGATAAACACACAATTCATATTTCCATGAACCCAATTTTAAAATTACATTAAAATTTCAAAAATAATATTACATTCATATATGACCACCAACTGGCTTCAAACCAGTTGCTTAATAAAATTTTAATAAACATTTAAAAACTTCGCAATACTACAGTATGTCGGGCAACTAGAATTATTCTCCTACAGAGATGAGTTAAAACTGTTTCATTCAAGCCCACATTACACGAGCTTCTCGATCAGTATATTTCTCGCAGTTAAAAGGTTAAAGCTCAATTTTTTCTCACAATAAAATAAAAGTTTGCTGTCGATTTTTTTCATGCGTTTTGTTTAAAATTCGATTATAATATCAATTTAAAAATTAATTTTAAAAGTCTACAGTCGAAAAAAAGTTCACATATTCAATCAATTGAAAAAAAAAAAAAATCGTTGAGAATTAAAAGCAATGTATTTTTTTAGAATCGTGTTATTTCAAACGTGGCCAAAACAAAACCTGGAGGACCGTTCACAAAAATCGAGATCTCTATGTATCTTTAATTTTCGTGGCTCTTCTCTTGATCAGCGGCGGCTCGTGGCGAAAATTTAGTGAGGCAGGAATTAGCCAATTCAACAAAATACATTAACCTACGCATTTACTCAGTCAGTGAAGCCAGTTTCTTGGCGAGCGTAGACGGTAATGGAACTTATTTTGGTGAATTATCCTGGTTCTGCCTCACTAAAACAGCGCCACGAGCCGCCACTGTTCTTGACCCGTATGTTTATGAACGAATTAAACCACTGAGTTGTCTGACGAATCGTCTAGTATGTGCGCTGTTCTTTGCGTGGTAGCCTTCCCGCTGAGAAAGCCTTAAATCATCGATTTCAGATGTTCGGTAGCGCATATCGGCGCGTTTCACGCAGATTTTGCTATTCTCATCGGAAATCAACTAAAAGGAACTTTAAGTAAACAGGAAATGAACAGGGAGTGACATTTGCTGGCGGAAAATTTATGTCGAAGTCGAGAAATGCTGAAGCATTTCAGAAAGTCTATGAACGGTCAGACAACATCGTTAATGCACATAAGTTTGCCCCTAGACACGATGATGCGTGGAAGATTTTATTTATTGATTGATTGCACCAGCACGGCATAAACCTTTTCCGTCATACACAACATCGTTCAAAATACAATTTTTGCCACAAATAGTTACATTATTATTATTTTATGTACATTGTTAACTATTCCATTAAACTCCACTTACTAATTACGCACATACCTTCTCAACTTTTTCTTCATTTTTTAGCTTCCAAACATTTTACGACAATAGGCGGCTCCGTCGTAAGACAACTAAAAGTATCAAATGACAACATCCATTGAAATGACAACATTTTCTGCTTGCTTGACAACATTTTCAGTGAACTCTAGTTCACTCCAGCTGGTTTCCGAAGAAGGGCAACTAAGTTTGTCTGAAAAGCGTCAATATTCTCTACTTATCCTCAAAAACTTCTTTCCACATCGTTGTTGCTAACTTTTGGTGCATTCTACATCAGGCTTATAGCCAGGTTGAAGGGGCAACTGGTGACATTATATTTCCCGGAGACTCACGGATATAAAATAATTATCAGAAGCGATACAGGATTTAAACATTATGTTACCATGAACTCAAACGCTCCCCTGGTGGCATTTTTTAAAGTTTATTTAAAACTACGAATGCTGTAATATTAGCATATACCAAGGTTTGTATTTTATTTTTTATGGAGGTGGAAATTATGTAGGAGAGGAGGAATTAAATAAAAAGAGTTTATACAAATATACATAAACACAATTTTATACAAGTATACATAAACACAATTTTAAACAAATATACATAAACACAATTTCATACAAATATACATGAACACAATTTTATACAAGTATACATAAACACAATTTTAAACAAATATACATAAACACAATTTTATACAAATATACATACACAATTTTATACAAGTATACATAAACACAATTTTATACAAGTATACATAAACACAATTTTATACATTATTAATTTTTAATAATTTTCAATATTTTAACATTGTGTTATTGCTGTTCTACATATATATAAATAGCTCGATGGGGGCAACCGGGACCATGCCTCTGTTGGCCCCGGCTGGGCTACAAGCCCGTTTTACGTAGTGCTGTGCGATTTTTAACATCATAGTGAAACGCGTGGACTCCATATTGGATTTTCTGTACGGGCAGTTTTGAAGATTAAAAACCCGGAACAACTAATGAACATGCGCCGATTTTTAACATTACAGTGAAACGTGTGTACTTCATACTGGATTTGCTATAAGAACAATTTTGAAGATTAAAAATCCGAAACGACTAACAAACATACAATCATCGGTTAATCGCAAATGAAGATTGTACCAAAGCAATTCAGGGGTTTCCCATTAATTACGTTTCCAGATGATATTACTTGAAGCCTACTAATTTTTCGGAGGATGGGAACCAGATTGGGATTATGACGTAATAAGTGACGAGGGGTTTTGACGTTCTTCAATGTGTGGTTGGCCCCTTTCCCCTTTAAACATGTCGTATCGGCTCCCCGGGGCGTAGCCGTCAGCCCGAGAAGGAAAATTGAAGCATACTAGGGCGAAAATAAATTTGGTTTAGTAAAAGCTAAGGCAGCGATGTAGTCCAATGCACTTTATACATGACCTGCCTCCCGTTGCGAAACAACAGTAGTTTCCAGTATAAAGGCTTCGGAGTATTTTTTAGGCCACGCTTCTTGTTCGACTCTAGAATACGGCTTATACTCCGGAGGGCATACTGCAGCATGCATGTAAGTCATGTAAAAATTCGCTAAATCATCTCAATTACAAAGTTGGACTGACGATGCTATGTTAATCCCTTAATACTTTTCTTTATAATTTGATAATTCTTGATTTTCTGCTTAATGGAATTAGGGTGGGAAATGAACGTAATTAATAGGGGGCGTTGCTGCTTTTTTTTGTTAGTTTTCATAAACCCATTATCGCGATGTGGTGTGACAGTCATAATGCGGTTAACTACCGTCCAGATATTTTAAGTTTGATCCATATTGGTTCAAAACCCTTATTGGTTTTTTTTCTTCAAATGTACGTGGACCGGGGTTTGAATCCTGGGTGAAAAAAAGTAAAGATTTCTTGGAAAATAGCAGTCTCTGGCGTAGCATGACCTCAGCAGTCCTTGCATCATAAAACAAGAACAAACCCATTGTAGGTATATACAGGGTGGTCCTGAACTCTACCGACAAAATAAGAGGGGTGATGGCGTTTCTATTGTGGGAGCCCACAATACTATGTTCACATTGCAGGCTTTCTTAATTGTTGCCACTTACAAATTCAAGAAAACAAACATCAAGACAAACAATAGTTGCAATGGAACCTATGGCTGCATCCCGTTCACACAGTGCTAGAAAATAGTAAGTTCTAAAAACGTCCAGCATGCAAAAGTATCGACAACTGGTGCATGAAAAGCTCAGGATACAAATCGAGTTAGCTGATGGAGTGCGTAGACGATTAGGACATCGCACCTTCCGCTTCCCATACACTAGTTGCAGTTTCTTTTGCATGCTGGATGTTTTTCGAACTCCTCTCTTTTGGCACTGTGACTGAGATGCGGCTCTAAGTTCTTTTACAAATATTGTTTGTCTTGATGTGTGCTATCACCATTCCCATTTTTTCGGTAGGGTTCAGGAACACCCTGTATATAATCTGAGTTCGTGAATTCTACTTTTAAAGTTTCTCACAATTCATCGCAATTTTCCAAATGAGGCCACTAATTTTCAGTCTTCCCCCTAGTTACGTAAGGAATGCGTTCCCGAAACCTTTATATAACTTGAATTTTACGTAAGTCGAATTTGTAAATTGCTTACGCGTAACGTCAGATACGCGTAAGCAATACGTACGTAACAGTAGTAAGAAACTGCTGTATTTATTATCATTATTACGTATTTTATATTATTCATTTATAACTTCATCCTTTACTATCGTTTTCGCTGTCGAAAGGTGTCCATTTATATCTCTAGCTATTGTTCGTAGAAGGTTTCAGTCTTCAATTAGTTTCAATTTTTTTCTAAAGTAATTGCTTTGTTTTGAGATTCATTACCAGCGATAAACAACTAACCGTTCGAGGCACGGACTTCTACTTCCAACGACGTAATATTAAATAATCACGAATATTGTTAAATGTAAGAAGTACTGGTCGGGGAAAGGAGGGATTGTTTACGGAGTCCTTCTGTCAATCGGTAGGTTTCAGTTTGTGTGTTACGGCTTTCGAGCACTTGCCCAAAACTCACTGCCTGTTACCGCATCACTTCCTGTTACTATTCGTCACATTTGCTGTGACTTGTAGTACTTACGCGCTAGTAGTTGTAGTGTTAGGTGCTTATTACGCAACTGCGAATTTACGTAAGTCGGGTGTATGTAAAACAATGCTTTGTTTTATATTCTACTAAGAACAAACTTAGTGCTTTCCTATTCATTAAATCTATGGAACTAATGGGAATTGAGGCAACTGAAGTCGAGGAAACTGTGATTTAAGAAATACCTTACCTAATTGGAGAAGAGCCTTGCAATAAGTTACTGCTTTTTGCTTTTCTCCTAATCTAATCTAACGATGTCAATGTTCACTAAATCTAAAAGATCTCAATTGTAACAGGGTAATATCGAAGCACATGCATTAGCAATAAGTGTATACAGGTTGATCGAATTTATGTCTTTTTCTTTTAAATAGTATGTGTTAATGTTAACATTTGGAAGCAAGATCTAGTTCCTTTGTTTCGGGGTTGGAGGTTCGATTCCTGTTCCTTGTATCAGTGAAAGCATTACAGGTAGACGCTTTGGGCAAGGTTTGTCGTGCTCTTGATCCTGGGGGTTTTGATTTATCACCAGAGATCTTCACTGCACAGAATGTTCATTTTTAAAATGAACGCATTATTATAAACCACTATGTTTTAATCATTTCCATATTTAATATCATTACCATCGTTAATTTGCTTGGGAAAATTCCAACTTTTATTAATTTGGATTGTTACAGTCGAACATTTATTTATTTTATTCCGTTATTTTCCGATTTCAGATAAATGTCGCCAAATATGGCGCCATTTTAAATGTTTGAGTGCTTTTAAAAAAATGAATTTATAAGTTTAGTAGAAACTTGACTTCACATTCGTGATAAGAAGGCGAAGGCCTTTAAAACGCATATTGTCTTGATGCAAAATACAGGGGACACCAAAAGGCAGTTCCATCGTTGGAGACAAATTATGACGGGGGGGGGAGGAATCATCCTAATTAACAAGATTTTTTTTGCAACAAAGGCTTCATGTCTAGGATAAAAAGCTGGCATATATATTTACTTGCTGAAAGAAGCAATCTATATTCTGAAAATTTCAATCCAAGTATATATTTCAACACAAACATCTGACAAACGCCTATTCAAAAAGCTGGTATCGGCTGATATTTAAATCGTAGTGAAGATACTACCCATTGTCATGGAATGACCAGTTCATAGTGAATACGCTTTATAAAAGCTCGTGGGAAGAGGAACAACAGGTCACCGGTAGCTTAGTGGTTAGAGCATTTATCCGGAAATTAAGAGACGTAG
>QLNU02015359.1:8195498-8236668 GCA_006491805.2 Dysdera silvatica
CGACGTGTAATCGAACGGTCCCGGATTCTTTTCTCTGTGGGCTCATATTTGTTCTCTCATGTTGTAAGATATTATTACCCTTCTCAGGGCTAACACAATTGTCAAATAATGGTCAACATAGAAAACCACCGAGGCGAGTTTTTTTTTTATGGGGAATTTATAATAGTAGTAATTCTGACACCCAACAAACTGGAGCTTTTTTGTTATAGGAGGAAAAGAGGCACCGTCCCCGACGTAGAGTCAAACTAACCTAGTAGTAGGCACTCCGGGCTCAACGGAGAGAGACTAGAGTTCGACTCTACGTCTAGGACGATGCGTCTATTCCTTCTATAAGAAAAAAGCTCTAGTTTGAGCTAAAAAAAGTGCATGTCGGAATTATTGCGTATTCTATAATAATCTCTCTAATATGAAGAAGTGTATATTATTGTGGATATGCACAAATGCAGTAGGAGTCCAAAAGCTGTAAATAATTTACCGAACACAATATTTCTTATAAATACAATGAACTTAAAGAAATAAAAACAATCTGTTTCATGTTTTAATTTCGATCACTCCCAAAGGGTCACAAGCATATAATACGGAATCACAATTTTTGTCCTGCTGTCATCTTTAATATAGATTTGGGTGTTTCTTTGCGCAGTGGGGGCCACATGGTCCGCCAACGTATACGAAGTAAGGACATGCTCTGGTACGTGAGCTGAATCTTGTTTGGATCGCCCAGTCTTCGTAGAGTTTCAAGTGTTTATCTAATGCTATCATCTCCGGTGGTCGAAAACACTTGAAGCACGGAATCTCAGGCTGTCTGATACCAAGTAGCTCTTCCTGAAAGGGCTGGGCCCAGTGAATTAGTTTCCGCCGAGACCCTCCGCTCTGCATCTTGTTTTAGATTTTGTTTTCTCTACGCGAAAGAAACACTGTCAAAACATTCCAGTAATGAGATTAGAAGCTTAGAGTAAAAATCCTGCTTATAAAACTGAATTAGAAATTAATAAACTATTTTTGCTGAAAACCATCTCCAGCGCCGACAGGACGTGGAGGCAGCAGGGTCTGCATTCCAGGGGCCTGGATGAAGTTTAAGGACCCGCGCGGGCAAGGAACCATGCTGTGGATGAGCCCGGCCGAGGCAAGGGCTCATGGGGCCGGTTAAGTGAGCCTAGGGGCCCGTGTTGACTCTCGGCGCCCCTGACCATCTCTAATATTGATGTATGTGATATTGAGGTGACGAGTTTACCATTGTTCTTCGTTTGACCCCCAACGGGGCCATTAGGAAAAGTACTTGCTAATTTTTCACTATAGTCTGTCTGGTCGTTTGTTTCCCAGGGCTCAAAAAGGATTTCCCAGAAAACTATAGGTTTTGACACAGTATGATTTTTGCTATCCTTGCGCCGTTTAAAATATTATGACGTATGTCTAAAATTGGCGCAATTGCTTGGAATGAACGGCGAATAAACTTTTTATGGGGCGGGAGAAATTAAGTTGAAATTTTTGGGCTCGGAGCTTATACGCATTTAAGCAAAATTGGGCGTGGATCTGAAAATGTAATTTCGATTAAAATTTTGCACACTAGATAAAATTTTTGATTTAAAAATTTCAAACTTCGTTATTGTGAACTGAAGCGTTCCTTTATTGACTATGATTTTGTGCATAAATCTTTTCATATGTATGCAAATATTGTACCATGAAGTGGCTAACACAGTCTAAAAGTATTTACAATATCTATTTTGGGAAACTTTACATGCATGATTTGATTGATAAGTTAATTTAATAGATTCAATTAAGGATAATGAACGAAATTTAAGTTTCATGCTAACGAAACCCTTAAAAAAAAGCCATTTTAATTTAATTTTATTCTGGTTTAATCATCGTTCAAGAAGTGGAGGTTCACATGTACTGAATCCTCTCGTTCAAGCTTAAAAACGAACAAAATTTAATTAAGTAATTAAAATTTATAGCCAGAAAATTGGTGTTTACCTTTTTATAAGCCATGCGCACATTTTAGAGGTTTTGGCGAAGTAAGGTCTTAACGTATTTTTCCACCATAAAATAAAATATTAAGAACTCAAGAGCATGTGTTCTACGGGCGTAAAAATTATGTTGTATAAGAGCCATATAATTACGGAATTTTCTAACCACATATAGCTATATGACGAAAAGTTGTAATTTGTAATTTCACTTGTGTACGTTTCAAATGTATCTCATTCATTCATATATGTAAATAAACTTCTTATTGTTGGACTGAGTGATGATACAAATCAAACCATTCATTACGAAATAAATCTACACTTTGCAAAGAAAATATGTCGATATTAAGATCATCTCTCCTGTTGCTAATTTTCACCCCTCATTAAACAGAGAATATTCTCTCTCTTTAACATAACGTAAAGAATAGTTTATTTAATCTATGACACATGTAGCATGGATACGTACTGGGGGAACAGTAGATTGTCTACACCGAGTTAATGCAATAGTTTTCGATTTCTATTAAACATGTATAAAATGGTAGGGAGAAGAAAGCACAGTTTGTTACGAGGCTCGCTCCCAGATGTAAGAACATAAATGTGTTAGCCAATGCATGTCGACATGCAATTTCGTAATAAGTACTAAATATTTCCCATTGCATTATGTAAAGATCTGTTTCGTTTGTTTTCAATTCATTGATTAAATTTTTGGAATTTGCACCTCGATCAGGAACACAAAAAGCGGTTAAAAAGGGTGCCGTATTTCATCTAGCCCATGTTTAATGGGGAGACGAACCAGAAGGTGTGGTTAGCTGGAGATGACCATTAGAATGTCTAAGACAGTGTCCGTGTATGATATCTGTATGCGATTGAGTGTTGCCATGAAGAATAATTGAACAAGGAAATCCAGTCGGTAATGGAAGAACAATAGGCTGTAACACTTCATCTACATAAGACACTATCAAATTTGTTGCGATGAAAGTTAGAGTTACCAGCTGTTGCACCACTTAGTCACACCATTGCACCTTCCGTTCTCAATGCGTGTTGAAAGCGGCAACATCTGCAGCGGTGCCTCTGCCCACATTGCTTTTATAATGGTTATTCTGCATCGGAGAGCGAGAGATCTCTAAATGCGATTTGATGCCGCCTTGGAATCTTGTCCATGACAACTCCAGTCGGGATGGACGGCGATACATGGACAGAGATTGGCGTCGTAATAGGTGACTGGGCCAGAATTCCTCAGCATGTAGATACTGGCCAAACCCTGCTCATTGGAACTCGATTGTGAACAGAGTCTGCTTCGATTCCCAGAATGGTGGATGCTATACTAATGGGTTTTTGAATGGAGATTTCCCTAACCGACTTTTTTTGTTTTCTTACCATCTTGTTAATTCATATCTTATAGAACTCACGTTGGTTGCATGTGCACTCAGGATTCCACATCCACACAGCTGTTATCTATATATCCTTAATAATATGAAGAACTTTTAGGTTGTTTCGCAATACAGCTGAGGGTTTGTATCTCGAACAATAAATTTTCGATATAGGTGGACAATATATGAAATTCTTCAGCAGAATAATAATGAATTTGCATATAATGTACCGCCAATATACCAAAACAGTTCATAAAAGAATATGCTGTATGTGCATGCAACACACTCGAGATATTTTCTATTCTAAAAACTGGAAGCAATATGCAGGGTGGTCATAATTTAACGCAAAATGTCTAGAGCCTGAAAGCGAAAAATCTATTTGGCCAGACTGAACCAAATTTGATGTAACATGCTCCTAGATCCATGGTATTTTGATTTAAAAAACATCATCAGAAATTTACGATGTGTGGAATTAGTATTGCCACTTCTTTGATAACGTGATCCTTCCCTCAAAACACGATCACGGTAAGTTAGTATAGAGCATTAGTATTATCAAATAATCGTAAAGTACATTTTTAGCATATCCTGCATTCATCTATTGACTTCAATATGCTAAAATGTGTGTAATCTAGTTGTTTTTCAGTGAAAATATGGACAGTTGCGCGATTTAAACACCAATTTGCCTTGTGGTGGCAAGAGTTTAAACTATTTATTATTTAATTTCTTATTATTTTTCAGAAATCAAAACCTCATGGTCTCAGAAACATGCACTATAAATTTGGTTTAGTTTGGCCCAATAGTATTTCGCTATTGGGCTCCAAACGCCTCACGTTAAATTATGGCCACCCTGTAAATGAAAACAATGGAATATTAAATTATAACATGATATCCGGGTTTTAATACTTGTATTTCTGAAAATTATAGTAATAAAAATATCAGTCCTTATTTTTGATAAAAATAAACGAAGTTTCAGCGCTCACTTAGAAATTGCTTTGTTTCCTTTGCCCTAGTAGTATTTTTATTTTATTTCTTTTCTGTCTTGCATATATCCTTTAATATCTTTTACATTGCCATGTCCTATGTAACAAAATTATTTCAAAAGGGGGTAATTTTGAGAATTATACTTTTACATCTATGCAAACAACTTGTTAAAAATTAAGAAAATGAAATAAAAATTTAATTAAAAACAATGAACTATAGAATTCTTTGTTGAGCAAAATTTGCAATTGTTGCATTTCTTACAATACCGTATAAATATTTTAACAACATATTGCAAAAATATTTTTTTAAAGTAAATAATCATTTGTTTATAAACAAAAAAATTTATTACTCCACGATGCTTATTTAAATTTCACGTACGCCGTTCACATAAGCGCGCATGTAAGTAATTTTGATTATCTTTTAAAAAATGCATGTAATCTGTTTATTCAAGTTTTTTTTGAGATATGCCTATGTTAAAATGTTCTTTAAGTATTCCTCGTTGAATCTCAGTCAATAGAATTTAATTTCAAAAGTTTAAGAGAAGCCTAGATCTATCTACCCCACTTTTACCGTTTTATGTAAAAAGATTTCCATATTTTTTAAACAAATATTATTGCTTCGAAAGTTAGTACCATATATAAATACCTCTTTTTTTGGGTGGGGCTGTATTTTATTAATGTACGTTTCAGATTTCGGAGGTTTCCATTTGGTTACGTATCCAGATGATTTTCATTGGGTCTTCTGCTCAAAGAAAAATTTTAACGTTTATTTTCAATTCGTTTTGATATAGTAAGAGTTCAGAGAATATTAAACGGCACTAAAAATATGACGTATTAATAGGTGTTATTAATTTTACATTAATTTTATTTTGTACTCTTTTGTAATAATACTTTGATTTTTTATACTTTTTTTATACTTTTTTTGTAATAACTCTTTTGTAATAATGTAGTTTTATTCAGAGGCGGACACAGGCTTTCATTTTGGGGGGTTAAGGACAGAATTTGCCATGGTCTTGGAATAACACCCTTCATTTATCATGAAAGTTGGAATTTTTTACAGTGAAAAATATATTTGAGGGTGTCATGACCCCTGTGACCTCTCTGTGTATGCCCTTAATTTTATTTAGTAACTTTTAGTTAGTAATTACTTCTATTTAGTAATTAATCTTACGTATTGTTAATTACAATCATGATATTGACTATTACTAGCTCTCGATTCCGTGTTCTGGGTTTGTGTCGCTTCTGATGTTTTTTTTTAATTTGATCTTATATTGCTATATTTTCTGTAAATAAAAGGTACTAGTCATTGCGCGCAAAAACAAAATAAAACACGGTAGTATAGTATGTTCGTGTTTAAAGTTCAAATCATAATACAGGGTACAGTCGAACCCGCAAAAGTGTACACTGTATAGCTGTACAAACCGCCTATTTGCACAAAATATTAAGCCTAGAATTTTACTCTATAATTTCTTAACGTTATCAAAATCTGCTTAATATGCAATAAAAAAGCTACGTACAAAACCGAATGAGTCCACGTATTTAGGTCAATTACGTGGCTCATTATGGAATTTCAACTTGAAAAGTGAACAAAGAAATGTCGAAGACGTCACTCTTATTTCAACGAAAGGGTTTTGGCATATTTATATCGAAATTCCGGGTATTGCATGAAAAGCGAAACACGTGACTCTTTGTGTCTTATACTTTCCCACAATTTCATTCCGTTGAAAGGAATTGTTGAGCAGAAAACATCCTTGCTTTTTAATTATATTTAAATTTATGCCCGCCCACAGCGGGATTCCTTTACTTATGGAAGAAAAGAAAAGTCACCCAGTGAAAAGAGTTGGATCAAAAGTTGGAGATTCGAAGTTTTTTAAATTAAACTTACGTACAGTAGGAGCTCTTTAATTCTGCACGTTCTTGACCATGGCCGTGCCGAATTAGCGATTCTTCCAGATTATCGAACGTCAGTATGATTTTAATGGAAATACCACAGAAAAATTGATATAGTACAATGATATTTAAAGCAAGTTGTAATAAGCTGCTCCTATGGCAAGAAAAAATACATACATGAGCGGTACAGTTTAGTCGCTGATATCACGTTGTCTCCGTAATTCGGATCTTTTCTTAAAAACAATCGTTACAGATTATACGCAAATTTGTAAGTTCTGCGGAGTTATAGCCTTTGTTGGATTCGGAAAATGTTATAAATGTGTTTAATGCATCAGAAAGCTGCTTCCAAGAGACTGTTGCTTCATCTGTCATTTCTCCTTCTTCGTCCGTCATTTCTCCTCCTTCATCCGACCTGGAGGTCAAAGTCAACAAACGCCCGATTCCTGCCCGAAAAAAACCGAGCTTGAACGGTGCCGGATTATAGAATGTGCCGAACCAATGAATATCGGATTGAAGAGCTTCTAATGTACCAATATCCTTCTTACTTTTATGAATAATGTAATGATATTGCGTATATGCATGTAAGTTATGAACTTAGAATTGCAATATTTTAGGAGTTACTAGGAATTTAATAGCTCCTAAGGAGGACCTTCTCCTATATAAAGCATTATAAAAATTAGGTGGAGGATAGCTATTTACAGGTAGCGCTTTAAAGAAGTCCGTTTAAGTACACAGGATAATAATAATTTTATTCAACCCGGTGTACAACATTTTTTTGATACATAACTTGAGAAGTATAAAAGTTACAGCAATGAAAGTGTATTAAATAATTGAGGCTTTGGGTTTACATGGAACAGGATATAAAGCCGTAGCTTAAAGGTATCGTTGTTCACTTACGAGGTTTTGATTACACTTATACAGTATCTGACATCAATAATCCTATAGCGGACATTACGTAATCAGCAATCAAATGCCGTTGCCTGTAATGTCATTATCTTTGCAAATCTTACTTTATTACTACACAACTTTCAAACATAATCATTTGAAATTATCTAGAAGGTTCAAAAGTAATGAAGGATTTTTAATGGTAATGACGTCACAGATAAGGACATCGTTATTGATTTGCATAAGGCCCGCTTACGAAAAACAATATTTCATAAATTGTATTCATTAGCCATTTTGAAAACGTTCGATGATGGCGCCCTTTAGAAAGTTTCACTAAAACGCTTTGCTTATAATCTTAAGGTAGTTATGCTAATTAGCTTTTATAAAGGAAAGTTTTTCTTTTGCACGTACACAAACTTCCCACCTAATTAGCAATAATTCAATCACTTAATTAACAAGTGTTTGGGCGAACGCTTTTGTGGAAGGAAATTCTCAGAAAAACTCGCCAATTTCGATTTTGGAAACAATGCCAACTGGCGATAGTTGAAAGTGAGAAGAAAACGACGGATCTGAATGAATTCGTTGTAAAATTAATTATTTAATTTAAAACAATTATTTTCACTTATGTCATAGAGTCTTGACATTTAACGCAATTAAATGAGCAATTGTTTTCATTGATTAAATTCCTGTTAATTACTTTTAAAAAGCATGTATGCATAAGCTTCACTGTATGGGCTAGATTGCTTATCCTCCCAAGGTCAACGAAAATTAAAAGTGGATACTATATATATCGAGGATTTGGGGGTGAAAGTATCATAGCGTCTCTCCTAGACTTGAAGCCTAGCTGCACCAATATAGTAACCGAAGAAAACTAGCTAATATAATGAATAATGATTACTAATATAAATGATAGAACTATTATAATTAGCACACACACTATGAGAGACAGAGAGACACAAATCAATAATTAAACGAAATCATAGGACACTGTCGGAAATAGATATGATCATAAGTACAGTATTGACATTTCCTGCAGCCCCACTAACTACAATCACAATATCTGCACCAAATCTATAAATTATTCAACACAAAACGGCAGCTTCTCTTCAATTTTGTATTCCCTGCGCTCTCATATTCAATGCGATTCTCGATTCAATGCGATTCATGGAAGGCTCTTGAATTCAATGGCGAAAATTTGAATTTAAAATTAATTTGAGGTTATGTGATCATCGTGTAAACTCACTCAATATTCAAATAATGGGTGAAGAGAGTGTGCGTGATTGTCAATTAGAGACTATTTAACTCAATTTGTAATGTTTGCTGAGTTACCATTGCTCGGTATACACAGAAAGAACTTCACCGATATTAGAGATATGCAAGAATGTTATCCAAATAGAAGTACAGAAAAAAAACACGTAAAATTTCTCTTTGATATTAACTTCCTTTAAAGTAACATAATACGATATTAACAATATTTGGAGATTGATAAATCTGATTGTCAAATAATCTTGGTTATTAAGGCCGTATATCGGAATGCTGATAAAGTTTAAAGCATTGCCCAAAGTTTGAATAAATGTCAAAAAAGCAAACACGTTGAGGAAGGAAATTTTTTCGGAGTACTGACGCAATCACTTTTTGTTCGAGAAATGTAAGATGTCTAATCCTCTAGTCTTGTGCTGCTCAGACGGTTCTTAGACTTGGATTACGTGATTCTTAGACCTTTTTTTTCCGTAGCTTTTTGCATGATATTCATATTCTTCGTTGTGAAATTACATGATTTTTAAGACTCTTTGTTGAGCAATGTATTGCATGATTTTCAGATTCTTTATTGTGTGATTCATTACTCTATTTTTAGACCGTTGTGAAGCTTCCGTCAGTTGTGTAATTTTTTGGCTGTCGTGAAAGCTTTTAACTGTTGTGTAATTTTAAACTCTTTATCTTACGAATCACATTCTTTGTCACTTGATTATATTTTTTGTCGTGTAATCTTCACTCTTTAACTCAGGATTCTCACTCTTTAGCTCAGGATTCTCACTCTTTAGCTCAGGATTCTCACTCTTTAGCTCAGGATTCTCACTCTTCAGCTCAGGATTCTCACTCTTCAGCTCAGGATTCTCACTCTTCAGCTCAGGATTCTCACTCTTCAGCTCAGGATTCTCACTCT
The DNA here is from genome assembly GCA_006491805.2 of Dysdera silvatica. Classification (NCBI taxonomy): domain Eukaryota; kingdom Metazoa; phylum Arthropoda; class Arachnida; order Araneae; family Dysderidae; genus Dysdera; species Dysdera silvatica. Next base: position 8,204,749 of record QLNU02015359.1, read on the forward strand.
TTAGCTCAGGATTCTCACTCTTTAGCTCAGGATTCTCACTCTTTAGCTCAGGATTCTCACTCTTCAGCTCAGGATTCTCACTCTTCAGCTCAGGATTCTCACTCTTCAGCTCAGGATTCTCACTCTTCAGCTCAGGATTCTCACTCTTCAGCTCAGGATTCTCACTCTTTAGCTCAGGATTCTCACTCTTCAGCTCAGGATTTTCATTCTTTGTCTTAGGATTAACACTCTTATCGTAAGATTCTCTTACTGTGTGTTCTACAATTTTCGACTCTAACGTGGTTAAAGTATACCATCTATTAGGTGAACTTATGGGCTGTGCTTGGGCTCAGATGTGTTAGGACAGCATTAAAACATAACATAATCGTTTTAGTAACCAGAGGACAAGCACATATTACAGTGTACGGACACAAATTTAAGTCTTAACTGGGGTACATAAATGCGACTTACAGCTCACGAAGCCCTCTGTGTTAGCCTTCTATGTAATTTGTAGACGCTTTGGAAAATCTAAAAATCCATTATGCGATTCACAAACACATTGTGTTGTGATTCAGACTCTTTATTTTGATTCAGAGGCTTTGTTTTTATTCAGATCCTTTGTTGTGATTTACAGACTCCATTATTTACACTTGGTTGTGATTTGCAGGCGTTATGATTCACATTTTTTGTTGTGATTTACAGACTAAGATTCAGGCTCTTATGATTTGTAGACTTCATTTTTCATACTCTTGATGTTATCAGTAGACCCTTTGCCGCTATTTGCATTTCGTTGCGATTTACACTTTCTGTTGTGATCCGAATTTTTGTTGGGCGAGTCTAAATTGCATATTATATATTAATATATTCTCAAACCATACGCATCATGAGGTTATTCATATTTATGTGTTTAAGTTAAATAGCAGAATTTCAAATACACTTTCAGTCCGACACAAATAAAACCTCGCTTCTTGGATTCCACTGCGATAGGTTTAAAGAACTCCTTTGACCAAATCCCCGAAACAAAAGGAGCACTTCCACAAACGTCTAATTTAAAGTTTGCTAGTAGTTTGAAAAGGTACTATTTTGTCCAAAAGTATGCCCAATGTATTTGAAGAAAGGGTTTTATATTTTATTTGCAAAAGGAGGGAGAATTTGTTTGTGAAAGTTTCATTCAAATACTTGGAACTGTTTACTGTAATGAAATTAATCCAGACACGTGGTTTCCTTTATCCAAATCGAAAGAAATGCCAGAGGCTGGTAGTTTTGTTTCGAAGGCTATACTTGGCAAAAGTTTTGGATTCTGTTTGTTCCAAGATAATATGCTTTCCGAAAAACATTTCAGGATTTGGATATTCTGTTGGCGCATTTCAAAAGTCTTCTTTCAGTTTTGAGTTATCCAACAACGCAATAAAAGTCTTGTAGAATGAATCTGTTTCCTCTGGAGATGGTTGAATGCGGTTGTTCAAGTGCGAATGTTATTATTTGCCAAAGAACTATATGTGGTTTGCATATAAAATAGCTTATTTACGTGGAGACAGTTGCAAAATAAATTGATTTAAAATTTAGAAGTTATTGAATGCTGGCTTGCACTACAGAGATGATGATTCTTTTTTCTGCAAAGGACAAAGGTATCTTACATTTCTAAAGTAAATGAAAATAGTTTTTCCACGTGAAAGCAAATGAAAACTTTGTTTTTTAACTTAGAAACTTCAAGTTAAAAAGTAGTTTCCAAGATTTAAAAAAGTTTGCAAGATAAGAAAATAAATTTTCCAAGTTAAAAAGCAAAGGAAGTTTGCAAAAAAGTACAAAAAGCAAAGATCCCTTGATGTTCGCTTGGTTGATTATTGACTTTACGTTTACAAAATTCCGTTCTGTCATCTGGTAAATGAGTTCCATACTGCACATCGAACCATGTTTTTAAACACTATAATCGTGATATCACTATAGTTATTTACCGTCATATTGAAGTAAGAAAATACCTTACGTACTCTCCCTCTCTCTATATCACCATGATTGGCACCTAGAATAAACATCGTTGTCCTTGCGCCATAAACAACCAACCAACCAACCAACCTTGAAATAATAAAGCTTTTGGGTACAGAAACCCCATCGAAACAATTTACATTTCCTGTTCAAATTTTTGGGTTGTATAATTCTCAAATGGGAGTGTGTTAGTAATCGGATTCTTAAAACTTTTCTGTGGCTATTTACGACACGCAAATCATTCGCCTTTAGACAGAAACTGCGTTTATATGAGCCCCCATGGCATTCTTCTAGCTGATTTTTAGTGTCCTAATTGGCTATTACGCGCTGCAGTTTAGCATTTGGAGGCCATTTAGTGTTTCCAGTTTCAGCTACTTTTGCCGTTTATTGAGTAACACACTGCTTAATTGCTTGCATGGCTAAGACTAAAGCTCCGTTTTGACCAGCTATGTTTGGCCTTTGACTTTTTTTCGAGGGTCATAGATAACAAAGGTCAAGAAGGTCTCATCTTAGAATAGAACATTGATTCTTTTCGTTGGTACAAAGTGTAATACTACATTTTTTGACATTGATGTGAGATTTCAATTTGAAATGTATCTGTACTCCAAATAAAAGTACCATCGTGCGTGTGTGTTGCCATCAACTGAATTCCAAAAAACCACAAAAGTTTCACGGGTAATATATATGGGTGAAATAAGAAAACCGGTTGGAGTAATGTAGAGGCGAGTTGGTTAAAACAGGTGTGTGTATAGGAGGTACCCTCAGAGTTGGGGATCACACGCACATATGAAGTACGTTCAGGTTGTAAGGTGTCTGGATTTTTGATGAAAAAATAATTACCCAAGAAAGTTGAAACTTCTGTTACTTCTCAACGTAATCTCCATCTAGACGTGCACGTTTCTCACAACGACGTTATCATGATTGCATGGCTTCTAAGAACAATTCTTAAGGGGTATGATTTGTGCACTAGAAAATCGCTGATGCAACAGCAGCGCGATTGGAAAATGAGCGGCCAGGGAAAGTGTCTTTCCTGGTTCGAAAAAGCCAGAAATCGCTAGGAGCGAGGTCAGGTGAATAGGGGGGGCATGTGACATCACTTCAAAGTTTTTTTTCCACCAAGAAACTGCCGAGTTAGAATTGTCCAATGGCACTCATGGTTTCGGTCCGACTGGTCTGTGACCGAAGCTGCTTCGGTTAATTGTTACACAACTCTCGACCTTTTTCAAACTTTCGCACCCACGAACGCACATTTTGAACGTCTATAACGCCTTCGCCTCATATCTCACTCGATTGGCTATGAATTTCGATGGGCGTTTTACCACGCAAGTGGACAAAACGGATGATTGATTACACGTTGTTCTTGATCACTAAACGTCGCCATTTTAAGTATACAAAACAATGCTCACTGCAATAGTGGTAATTCGACCTGTGTGCACTGTATGGTGATGTCGTTTATATTGCGAATTCAGAAACATTTCCAGCGTCTTTTAAAATTAAAAGAATCTTTCTTCTTACGCTCACTTCTGAGAAAAAAAAAATGTGGAGACCTTACAACTCGAACGCACATCCTGTATATATATACATATAGGGTAATTCCAGGGGAGAGGGCCCCCCTTTTTAAGAATTGCTATAATTTCGTTATTTATAGCAATATTGGTGAAAAAATGTTACCCTACTATTCTGAAGACATTTACTATACTAAAAACGTCTAACAGTATAAGTGCCAGAGACACATATAAATGAAATAAATAAATAAATACATGTAATAAACATGTAATAAATATATAAATAAATATATGAAAATAATATAAAAAGAAATAAATGTATTATTAATTTTCAAAAAAAAAAATTGCAAGTGGTCAATCTATACCATACCACTGTGGGTTAGATGGACCATGTGCTACGGGAGAGATGGACCTACTTAAAATTGAAACAGGAATGAGACTAAACATTAGTAATAAAAATTGATAATTGAATATTATAATCACAACTTTTTTTAACTTTATTATTTAAATTTGTTTGTTTCAGATTTTCTCCACCCACACAGGCAAGGGCGGATTCAGGATATCATGGGGGCGGTTTCGAGAGCCCCCGGGGGGAAAATGCTTAGTTTTGGACTGTTAAATAGTTTAGGTTACTGTCGTTATATTACTAGCCTTCCTTTATACTCATCAAAGCATTGAATTTACGACAATGAATTGGAATTGGACTGATCTCCAATTAAACTATGTGGTTTACTGTAGATTATAGTTAAGTATGACAGAAGGATAAGCTAGTAAAGGAGACATATACAATAACCAAAACGATAATTTACAATGTAATTAATAGAACAGCATTCAGCAAATCGTCTGCATTCCGAATTTCTCTAGTAGACCCCTCTTTAATTTTATACGTAGTTAGCATTTTTTGGGAAAAAAATGCGCAGATTATATGAGCTATTTTGTGCGAGCAGTGCGTTTTCTCAATATCAAATATACAGAAGGTCATACTATAAACAAGTATAGAAACAAATTATTATTATAAATATAAAATTATTAATCATTTGTCGAAAAAAATAAAATTTTAACTATATAAAACCTGGTCCATCTCTCTTTATTATCAGGGAGAAATAAACCAGGCATCCATCGCTCCTACTTTGGCGCCATTTCCACTATGGCCCACTACAAGTGTTAATTAATATGACTTACACCTCATGTGAGATGCTGGTTCAAAAATACTATGAGATAACTTACGTACATCTTACGATCTAAAAAATATAAAAAACATTTGACTCGCCTGATTTCTACTATGCGGATTTTTCGCTCAAATACTTGAAGACGATAAAAACAACGTACCGTAAGTTTTCCATCCGCCATTACAGGCTGGCACTGCCACCAGTACCATCTAGCCGCCGGTTCCAAAAAATAAATGAGTGGTCCATCCAGAGCCCGATTAAGACATATGGTGGCTATAGGCATAGTATTAGTTGGGGGCCCTTTTATGCACGGTAACAGATTTAGAAGGGGTGCTGAAAGCACATAAAAGTAAGTACTCACATATACTCATTCTAAAACACCTCAGATTTTTAGTAAACTATCCAAAATAGCCCAAAAAATAAACTTTTACCTAAAACTTTTCTAGATACTGATCAAAAGTGATAAACCAAAAGTCAGCTTAACCTAACTGGGTATGACGACATTTTTCGTCATGCCCGGAAGACTACCAAAATGCAAATGACGACATTTTTCGTCATTAAAATTAACCGTATTATGTTGAACGCATTACGTTTTATGTAGTTCTTATATATTTAATCCTAGCGTGATGGTGTGATGACATTACTTATCACTGCGAAAAAAAAGTCCCCAGTGTGAAACGAGTTTCATAAAATTTTATTCCCCGTTTAACAGGTTAAAAACAAACACAATTTGGGGGTCCCCTTTCAACTGGGGGCCCCCCGGCCCGGGACTTGCGGGCCTGGTCGGTAATCACGCTCTGGGTCCATCTCTTGTGGAATTATTTTATATACAATATAATATTAATTATATAAATTTGAAAGAAAAGTGACTCGAGAAGAGAAGTGAAGGTAATTAACATTACTATATTTGAACTATAGTTTCGGAATATATATAAAAAATACAATTTACACCCATAAATTACAGCTGTAAAATTGCGCGTGTTTACGGTGTAATGATTCCAAAAAAAGTATATAATAAATTCATTTAAAAACTTCACTTTTTAACCTGTCTATATATATAATCTTTGAGAGAAAAGTTGAGCATAGACCATAGCTCAGTTGGTAGAGCATCCGACATGTAATTGGAAGTCAATGATTGAAGTCCTGTTTGTTATATCACCAGTGGCCGATTTCTAAGTAGGCATACAAGGCACAGGCCTAGGGGCGACACTTCTCGTGGGGCGGCATCAAAGAGCTTAAAAATAAAATTTTCCAAACTGCGCAATGTTGAAAATAATGTTTCTTTTTTAATTATTGCCTTGTTCCCCCAATAGAGATAATACGGACCACTAAATTCATAATTTTAAATCCCGCAGACCACATTTCGTGAATTTAGTGCAATATAAAGGTGGAAATTGTCATTCAGAATATGAGAATTTCTTAGAATATTATTTTTGTTTTATTATTAATAAAACATTAAAAATGCAAATAATGTCCAGCTTTTTCTGCGGGTCACCGGTTGGTGACCACTCACATAGGCGATTATTTTAACTTGCCTGCAAATACAAACTACAGAATCGAAAGACAAAGAGATATGACCATATGATCATATTGTTTACATTACAATATCAGATACTTCCCACCAGAAGCGGGTGTATCTGGAAATTGTACACGTGGAAATTGCCGTTAGTTGTTGTTAACTTTCTGACTTTGAGAAAAGCCAGAATGGAAACATTTCGCAGACGCCATTAAAAGTGAAATGGGCTTTTTGCGCAACATGAGCCGCATTTCATATCACAGTTACTGCGTCGTTTTGGGCTCCTATTTATTTTGGTAACACCGCTCTTTCATTACAATTTTATATTTGTGATTTTGTTTGCTACTTTTTTTTTCCTTTTATCATGCCGGGCAACAAAAGATCTATATTAAGTGGTTTTAAATATAAGAAACTTGCCGACGAGAAGCGGGAAAAGGAGGCAAAATCCTCAAAACTGTGATAAAAGCAGGTAGTTTTTTTAAACTAACCAAAAGATAGAAAATGAAGATGCACATAAAACTGATGTGAATCTAGATTCAGCGATCTATGACTGGACAGACTGCCCTTCAAAATGGGACAATTATGAGTCTCTAGGGGACAGTGGGACGCACTCGCCCAAAGTGGGACACACTCGCCCAAAGTGGGACTATCTCACCCGAATGAGTACGTCTGGAAACCTTACGCATTGGCAAAATTCTACTGTTGATAGATAAATAAGTAAAAAAAAAGAGTACGTCGCCTTTTTAAAATTTTTCACCATGGGCTCTTGCCCAGAGTGACCATTTATAAACCAGGCTTAACACGCTTTTTGTATATACTAATAGTAAACGAATGAATAATGAAAAACTTGACTGATAATGAAAAAATTCATGCAAGGATGCGTACGTGTATTTTTCCCAAATACGCTAAATACACGCAAAAATATCAGAGGCTCCAGGATTCCATACTAAAACTATTGTGGATTCAAAAAATGTCTCGAATTCACGAAGTCGGAGATTATGGTAGCAATAATTTTGAGTTGTATCTTATTAGTTTGAATAATTATATGAAAAATCTCCTTTACATACGAAAAGAGTCTGCATGGGCGGCTTAAAAACCGGGCGGCCTCCCGGGGCCCCGTTTGGATGGGGGAGCCAAACTGAAGTCAAGTTAAAATTTTTTTAATGGACCCAATAGTAAAAAATCTCTTTAAAAAGAGACAAGTTTAAAGAATTTTTTAGAGACATCTTTAGAGAAATTCTTTCAGACATCTTTAGAGAAATTCTTTCAGACATCTTTAGAGAAATTTTTAGAGACATCTTTAGAGAAATTCTTTCAGAGAATTTTGGTCACTTTTATAGGGTATATGGCTCACTGTGCATCTGTGAAAGTCTTCTGATTTCTCTGGAGGGGGCGCCAAAAAGCAATCTGTGTCAGGCCGCCCGGATTCAAAATCAACCTCGAGCCTCCCCTGAAAGTATATGCTTTTTTTTTTTTACAAATATTATTTTTTTTAAAGGAGGGAGGGGGCGGCAGTACAGGCTGTGCCTAAGGGCGGCAATTTTATAAATCCGCCACTGTATAGCACACTTCCCTTTCAAATTTATATAATTAATATAATTTACATCTTTGAATGCCAGCAGCAATTTGCGCGGGTTCAAAATATAATATATTACAAATAAGCCATCTGAATATATTGTTTGTTTGGATTTTTATGGCGCAAGAGCATCTGGGCTATACTGTACCACATCTGAATAATCAAATGTGTTGCTCATTTTTGCTGTGGCTCCCTCTATTTATTTCTATTTACATTAAAATATACTGTATAATTTACACCTTGAATTTCAGCCGCAATTTGCCCGTGTTCTAGTGTGTAATCAAATAGTAATGTTAATTACTTCCATTTATCTTCTCTAGTTTCAACATATATATATATATGTGCAACGCTCGCATATATGCAAAAAAAAAAAATACCGAGGTTCAGATTTTCTGTCATTTTTTTTAATGTTATCTAAACCAGCTTAATTGCGATTTTATACATGCAAAAACCTCATATATGAAAGTATTTTTGAAGCCAAACGAATGCTTTATTATAGAATCCAAACCGGATATATGCAACCATTATGAAAAAGTTTTCATCCACAGTGAATGTGTAGTTGGCAACTCTATTTTTAAGGATTGGCTTTCCCCATTAAAAATAGCTGTCAACCCTTGTCGAAGTGTCACTTACCAGCTTTTTTATGACTTCGTTTACGCCTACCCCCCCCCCGCTTTAGAATAATGATAATAATATAGATTTTATTTATCACAGGAGACATACAATGCACACAATCTGTAAAGACAAGCTTATGCATTACATTAGACAAATTCCATGTACAATAAATCGCACATACCGACGTGCATAATATGCCTGTGTTCGGAATCACTGTCAATTTTTGTATCAGTAACTGGCGCAGTAAAGTACGTGTCTCGTGATTTATTTCTTTACAAAATTCCTGGTCTATTTGCAAGGATTTTTTTTTTCTTTTTTCATTAAAAATTTTCAGTTTATGTTCTTTGAAATCAAACAGTAAGACAAAGATATAAATAACAAAAGAATATGATTATAATTTGCTCACTATTTTCCACAAATACGGTACATGCGTTTATGTAAGTACTACATTATTTCTTGTTATTTTTATTAATAGAGTAATAGTACTGTACATTATAAATATTGAAATAAGTAATATGTATGATTTATAAAATTAGAAATAAGAATATCTAATTTAATAATAAAATTCAATAAAAATTTAATGAGCAAATTATTTGCACGCTATAGTTCAGAGAATACCGCTTTTATGTAAAACCTGCTTATATGTACAGGATTTTGTTGCCGTGTCCATTTGCATATATGCGGTTTCGAGTATATATATAATCGTTACTGTATTGAGGTTGAATCAAATCAAATTACAGTTTAAACCGATAGATAATTTTTATTATTTGCGAATTTTAATTTAACTAATGGAAAATTATTTATCCAAAGTCCTATTTTAAACATTATCTATCTCGTAAAATTACGAAAAGCAGTTTTAAAATATCCTGAAGGTTAACTCGTCAGAAAATATTCAAATCTCGAATAGATTTCATTCTCCAAAAGCAATTTCCTCCGCTGAGGTTGGTTTCCATTAACTCAGTATAATTAAAGATAAGGAAATCACCTATATTCCAGTAGATTTCATCATGCATATGAAAGCGTGCTCGTTTTACTTTAAAATACAAGGGCGTGTTGACATTCTACAATAATTTTCCAAGTGCTGCATTTCCATGTCTCATACTCGTTTGTCTTATGTCAATTTCATTAATAATTATTGCTTCAAATATCTTAGTTAAAATAAGCGTAGTCTTGTTTCCATTTGACAAAATATGTAATGCCTCATGGCATTTGCCAAAATACATAGGTGGTTATATAACAAATAACTGTACGAAGGTGTGTGCTTCCGCAACTATGCGCAGTATTTTTTTCTGTTGACTGTTCTGTATTTATATGAAACATATAAATACATATATAATCTCAGTTAAATATCACGTTTAATTATACGAACGTTGATAGCTATATCAGGAGCATGGAGTTCATTCTTTAAAACGTAAACGAACACGGAAGGGGTGCACGAGAGACTCACTGTTGCACGCACATGTCAAAAATTCGAATACTCCTTGGAGATTGACTGTGAGTTAGTGTCTGCATCTCTTGTTATGAGACAAAGTTTCTCCATATTCTCGGCAAAGCTAACCTGATACACTGTTAAAGCTACGGGGACCTATTCACGCCCGTTCAACAAGTGTTCGTTCGCAAATTGGCGAAAAATGAAGTAACTCTCAATATTATTAGGTTATTTTGGAATGCAAGAAACGCGGTTGCCAAAATTTTACGAGCCAAATTTACCGCCAAGCGAACGAAGTCCTCTGAGTGGTTAGTTACTTGAATGACGTCAGCGCTCACTATATGATTCTTTTTCCTAAATTTAATAAATACCAGATTTTATTTGCGCAAATATGCCTATGTTTTATGTATTTGAGCATTATTTCAATGTTTTATGTCCGAAATGTAGCTTTTATTAACTCTGTTAACGTAATAGAGGACGAACTACATCGCACTGGAGGAATCATACCGCTCTGCGCCTTGTCAGTGTACCATGTTAGCTTTTTAAGAGTATAGGCGTGGAAATAGTATTGAATGGGAGCTGGTCATTGACGGTGATTTCAAAATTGACAAGCATACGGACAATGGATTTTTTTCATATGCATCACATAAGTGTCTACATTTTGAAGAAGGAAGCTATCAGCGTTTGCATAATTAAATATTTAACTGCGATTATTATTATTTTTTTTAAATATCATCTAAGTACAGTGTGTCATACATACATTCAAATGCACCGTTAGTTCCCCGTGCATCAGTATAGTCCGTCCGCGGAAAATTGACCAGTGGTACCTTTGGAATTCAATAGAACTAACGTCACAAACGGGCTGGTTCATTCCAGTCGAGCGAAGGGCGTCATTTCATAATTGGTTTTTCGCGCGGACAAACGTGCGCGAAAAACCAGTTATGAAATGATGCCCTCCCTCTGTAGGGACTCACGAATCAACGGTCATTGATACACCAACCCACATTTCCAAAAGGTTTAATCATGATTTAATGTTCACCATTTTGTTTCCCCGCACATACGCTTTTCCCATCCAGAATCCAGATGGACCGACTCATCAGCGGTTTGCTCTGTTCCCGGCGACGGAAAAGACATTGGCTGCAGGCGACGATTGAGTTTAGTGTACAACACGGTACGGCGCAAAGATTAATTAACCGTATTTCGTCAAACTACTTGAAAAGCATTTCCTGTTTATAAGTACCCCTACTGGACATGATGATTACGACCCTCCGAGTGTGACACCACGAACCCTTGAGTGGAACAGCAAATCATCAATTAGTGTTAAAGGGGTAACCAATGAACATTTGCGTATGAAAAGGGTGAACAGCCAATAAGATCATTGCGAGTGTAGAGACGATGAGGCGAACACCAGGCAATGACACTCTTTCGTTTGAATTCCCAACGAGATGGTGACGCTACTCATGAGGGACATTCGTAATCTCGCATAATGATACTGTTATTTCTTAATCGTAACAATTTAACTTATTTTGCTATGTGATTGTAAATAAATTGTTTAACCCAGAGACATGCTGTCTACATAGTTCATTCGATTCTTGGTATCCCTGAGTCAATTTCGATAAGGTTCCAGGGTAACATTCCACGTGAGTTGTCGCAGGAGCTAAAACCCTTCTGACATAACTTATAATCTATCGGTGATATTATGGAGTCTATCACCGCTCCATCGTTCTTCAATCTATCAAAGAACGATAACCAATCATATTTGTAGAGGTCCCGCATATTATCGGTCCCATAACAGCCGACATTTAAATTGGTGGCGACGGCCCTGTTGCCGCACGGTAACACTATTACAATCGGAGCTTTCCACAAGTGGCAACACTGTCACCACCTCTATAATTGCAGAGACCACCATACCTCTACTGCAATGAACCAACCCGTTTGTGACGTCAGCTCCCGTGATTCTAACGATACCACTGGTCAATTTTCCGCGAACGGACTGTAGGTGCGATCTTCTCACGACGTCTGCTCAGGTATAATCTGGCGAAGACAATTCAAATCGATGACTTTACTTAGTCGATGTTGTTTTAATAGTCATCCATAGTTATATTTTGATACCATTCGATGTTAGACGATAACGAATTGGGGGGGTCGAAGAGCACACTTGGCTCAAAAAAGAATAATAGTCATTAACACACAAATAATTTATTTGATGCCATGGAAATTGCAGTTATTATCAGTATTAAATGTATGTTTCTAGAATCCGAACAATTATCAGAACTGTCTGTTCACGAAAAGAAGTCCGATGGTACAGTTAGAAATATCTGGAGGTGACGTCACAAACCAGCCAGCCGCTTACAACAATGTAGGACTCAAAGTTCTATATTTGTTCGTTCCATTATTTGGCAATTATGTTAGCCCTGAGAAGGATAATAATGTCTTACAAGTTCTGAGATTAGGGTGCTATTGCTGTAAGCGGCTAGTCAGTTTGTGATGTCACCTCCCGTTATTTCTAACTGTACCATCGGACTTTTCTTCGTGAACAGACATTATGTAGTGTAGGTGAGAAATTTGAAGTTGTGCGAGTAAATATTTTGCTTTTTTTTTGAGAGAAATAAATTTTTAGGTGCTTTATAATGCGTCTCTATAAGTGGCGTAGAAATATGGGGCTCAAGCCCGAACTTTTGATTATCCAGACCCATTTCGCTCTTTGACACCGAAATATAACTTTCCTTAAAGCTATTTGAGTTGTTTCTGCAATTTTTAAACTGATATGAACCTGATCCCTGCGTAAAAAAAAAATAGTTGTCGTTTTATGCTGATGTCAGCAGCAACTTAACTTCTGACTACGGGGAGCTTTAAATATATTTATGCCTCTATGTTTTATTTCGGTGTTTCATTTTTGAGAAAACTGCCATGCTTCCCCTGTATATGCTGTCTTTAATCCTGTTAAATGCCTTTGATCCATTAATCACGCCTAGAAGGGGCAACTTCGACCTAATCTTCAGATATATTAGTAGAATAAAGGGCGCAATTGTTTCCAAAGTGCGAAGATATTGGTATAGTCCGTTCGTAGAGAGTTGTCCGCCAATCCCGTTAGAATTCAAGGGAGCTGAAGTAACAGACGGGTTGTTTCACTGCAGTAGAGGTAAGGACGTCTTTCATAACTGGTTTTTCGCGCGCGAAAAACCAGTTAGGAAGGACGCCCTTACCTTTACTGCAATGAAACAACCCGTCTGGTACTTCATTTCCCTTGAATTCTAACGGGACTGGTGAACAACTTTCCGCGAACGGACTATAGTAGCAAAGGAATTGATGCCATATATGAAAGATATTTCGATGATAAAGATGATATTTCTTTTTAATTTTTTTCCGAATACATTTCAAATATAATATCAGATTAATGAGGATTAGAAATATGAATTCGTGGCTGGGAAATTGTTCTTTGTTGCTTGTTTTTTTGTTCCTAAAATTTCTCTTCAGTTTTAAGTAAGTCTAAGAGACAAATGATTATATTATTTGAAAACTCTGTAAGCAGCTTACAGATAATCGAAAGCTGACTGCGTAAATCTTCTTTCAAATAAATTCATTTTTAGTTCACCGTACTGAATAAATCTCGACCTTCTATAAGACTATAATCTTTAAAAAAATTCTGTTTGAAGCGATAAATATTTTTCTTTGATGTCTATTCTTACGGGAATTAGTTCTGTTTGTTTGCCGTGGCCGTCATTTGAGTTTATGAAAATACACACTTTAAAGTTTAAATAAAAAAATTATAAAGTGTAAGAGTATGTTTAATACAAGCTTAGCCAACGTAGGTTGTGCTTTTAAACCGCGATATGTTCATTTCATCTTAATTTCATACCCAATCACCAGACATGGAAAAAAAAGGAAGTTATAAAAACAAGTAAATTTAGAAGAAGCGAGAAGTTCAGGAGAAGCATGGAAGTATAGAAAAAACGTGGAAGCTTAAAAGTTTATATGGAAGTTTAGAACAGACGTGAAAGTTCAAAAAAAAAATAATAAATAAATAAATAATATGTGATAATTCGTAAAATCATTGTGAAGATGAAAATCGTATCCTTTTTAAGAGAAAACAATGTAATAAGTTGTGACACTAATCTAGAACTGGCTGATTTATAAGTTGCAATTTACTTCAGCCAGCTGACTACGATGAAAAGCGATATTAAGAATATTATTATATTGTATTTTATCGAAAAGCCCGCTGCAACGGGCTTTTCGATCAATTTAACACCGGTATCTTTGCAATTTGGTTTAAAAAGTAGTCTATGTACTATCACTTTCAGAAAATTAACGGGTTTCGGCAAATACGCTTTAAATATGTTCGTAAGGAATTGAGTGTTTGTTGCTTGTAGCTCAGTTGGTAAGAGCACCCGCCCGGATTGTAGAAGGTCACGGGATCGTGCCCCACCAGACGCAAAAAACATTCCTTTCTTTACGAACGTTTCACCATCTAACTGTGCCATAACATCGGCGTTACTATTACTACGCCTAAAAAGTTGATAAAAATTGTTTCTTAATTTAATCTGCGTAGTGTTCGACTTGTATAAAAATTGGTTATAATGTATTTGAACGAAAAGAACTTACAAGCAAACTTATCTTTGCACTCGAAGAAAGAGGTTTTCAATCAGTATGTATTGCCACTTCGCTTTTATGGATCGGAGGCACAGTGACTAACGGTGAAGGAAATATAAAAATCAAAAACAACTAAAAGGGGTATAGAGACATGTATGCTTGGAATAACGAGGAACGATTGAAAAAGGAATACTGGAGTAAGAGAGCGAGTAAAAGACGAAGATATTGTTATTGAAATAAGTTCAAATGCAAAAGTTCGGGTGTATTGTAGAGATATACTACAGATATTTTTGATTGAATACTAACAAACTACATAAAAACATGGAAAATAATTCTAGAGAAGCTAGGGATATTAAAACATGCGGGCTGAAATACTGAGGAAGAACATCCGTGGTTATGTAAGCATGAAACAAATTTAGGAAAACTAATTCAGCATAAAAATGATGGTTGAATGCGTCGATGATCTTACGTACCGTGGAGGACATATTTCTTGGAATCAAACATTCGATAAATTTAAATAGGAAATGTAATATTTTATCCCATGGGTCTCATAAATAACAAGCACTTCTTAGACCTTCAAAATGTAAAATTTAATAATGTAAAACTGTTTCTAGAAAGAGAGAGGCTCTCTACGGCAGTTGAAGATTATCCCGTTTATTCTTTATATCATTAACCTGGATTTAATGTCAAATGGCACAGTAGAATGTGTGCCATATTTTCTGCCCAACATAGACGAACTTCAGTTTCCTAGACAATAGGGTCTCGGATTCTTCGGAATTCACTGCACGTCCCCGCTCAGCATAACCTTAGATGTCTTTGCGATGTAAAACAAACTAACCAACCAATTTGCTAACAAGAACGCTTACTAGTCTGCTTAGTCTTATAAATACCATTAGAAAAAATTTGGTACAAGAACTTTATATCTTCTCGAAATGATTGTAAGCTGAGTTAACGTTACAAGAACTCTACGTGGAATATTTTACTTGCGCTCTTTCTACTTCTGTTACCATGATTGATGCAAGTTTTCTTCATGATTGATGCAAGTTTTCTTCATGCTTGATGCAAGTTTTCTTCATGCTTGATGCAAGTTTTCTTCATGCTTGATGCAAGCCCTTCTTCATACTTGATGCAAGCCTTCTTCATACTTGATGCAAGCCTTCTTCATACTTGATGCAAGCCTTCTTCATACTTGATGCAAGCCTTCTTCATAATTGGTGCAAGTTTTCTGCATAATTCGTGCAAGTTTTCTTCACGATTGATGCGGTTTCTTCATAATTCATGCATATTCCGTTTTTATAAATCTTCGAGTTTAATATTACGGGTTGTATTCAATGTTTAATTTTCTGAAATTTGCCTTGTTAAACATTTTAGCTTACAACAATAGGTTTCCTTAGTGGTAACTCTGAACCATATTCCCTTTTTTCTAGATTATTCTTAAAGGTTGAGAACCTATGCATTGAATTCCCTATTTTAGATCGATCTTCATGAACCGAAAGCCTTATCTCAACTATAAATAGCCACTTAAAACAAATTTTAGAGCACTGGACCCTTTCTCCAAATCTCAAGCTCTGAAAAGTCTCCTCTAATAATTAAATTTAACCTAAAATTAGGTTCTTCGAAACCGTCTGCGCATTTCCAACCAAGATATAAATTGAGTCACTCCGATTTGGAAATTGGATTTTCAAATTATATTTTGAAATCTGAGACTGACAGCTAAGTCGCTGATATGTGGATCTCGATCCGGGGTTAGGGGATATCGGGGACATTTCCCTGATACAACAATTGGTTTAGTTAATTGCGATTAAAACGTAAGATCCGAATGCGTGGATGAGAGGTTCAACTGCTATCAATGAGAAGATATTTTATGCCTTGATTCAAAGAGGTTGCCCCCTCTCTATTCGAGAAATAAACTCATTTGTGGAGGGGTAGCATACACAATTCCTTTCAGTTTCATTTGAACAATCCGTGTGTTCTGTGAATCATGGATCAGTATGTATTTAGAAATTCAATGGAATTTTAATCTTCCGGACTCTCATTATCTCGATTCTTAATTTAGAATAGTGATGTAAGATATTATTACCCTTCACAGGGATAACACAATTGCCAAATAATGGTCAACACAGAAAAGCCTCCGGGGCGAGATTTTTGTGAGTTTTTCGTGGGGGAATTTATTATACAATAATTTTTGCCACCCACGTATATTTAGCTCAAACTAGAGCTTTTTTATATTTGGAGAAAAAGAGGCGCCGTCCTCATCCTGGACTCGAACCAGGGTCCCCGCATTGAGCCCGCGGTGTCTTGACCTACTAGACGAATGTAGATAAGAACAAATGCATTTTTCTCCGTATATGAGGATGTAAGATATTATTACCCTTCACAGGGATGACACAATTGCTAAATAATGGTCAACACAGAAACCTGTGAAGGGTAATAATATCTTACACCCTAATATACGGAGAAAAATGCGTTTGTTCTTGTCCTGATTTGTCTAGTAGGTCAAGACACCGCTTGCTAAACGCGGGGACCCTGGTTCGAATCCGGAATGAGGACGGCGCCTCTTTTTCTCCAAAACCAAAAATGATATAGCTTGAGCTAAAAATATACGTGGGTTTCAAACATTATTGTATAAAATAGTGATGGCTAACCCGTCGAACACGTTCCACTAAAAGATACGCGGAAAAGAGTTACGTGAGACGCAGAAGTGTGTTATGTGGCACACGAAAACCCAATATTTTTTTAGAAACAAATTTATTATGCGGTGCAGTTACACGGGCCATAGTTCTCTAATCTGATACCACAAGTAAGCTCAAACATACAGGGATTTGTAAGAAATTAACAAATTCAAAAGCCTCATTGAAATTTTATAAATTATATGTTCATTATGGGTTACAAACTCACGTGATACATTATGAGGTTCTCTAAGATCAGTATAAATATGATAAGCTTTACGCAATCGAAGACGACTGTCTAATCATCTAATCTTATACAGGTCTAACGGGAATCTAAGTAATACGTAAGCAGTATTTTGGTTTATTTCAATCCCTTTCCGTTGGTAGGCAAATATTAACACTAGCTAACATATACTATAATTTTTGCCACCCACGTATTAATTAGCTCAAACTAGAGCTTATGTAATTTTGGAGAAAAAGAGACGCTTTCCCCATCCTGGATTCGAACCAGGGTCCCTCCGTTTAGCCCGGAGTGTCTTGGACCGCTAGACGAATGAGGACAGGAAACAACGCTCTCTTTCTCCGTATGTAAAGGTGTTAAGGTATTATTACCCTAATATATCCTAATTATTGTTACCCTAATATACTCTAATTACCCTAATATATAAGGGTAATAATACCTTAACAACACTAGCTAACATAGGAAAATAAGCAAAACGGCTACATTCCCAAGGTGCTTACGTAATATTTGAACTCTCTCTAATTAGTTAGGCATAAGCATGGATTCAGTGGCACACTGACGATTCAAAGATGGCACATGGCAAAAAAAAGGTGGCCACAAATAAATCTAAAATGATGATTCTCGGCCCTTTTTCTTCTCAAAGGCTTCACTTTTCAAGCTTCTTTCTGGGCCCGTTCGCCTCTGTCCCCCCCTCCCCCCAACATTTGATAATTAAAACAAATACACTAAATTTATAAATATGTTTTTACTAAATTCGTTTCATTTACAACATAATATTTGCTTACAAGGAATGTTAATAAAGAATGACAAAATATTTCGTAATAAAACATTATAATTTATCTTAAATTCTTCCCCAATTTCATAATTATTTTGTATTTGATACATTTTTGCACATACGGTCGTCATAACTGCCTCCTTTCCTTCGCATATTTCGCGAATTTTCGTCGCATTTAAGGAGGCAGATTTGCGGAATTACGATCGAGATGGATGAGCTTAAAAAAATCGCTGTGCTATGATGCTTTGCTCCTTAAACTATGGCCTGCACTTGAGATGACTACCTACACACAATTGAAATAAGCACTACTTCTCCGAGGAGGAGAATAGAGCATGCATTTCTTATCCTATCCTATCCTCCCTCCCTCTATCCCTCGTGTCTGTCTGTCTGTCCTTTGATTTCTTGTTACAAAGGATTTATTTCTATGCCATTGACAATACTTAGAACAGGTTTGTTCTAGAATTGCTTAATATTGGAATGTATTATATTACTAATGAATTTACATTACTAATGGAAAAACATTAATAATGTTTATTCATTAGTAATAATGATTGTTTGTTTGGATTTTTTATGGCGCAAGAGCATCTGGGCTATACTGCGCCAAACATGGTAAAATCAAAGACTGTAGTAAAAGCCAGTACTTTTTAAAAATTAATGAATACATTCTTGGTATTGGAATATGCGTGATCGCTTGATCTTCTCCATCAAAATACTACTACTGTTTTGTGTAGAAATTTAGCTTACGTGTAGGTTAATTTAGGTTTCGTCAGTTGCAAAAGATTTCACACACAGCTGTTGAGTGGATCAGTTCGAACACATTACAATTCTTTACAGAATAATCACAAAGAATGGTCGCACTTGAAAAGTTTTAATATGTTGATAGTTATTTCGGAGGCCACCTGTCACCATCATCAGAACCGTACTAACTTCATTTGCATGTGGTGACGGTCAAGGTTTCCATCTTGGCGATCAGAAATATGTTGGTCGGGAGGTAAAAGAAATCTGTGAGTCTGTAGCGCATTTCTTGTTGGTGAGTGTAGGCAATTTCTCCAAACTGCTAAAATAGTATTTGACTGGTAAGTAGTATATGGCTGGTCATTAACTCCGATATCGGCATTGAAAAAATGTGAAAAGCCTCAAAAAATTGAGATCTACTTTTGAAACTACTTTTTTGGCTACAAGCACTTTGCAAAAGACGAATTTGTGGCCAACCCTCCATGAATATTTAGTTCTATATATCATATAATGTCTACACAATGCGTCATATAAATTTAGGTACAAAACAATATTATTGGGAAAAAAACCCGCTGCATCCGTCCTAAAATAAGATTATTATTATTTTCTTTATATATCAACGCATTTCACAGCACTTAAGAGACTTTGAAGGTTCTTTTAATTTGGTTTTACTCACTCAGTTCAAGTCACACCCGGAGACCTTAGAACTGTCCGTATATATATATATATATATATATTGTGAGAGAGCAAACTAGAGTAGAGGACATCATTGTTAAAGTAAAAGGGCTGAAATGGCGATGGGCTGGGCATATTGCAAGAAGAACTGATCAACGATGGACAACAGAAATTCTGAACTGGATTCCAAGAGACCACCGAAGACCTAGAAAACGTCCTCAAACTAGATGGGTGGATGAAATAAGAAAACAGGTTGGGGTGACGTGGAAGCGAATTGCTCAGGATAGACTTGTGTGGAAAGCATTTGGAGAGACCTTCATCCAGCAGTGGATAGATAATGGTTGAATATGATGATGATGATGATGATATATATATATAATGTCGAGAATTTACTTGGACTGTAAAATCCCGTTGTTAAATGGAAATAGTCATTCATTAGAATGACATTATTGAGAGAAAGAACTGCATGTGTAAGCATGTAATTAGAATATTAACAGAGAATGGTGTTATAATATAGAGTTTTAAGATATTATCACCCTTCTTAGGGATAACACAATTGTCAAATAGTAGTCAACACAGAAAGCCTCTGGGACGAGTTAAAGGGAGCTTCGTTTCTGTCCTCGATGGCCTAGTGGTTATGGCACTTCGGGTTCAACGAAGAGACCCTAGTTCGAATTCAAGTCGTAGACAATGCCTCTTTTTCTCCTCCTATAACAAAACAGCTCTAATTTGAGCTAAAAAGTGCGGATATCCGAATTATTGCATATATAAATATACGCTTATATTTTTGTTTCGTGTGCAGCTGGACGGGACTATATTTTCTCATTGTATGTAAATTTTGTAAGTTGAAATAAGGACCGTTCTCAAATTATAAATGCAGAAGATGTGTTTGGAATCAATTTTTAAATTGAAAACTCAGTTTTAAACAATATTCATGTAAATGTAGTATTCTACAAATTTTAAAATTTTAAGTGAAGTTTTTTTAAAAGTATCCAAGTCCGTTCTTCTACGGAAAGTAAAACTGAGGAAGCATCGAAAGTATTTTCATTTCTATCTCTTATTCGTTCCACTCACCCTGCTGCCGTAGGCGTCCAGGAGAAAACAAAAAGCCCTTTCTTCTCTTTTTGACGCAGTAAGGCAGTTTACCAACTCAAATCTTCTCCATGTGTCAAATGTACTCTGGGGCTTCAGGGCAATGTGAAAGATGTGTCTTCCTGCCGAATGATAAGACACCTACGATTTTTGTTTGACGTAGGTTATTTTTGGACCTATGTGCACATTTGAATTTATGTGCCTTTGTGCCCTGGGGTCAAGTTGCTGTCTTAGCGTTTTCAGAAGTTCAAAAGTTTCACAGAATGAAGAAAAGATGTTACTGCAATCATTTCTACAAGCGTTACCAGTCCGTTACTATGAATTTCAGCAAATATACCTTACATACACAGTATTATTTAGATGTACCATAAATTTACTATACTGCAAGTTGTGAATATACTTATCAGTAGCGTAGTATGATTTCACACAGTGCGTTATCTCCAATTGTCTAAAATCACCTCCCCACCTACCTATAACAAAGAAATCTCGTATGTATACGTACATATATGAATACATATATATATATGTATGTATACTATTTTTCTGTTACATTGTACTATTGTTTGTTTTATTATTCAGTTTGTATATTTTAATTATTTTTTATATAAATATATCATGCGTATGTTTATAAAATAATTAAAATATATAAGTAAAATAATATAACAAAACAACGATACAATACAACAGAGCAATAATAATATAATTTTAAATTAAAAAAGGGATTTACAAAACTGTTTTCTTTTTCGGAATAATTAAATTTAATTCAGCTAAATACATATGCGTGCATTCGATTTTAGAAATTTCATCAGTAGTCTTAAATAAAACCACATGCATGGCGCTTTTTCTGGAGGCATTCTGTCAAACATGTAATCTATAATAAATCTGTAATAAACAAAGTTTATATCCAACAAGATACCCAAGGCTCAAACGCACTAAACTAAAATATTAATAAAATTAAATAAGATTAAACTGCCCGAAGATCAATGATGTGAGAGTGGTAAAAATTTTCAATTCAAATGAAATGTAAAATAAAAATAATCGCTTGTTAAAAATGTAAGTAAAACATATATAATATCAAATTTTGTGGATAATAGAAAATTCATCAATTCAGAGGCCCAGCACCAGTTACATAACAGCTTTCAAGTACATACTGTACTTTCAAGTACATATTGTATTTTAATGGATTAACGTTTAACATGAAAGGGGTGTTGTTCCTCTGAAAAGGGACAGTTTTATGATTTTTTACAGCGGAATATATATATACACACACACCCACATGATGTACGATATATGGCAAAATATGGCGAGCGACCATGAGACTGACATCAAACCATTTCAAACATAAGCATACACAGAAAGTTCGTAAGGGGGTTATAGGCGCAATGGGGGGTTACAGGCTTAACTCACATATTCTATCATTAAATATACGAAATTTCATTATAGTGGTAGGTTACAACTCCATCAAACTGCGTACGCCAATGATTTCAAATAAGACCACCTTTATGATATAATATCAGAAACGGGACTAAACTGTTTACCGTCACTTTTGATCAATGATACCTTTATTTACAGCCATTGTTAATTTGAAATCAAATAGTCAAGTGGGAGGAAAGGTCCTAACAACAAGGTCATTAGGACGCATTAATTTGTGTAAAGTTGTTTCCTTTTCGTTTGGATGTGTTTCGCGTACGAGAACAGCAACGACTACACTGTACCAAATGCGTTTTCTATCCTTCGTTTTCATACAAACGTATGATAACTTCTTTCAATATGGAGAAATGTATCTGAACGTTCTTACTACATGCTCTAACGTTGAAAACGTTACGATTGAGCCTAAACCAGTAAAATTCGTTACGTCACGCTTTTTCGTCCCATTTCCCCGTCACGTTTAGACAAAATTTCGTTTGGAGAAGTTTTTCCAGAAACTTTATAGCTAAATGTGACAACCGTGAAAAATAAAAAGACGTTTTCGACGTACACTCACTTTTAAATTTAATTAAGAATTTAAAGTTTTCACCTTTCAAAACATTTGAGATGCTTGAACCGAAACTCAATATACTTTTCAAAGAAAATTGCTGACAATGGAATGGAACAGTATTGGCTATGAGTATGCGAGACAGAGGGGGAGAAAGGGGCAGTGGGGAGAGATAGGGGCAGTGGGGAGAGATAGGGTGATTCATAAATTATAGTCAGGAATGGAAGCCAAAAAGAATCAAAAAAAGCTCCTTCAACTTGAGAATAATGGAGGAGTACAGACTAGCCACTTTGTCTCCATTACTGCGTCAATTATTTACGGCTCTTTTCGGCAGGGAACATGTTCCACCTGTTTCTAATTCCGAAGTTTCCCACAACTTACAAATCTGAGAGACATCGGCAAGTTTAGTAAATATTTTTGTCAAGAGGTGGCGCTGCTAGCTAGATGTTTGAATTCTTCACAAGGCGATTTTCAATGCGTAAAACATTGAACGATTATTCGTTTTCCGCACGATTCGAATAATTTGAATAAAATCTCGTGCAGTATATTTTGTTCGTACCATGTGCTAACGAAAAACTATCCCACTGTAGTGCAATTTTGTACTTCGTTTTGCGTAATGCAGTTTCCAAAAAGAGAACCAAAAGAGCCTCAGTCGTCCACTGGACGACAGCCCAATGGCCATAGTTACCGCCTTTATGCCTGCTGGATATTGTTCGACACTCAAAGAGGTTGATTCTACATAGAAGTGTCGTGAGGAGAAGATCAAGCCGTCGGTCTCGTCCCATACGACCCAAGGGTGGATCCAAGATGTAATTAAGGGGCGGGCGGTTTCGGGGGCCCCCACCTGGAAAATTTTTAGTTTCGGACTGTGTTAAACAGTTTAGGTAAATGTTGTTATATTACTAGCCTTCCTTTATACTCACCAAAATATTTAATTTAAGACAATGAATTAAAGATGGTCTTTTCTTTAATTAAACTATATGGTTTAGGGTAGATTATAGTTAAGTATGACAGAAGGATAAGCTAGTAAAGGAGACATATACAATAACCAAAATCATAATTTACAATGTAATTAATAGAACAAGTTTAAATTTAAACTACGATCGGAAAAAGACCTTGAAAGAACGGGACCTTCGACGACTGACGAGAATCGTTAAACGAGATAGACGTGCAACACTTCCTCAAATTGCCGCGGATTTCAATGCTGGGGCATCAACAAGTGTCAGCGTGCGAACTGTTCAACGAACCATCATTGATATGGGCTTTCGGAGCCGAAGGCCCATTCGTGTACTATTGTTGACTGCACGGCACAAAGCTTTACGCCTCGTCTGGGCCCACCAACACCGCCATTGGACTGTTGATGACTGGAAACACGTTGCCTGGTCTGACGAGTCTCGTTTCCAATTGCATCAGGCGGATGGACGTGTACGGGTATGGAGACAACCTCATGAATCCATGGACCCTACATGTCAACAGGGGACTGTTCAAGCTGGTGGAGCTTCTGTGATGGTATGGGGCGTGTGCAGTTGGCGTGATATGGGACCCCTGATACGTCTAGAGACAACTCTGACAGGTGACAGGTACGTAAGCATCATGTCCGATCACCTACACCCATTCATGTCCATTGTGCATTCCGACGGACTTGGACAATTTCAGCATGATAATGCGACACCCCACACATCGAGAGTTGCTACCGAGTGGCTCCAGGAACACTCTTCTGACTTTAGACACTTCCATTGGCCACCTAAATCGCCAGACATGAACATTATCGAGCATATCTGGGATGCCTTGCAACGTGCTGTTCAGAAGAGATCTCTACCTCCTTGCACTCCTATGGATTTGTGGACTGCCCTGCAGGATTCCTGGTGTGAATTGTCTCCAGGATACCTTCAGACATTAGTCGAGTCCATGCCACGTCGTGTTGCGGCACTTCTGCATGCGCGCGGGTGGGGGAGGGGCTACACGATATTATGTAGGTGCAAAAGGTTTTCTGCCACTTCAGTTTCAGTTTAATATACATAATTAACATAACGTATTTAATTAATACAACATAATTTTATATTTAATATGTTTTCTTTACTCTGTTAAAAATGCCTTTATTATGCAAATGTGGTGACGACGGCAAAGGGGGTCGCGGCTTGAGAAAGGTTGAAAACCACCAGGGACTTACCCGGGATTCATAAACTGGGGCGGTTCAAGACTTTTATAGGGGTGTGGACTAGATTTCGTTAAGTAATTTTCATTAAGCACATTGTGTGTTCAAGATTTTTAGGGGGTGTATCAAAAAATACGGAGGGGTGGCGGAGGTGTGTATAAATTCCTGGAAACTAACGTTTTAATTCATATAAAAAGATACATTTTTGTATAAGTTAACATGACACGGGATCTAGAGCGACGTACATGCCATTTTCAAATGGGGGAAGGTAAACAGTATGTCAATTTATTCACCCGAAAAAAAATTTTTTTGACTGATGCTTCTGAAAGATAATGCGGAAAACCGACATGAGATAATGTTGTCCATGCGGAAAGTGACAATGTTGTCCATGCGGAAAGTGACAATGTTGACAGTCAGTCAGTGTCTAAACAAATCTACTCAGATTCTATTAAATAAGGGGCAAGCCATCGTGAAAGGAGTAGTTGATCACCCACAAAGGCCACTGACCTCAATCATAATTACGTAAAAAATGGTTTTTCTGAAAGAAGACAAAGGAGAATTAATGACACTTGAATATAAATAAAAATTGGAAGGTTGATCAAAGAGTAGACATACATGGGCGCATGTGTATATATTAATGAAAGTAGCGAAGGGAAATCACCAAGAAATCAATTTAACGAAATATAATATGTTTCACTTGCAAATTTTAGATTATGAATTTAAAGATCAGACAGTGTAGATTGAATACAAATGATTATGACCAGAAAAAAAAGTCGACACATTTGTTGACATTATTATCAAAGGGGTGTTGTCAATCATCCTTTTCAGGATTTAAGCTGTAGTCGCATTTTTCGCAAAATGCGACAAGTTGCTCGAAAATGCAACAGGCATTTTTAACCACAGTTTATTCTCTGAAAACAGAATTTTGCACTTCAGCATCTTTCCTTATTCCTTTTTTCCTTTCCTCTTAAAATTCTTAATAGCAAGAACTGAACACCCCATCCCCTTACTTAGTATTCAAGGAGGTGGGGACTGCAGTTAGGAGGGAGTAGGAAGAGCAAGTTGACCATGCCAGGCAAAAAAAAAAGAAAAAAAGTCCACTGCAAAATAGCGTCAGTTGTATACTAGCCTATCAAAATACATTTTCTTTTTTTTTTTCAGTAATCTTAATAAATGTTTCATTATTCTTTTAACCTTAAAACATGTTTCTTACAGTAACCACTCCCCCCTTCTTCTTCCTGTATACTTTAGGACACGCAATGATAAATACTCACTTACATATACCGCATTCAGTCTCCGTTTGTTGATCATCTCTTTGTCACAGAAATGAATGCTGATTGGTTGTGGCAGCACACTTGAACTGGAATAACGTTGATGACGTCTCAACTCATACTGTATATTTTTTCATAAATGTATTAATATTTTATAAAATAACTAGTCCCCTATATTTCAAAGAATTACTGATGTAAATAATTTTATTGATATGAATTTTCGAGCAACGAAAGGAACTAATATTTTTTTAGCATTTTAATACAACTTTTTTTCCCCATTTTGGCATTTTTAATAAAAGCATTTTTTATTAGCTTAAACCATATGTCCTTATCATGATTATCATTACCATTATAAAGTTTTTTTTATCAAGGTTGAACCCACCATTGGTTATCAAAGCACGTTTTGGTCTATGACTTCGCAAGAATCGGATGATCTTTAAATCTACCCTCATTATTTTGGAGTCCTCATTATTTTGAAAGTCTCTCATTATTTTGAATTGCTCCCTCCCCAAAAATCCCTAATTATAATTTTAATTATACATATCGACATACACACAAATCATGCAAATCAGTAGACTAATAAATGAAGTCAGATAAGACAAATACTTGGAATAATATATTGATAACATATTAATATGAAATATCTTCGATGTGGTCAATATTTTCATTATTGAAATAAACGTATGAATTTGAAATGACAAAATATCTGCAGAGAAACATCCGTTCGTTAAATCCGTATTCCGTTAAATCGGGATTTAATATATACTCATGCGAAACTGGCAATAATAGAATTCTGTACTCACGGCAAAGGTAACCTGGTACACCGCCAAGGCTACGACGACCTATTCACACCCGTGCAACGAGTATTCATTCGCAAGTTGGCGAAAAATGAGATAGCCCTCAACATTATTAGGCTATTTATCGCCTAATTTGGAATGCAGAAAAACGCGGTTGCCAAAATTCCAGGCGCCAAATTTCCCGCCAAGTGAATAAAGTCCTCTGAGTGGACAGTTACTTGAATGACGTCATCGCTTGCTATAATGAGTCTTTTTTCTAAATTTAATAAATACCAGATTTTATTTGCACCAATATGCCTATGTTTTATGTATTTGAGCATTATTTTAATGTTTTATGTACAAAATGTATCTTCTATTAACTCTCTTAACGTAAGAAAGGGCGAACTATATTGCACTGGCGGAATCATACTGCTCTGTGCCTTGTCACTGTATCAGATTAGCTTTGCCCTCTGCCATGAGTATAGCTTCACCATTTCTAATTCGACAGAAATTTGGAATTTTTTCATCCGTACAACAAATTTTATGTTTTATTCATTGTCAAATGATGGGGGGGATAAATTACTTATCACTTCTACCTGACTGCTATAAAACTGACAATCCTTTTTTCCAGGACATATTCGCTGACATTTTCCAAACCATTATTCATGTGGTAACTGTGTGTATGGCAATTATTTTCATGTCATAAATCATTTTTCAAGGAAAATGGCTGTCACATTACCATATCTAACGGCATGTCATAAAGCAGTGTGCCAAATCGTTTAATGATCGAATCAGCTGGCTTATGACAGATGGCCAAAAGTATTCATTCATCCAATGACATGGCACACCTGTTATTACAAATATTCTGTAAAACATGCCTCATTGACATGTCTAACGGAATACCACATTTATTGTCCAGTCAGTCGTGTCCGACCCTTGAAGACTTCATATGCCAACTTCCTCCATGTATTTCTGTCTAGAACTCTCTCTCAATTGCGCAATATTCAATGTTGTGTCGGCCTGGATCGTGTCAAGCCAATGTGCTCCTTGCCGGCCTCTCGTTCTGAATCCAGAGACCATTCCCAGTACCATAGATTTTTCTAGCGAGTTCGTGCGCATGACATGACCAAAAAAGGTTAGTCGTAACCGGATGACCTGGCCTTCCAGTGATGTCTTAGGGTTGATACAGTTCAGGACTTCCCTGTTTGCAACTCTAGCTGTCCATGTTAAACAGTAGACAATGCGGATATTCCGTGGTGGTAACCATTGCTTTGAGACCCACTGAGTTGATTTCTATTCCCAGGTTGTTTGATGGTGTGTAAATGGCAATGTTTAAAGCAGTGGCGTATTAAAGGGGGCTTTCGGGATCATGCCACCATATCAATGCGAATTATTTTCTTGATTTCATCACATAATGTGTTTTAAAGACATATGAGCTGCAGTGGCTTAGCGTTGGGGGTGCCACTGGGGCAGAGATTCCGGCGCTAAACTCTTAGGGGCGCAAGATTTCAATATTGTACTGGTGAAAGGGAGTGCTAATAGGTTTTAGCAGGCGCAATACTTAATTTGCACTGGGCGCTGGCAAACCCACGCCATGCCGCTACTGAGCCTTTACTGTAACTTTTGAATTGTTAAGCTACTGATTTGAAGGTCATGTGATGTTAGTCCCGTATGAGGCAGAGTACATTATTAAGCCACAAAAATGCGAATAGAGAAGCATTGAATCGTAATAAAAACAATATACATGTATATCGGTGTACAATATATATATACAAGTTGACAACATTGAGCTAGAAATTGCTGATTCATATATTTACCTTGGCCAGCTGATTTCAATGGATGGCAACATTATGAAAGAACTCAACAGACGTATTAAACTTGGCTGGAGTGCATTTGGAAGAAACAGTTTTATCCTGAAGGGGAAATTGCCTTTGTGTCTAAAAAGAAAGGTCTTCAACCAGTGTGTATTGCCAGTCCTCTCTTATGGATCAGAGACATGGAGTCTAACAGTTGGAGCAATACGAAAGTTACAGACAACGCAAAGGAGCATGGAGAGGTGCATGCTTGGAATAACTAGGAGAGATCGAAAAAGGAACACTTGGGTGAGAGAGCAAACTAGAGTAGAGGACATCATTGTTAAAGTAAAAGGGCTGAAATGGCGATGGGCTGGGCATATTGCAAGAAGAACTGATCAACGATGGACAACAGAAATTCTGAACTGGATTCCAAGAGACCACCGAAGACCTAGAAAACGTCCTCAAACTAGATGGGTGGATGAAATAAGAAAACAGGTTGGGGTGACGTGGAAGCGAATTGCTCAGGATAGACTTGTGTGGAAAGCATTTGGAGAGACCTTCATCCAGCAGTGGATAGATAATGGTTGAATATGATGATGATGATGATGATATATATATATATATATATATCGACGTATAATATACATTGGCAATAAATATGTATATCGGCAATATACAAATCGTAAAGTCGAGATCTCTTAATTACAATTAAAAATATTTCAAGCAGCGATTTTAACTTTACAAGAATGAGAACAAAATAAGTATTTACTTGTAATTTTATTAATAATTTACTTCTCCAAAATATAACTTTCCTGGCCATTTTCTACCTACCTATCTATTTTTTTACCTCGCTAGATGCCGTTTTTTATTAAGACTTTTAAAACCCAGTCCAAAACACAAGAATTCTTTAATTTACATCATGTTTAGTAACAATGTAAATTTTTGAATAGCTCGAAAAATTTAACAGGAAAGTTGCTAATTTATGCGAATTTCGCAAATAATAGGTAACGAATCCCATTTTAGTAACTTAGAATCGCGAAAAATTTGAATAACGAAATAAGTTCCTCATAACCAATTAAAAACAGTAGAATAGTGTATGTGTATATTTGGATCCGCTTATATTCATTCATGAGGCAGGAATGAAACCCTATCATTATGGCTTTGCCATAGGTATACCATTTAGGGAAATACAGGATGCAGACGCGGCCAACTTTTTCAATCACACTTACACGCAGAAGAAGAATGAATAATGAAATATATATATATATATGACCTCATGACTTCAGAAACTGGTCAAACAAAACAATATACAGTTTCACAGAAAATTTTCATAACTCTTATTTCCACACTGGTGTGAAGTTTAAAAACACGACGTGTCGCCAGCCAACTAACTACCTCTATTTTTTTTTTAAGTACGGAAAGAGTAAATAAATGTCCTGAGTTCATATAGATAGGACTTCCCAACATGTGCTGGTATATAAATTTAGAATTTTCAATGATACTTCATTCTACTTTAATTAATAAAGGGAGAAAATGATTTCCGAAATGTGGTTTTCTTATATCAGTATCGAAACAACAGCTGTTGAAGAGGTCAAAATTAAAGGAAAAGTATTGTCAAATATTTAACTTTTCCAAGTTTTGGGCGCGAATTCGTGGAATTTGAAAAAATTCTACATAATACTTATATTTGAATTATTCATCTAAACGAAGGTGTTTCTTGATCCTAAAGAAATTAAATGCAAGTTGGATGCATTAGGCTTCCAAATTATTTGCAATATCACTCGAATTTATTAATATGAAACTTAGTTTTAAATACCTCCACCTGATCGAATTGCATCCATTAATAGAAATACGGCGAAACTTGTTCATAACTACTCCAAAAAACTTGGCTACGGTCGTTATAAACGAGAGAGTTTATAAGTGATATTTTTTAAATCATAATATTGTATTATATTTTTGCTCGAATTTTTTTTTTAAACTTATTTCATGACATTTATATATATATATATATATATATATATATATATATAATTTTTCTTTTTGAAAATTTACTGCCGGAATTCGTGTTTACAGATAATTCCCATTTAAGAACTCTAGCAGTACCCGCTTCTGATAGATGGCTGTCAAGTTTCTGTATCCGATATTGAATTCCATATCTCAAAATGAAATTGTTGTCGGTAAAAATGCCGGCGCTATATATGAAGCTGTTGGAAGCGATATGTTTAATATAAAAAAAAGTATAGGAAACTAGTCGTAGTGATTCCTCCGATATATGCTGTTGGTCGTTGTAAACGATTACTACTGTACAGATGAAGGTACTACTTGAATACATGTTAAATACTATAATAAAACACTATACTATAATAAAAAATACTATTTGAGTATATATGCTACTGCTTGATTAAATATGTACTAAATTAACCATACGGAGGTGAAAAGGTAACTGTTTTTTTTACCGTGCTAAAGACTTAGATTTGAGTTCTTCGAATACCAAGCATTTCTCCGATTTGCTATCGCCGCTCCGTATACACAGTGGCGGATTTAGCGATAGACTAAGCATGCTTAAGCCCAGGGTTTAAGCTGCAGTCGCATTTTTCGCAAAATGCGACGAGTTGCTCGAAAATGCGAAGAAAAAATTATTGCCCATCGCGAAAATGCGACAGGCATTTTTAACCACAGTTTATTCTCTGAAAACAGGATTCCTCGATTCCAGAATATCCGTTTTGCACTTTAGCGATCTTTTCTTGTTTCTTTTTGTTTCCTCTTCAAAATTCTTAACAGCACCTGTTAAGCATCGTTGATATAAATAATTTCATGGATAGGATTTTTCGAGCAACGAAAGCAACTAATATTTTTTAGCATTTTGCTACAAATTATTTTCCCATTTTAGCATTTTTACGACAGCATGTTTTGAGCCAGCTTAAACCCTGCTTAAGCCTATGGCGGCAAATTTTTGACGAAAAGTTTTGCCGCCACGAGAGAGGATCGAAAAGTATTAAATGCGCGAATACTTGAGAAAAGACGAATTTGGTAAGTCCACCAAGGGCGTCAAACTAAGAATTTGATAAAAGCACCAAAATCTCTGTCATACCTCTAGTTACGTTTGGTAAGATTAAGCGGCAAAATATGTCAGCCTACAGGCGGCAAAATCGTAAGCTTTCCTCCGCCTACATCCGGGTTTGATCAGTCGATGGAAATTCGGATTCCTTAGAAAACTTTGGATGTCTCAGTGATATTTAGGTATAAGGACATGCATAAATACATACGAAGCTGTTGCTTGAACACATATGAAGCTGTTGCTTGAACACGTATGAAGCTGTTGCTTGAACACGTATGAAGCTGTTGCTTGAACACGTATGAAGCTGTTGCTTGAACACGTATGAAGCTGTTGCTTGAAC
>QLNU02015359.1:8236768-8288825 GCA_006491805.2 Dysdera silvatica
AGTGTTTGATTGAAGCCTCAGTTAAGTTTTTCGAGTCTTTGATGAGTTGTTCTGCACTGTATAGAAAAGGAGTGTAAAATTAATATGACACTACGTAAAATATATTCGCTGTTAGTAACAACATTGCTGAGCGTAGTTTTTGATATTGACTAAAGCGTGTCAACGCATTTCAGAAAGAGCTTTGCGTGAAACGAATAAATGCTTGTTTTGAGCTTCAAAACTGAGCTCTTAAACGTTATTAATATTTAGCACCGAACAATAATCATAAACAATATATATTTTGACCAATAAACAATATGAGATAAAATTATTTAAATGGAACAACACCATTTTTTTTTTTTGGCTTTCCAATTACGACGCATTCAATATTTATAGCATTTTTAATGATTCTAACATTTTGTTTTCGACTTAATAATACGAACTGTAAGCAAACGCTGTATTTTCGACAGATGCAAAATTTCTTCTCCCCAGTAGCTCTCCGTAATTTGAAACACGACCGATGGCATGCTTTTGAAATAAGTGAAGGTACAACGCCCCCCGCAAACTCCGAGGCGCGGGAAGCAGAAGCAATAGCAGTAAACAGAATAGCAATGTCTCAAAACGGTACTTTTTGGACTGAAATAAGATATTGTAGGAGACAAGAGTTATTTATTGCAGGAATACAACAGACTAGGTGGAATATGATACATTCTATATTTGTCGGGATTTCAGAAGATACTACAGTAGGCTAAATTTGCCTTATATTGTATTACTCATATTAGAAATACAATGGGAAAAGGACGAGGTTTTATATATATCTAACGTTTTATTTTCAGCCGTTCTTTAAGTTCAAATTAAATTCCTTTCCTTTCGCAATTATCTCTATTTATGTCATTTGCTCAATGGTCGACGGAACTAATTTTGCTGCAATTCAATATTTAAAAGAATACCCACGACGTGGGAGTCTCCAAATTAAAATTAAAATCGACGTGGGAGTCTCCAAATTAAAATTAAAATCGACGTGGGAGTCCAAAATTAAAATTTTAGAATTCTTAAATAGTGGCATGCTGACGTGGAGAAGAGCAAACAAAAACTAATCGAACGGAGAAAATTGTTCTCTTTATTGTTAATTAATCGCTTGGTTTTCTCAATTTTTAATATCCAAAAATCTCAACATGATATTGAAATTCAATAGGTATATTATTAAAATTTTGCATCAAGTGACATTACGCGTGTTCATAAATTTAATTGTGCTGCTTTCGTCAAAGAATTTAACGATTAAAATACCATCTTTAATTTGTACTTTAGCTAGGATTAATATTACATTAACAGAGGATATTTTAATTAAGAAATTATATATATTAATTCCGGCAGATTGCAATTGATCAGGTTTGTGTCACTGATAACTACATGAAGAAGAACTGGCGAAGAAAAAGGTGGAATGAAGGGGAGAGAGAAACACACAAAGTTAAAGCAGAGTCGATTTATAAATTAAACGATTTTTACAGAAAAATTACAAGAACAAATAAATATAGACAAGCGTACTTGACAACGTAAAATACCAGATTAGAAAATTAAAGTAAAATTTAAGGAAGAATTTCAAAATATAAGAAGTGTTTTTATTTTAATGTTTCGAATGCCACAGAGAAGAATAGATCAAAGATCGACAATCTAAGTCCTTATACTCGTGGTTACATTAAATTAATGGGCAAGGGGGGGGGGGAAATTGGGAATGGTGGCCGTTTACTTGTGGCCATTCATCATTTTCTTGACCTCCTGTCAATCAGATGTCTCCCATTGTTCATTCGTGAGCTCTAGAAAAAACACTGCCCAATAGTTTGTTTGAGAACCTATCAAAAGGAGACTCCAAAATAACTAACTAAACCCAGAGTTTAAACTATCATAACTGGGCTCTTTGGGGTTTTCTCCGCAAAATAATTGTTCAATACTAATCTACAAATCAAATTCTATTATACGAGTAATAATAATCAATTTCTAATAAAATTATATTATTAAATATTTAATTCTATAATTAGATTAATTAATTAATAGAAGTTGATTTATATTGTTTTAATTATGTAATTAAATAATATAAATTAAGTACTTATGCAATAATTTTTTTGCATCCTTATATATGGAGAAAGAGCGTTGTTGGCTGTTCTTGTTCATCTAGCGGGTCAAGACACTACGGGCTAAACGGAGGGACCATGGTTCGAATCCAGGATGGGGAAAACGTCTCTTTTTCTCCAAAAACAAAAAGCTCTAGTTTGAGCTAATTAATACGTGGGTGGCAAAAATTATTGTATAATAAATTCCCCCACGAAAACTCACAAAAATCTCGCCCCGGAGGCTTTCTTGTGTTGACCATATTTGGCAATTGTGTTATCCCTGCGGAGGGTAATAATATCATACAAAATTAAATTCTATTATTCAAATAAGCATAATTTCTATTATATTAAAAGGAATAATTTTAAATTATGTATTTCCCAAAGAAAAACTACGGTACCCTTAGGAAAATTTTCTTCCCCTCTCGCTTTTTTCTCTTGCAGTACTCTTCTAATATATATCAGTTTTGTAATCCATAACGTAAGTGTTCATTGCAATATACTTTTCAATATTTACGCTCTTATTAGTAGATATAGCATTAACTCCAACAATTGAGATCAAAAATACATTTTCCGCATACGACACAAGCTAGGGATCTAACCCGATCGAATTTTGCAAAAAGATTGAATTCTTTTGTTCTACAGTAGAATAAGACAGGGTGCCCTTCAGAATAATAACCTGAATGCGTTTACTAGTCATGAATGTGTGTAACAAGTGACCTACTTTCATAAGTGCACAAGTGACCTACTTTCATAAGTGCGCAAGTGACCTACTTTCATAAGTGCGCAAGTGACCTACTTTCATAAGTGCACAAGTGACCTACTTTCATAAGTGCACAAGTGACCTACTTTCATAAGTGCACAAGTGACCTACTTTCATAAGTGCACAAGTGACCTACTTTCATAAGTGCACAAGTAACCTACTTTCATAAGTGCACAAGTTACTTACTTTCATAAGTGCACAAGTTACCTACTTTCATAAGTGAACAACTTAAACGGATAAAATATATCGCGAGGGTCGCCATCTTTAAGAGACCAGTCCATCCTCCAAAAGTAGGGTACATAAAAGCCTTAATCCAGCACCGTATATTTTGCATAAAGGATAACGATGAAAACAATATCTAATGATAAGTTATAATATTAAGAGCATCGTCGCATGGGGCAGGGCAAGATGTCTGATCTTTTGGAATAACTGTCTAAAGGAGAAGGCGACCTTCCCATTAAAATGACGCAAAAGTGCTTTATATCAATGGCACTTTCGGCCGCTGTATACTTTTCTAGTCTCGAGAGACCATCTATCGAATCGAATAGAACCACCGATATTTCGAATCCGAAACATTTTTCCAAGAATTGGGGTGGGGGCAGGTTCAGCTGCAGGAGAAACCTGTGTCCACTATCGGTTTAAGAAGCCCCACATGGATGCGAGATTGTTTGTTTAGAATTTTATGGCGCAAGAGCATCTGCGCTATGCTGCGTCAAGGATGCGAGATTAATTTAAGGGAAAAAAAGTAAAGTGGAATTCGAAAATTGGGGCATGAATACAAGACACCTGTACATTTTCGACATTTCGCTTGAGCCCTGCGGTGGCGCAGTGTGGTAACGCGTTCTCCGAGTGCGCCGCTAATCCGGGTTCGACTCCCAGCAGTGCAAAGAACGCTTACTCAGAGATCTCATAAAGATCGCACTGTTCACTGTAGTCCGGGGTTTGGTTCCCTAGGCCTTAAGAGGTGCGGATTCCTCGGAAAATTGTAGGTCCAGAGGTTCGGATTCCTCGGAAAACAGTAGGTCCCTGCGCAGCATGACCACTGTAGTCCTTGAGCCGTAAAACCACAAACACTTCGCTTGATAAAGGGAACAATAATTTTCGGAACGGTGCGAATCTTTACTCAGTTGGTAAGTTTCATTTTTTATTTACCTTTTACTTTTCACTTCTCTCCTGAGAGGGCGTAGTAATATGCATTTGGACACATTGCAAAATGTCTGGATTTGATCACAGAACGTAACAAGTGCCTGCTGGTTTCTTCTGCAAATCGCTGGTTTAATTCCTTTAGAAAAAGAGGGTTAAGTGCCTCGAAAAATTGTAGGTTCTGACGTATTATGATCTTAGCTATCCTTGCGCCATAAACGGCCAAAGGAAAAACATTTATTTTCTCTTCCTTTATCTTTGGTCTACTTTCTTCATTTTTCCTTTGTTTTTACATTTTACATTTTCTTCTACTCTTTTCTTTATTTTTATTTTCATTCTGCTTTTTCTCTTTTCTTCCCGCGCTTTTCGCATTTGTAATGAATAACATTTTTACTAGCTATATGGTAAACATTGGCCAGTATCTTTATATGTTATTGTCAATAGTAAGAGTTACATATACAAAATTTAATAGCAGCAGCAGCTACAACGGAAGTAAGGCATCCCGCAAAATTAAGCTGCATTGACAACAGTATTCTATTTCTTCAGACAACTTATTTATGTTGACAACAATGACCCATTCCTCTTAATAACAATATCCTAGTCCTCTTTACAACTTATTCGTAGCCTCTTGACAACCCATTCCTAATCTTTTGGCAACCCATTCCTAATCTTTTGGCAACCAATTCATAGTCCCCTTGGCAATCTATTTTTAGTTCCCTTTACAACCTGTTCCTGTTGACAATAATATTCTAGTCCTTTGGCAACATATTCTTTCTGACAATGTCTTAGTTCTCTAGACAACGATATCCTAGTTTTTTGGCAACCTATTTCTCCTAACAAGGATGTCCTGGTTTTCTTGACAACCTATTCCTCCTGAAAACTATATCCTCCAGACGATGTTCTAATTATCTTGACCACAATTTTCTAGTTTTCTTGATAAAAACATTTTAATTTTCTTGATAAAAACATTCTAATTTTCTTAATCCACTCCTCCTAACAACGATGACTCAGTTCTCTAGACAAACGATATCGCAGTTTTCTGGACAACAATGTCATAGTTTTCTTGAAAACATTATTCAGCCCTCTTAACAATAATGCCCCAGTTTCCTTGTTAACCTAGTTTACTTGAAAACAATGTCCTTGTTCTCTTAACCATATTTCTTTACTTCTCTTGAAAATAATGTTCTAGCCCTCTGGACAAAAACACCCTATTCCTTATTAAAATAAAGTTCTAACCCCTTGAGTAACACACTATTCCTCACTAAAATAATGTTCTAGCACTTTTGACAACTTCCTTGTCCTCTTAATGACGATATTTTGACCACCTTCAATGTTCTAATTTTCTTGACAATAATGTTCTTTAGACAATAATGTCAATTGAATATAACAAAGTTAAAGAAAACGGGTATAAACAATGCAAAAGGGTCAAAGAATGGGAAAGCCAACATGGCGGCGTTTTGGAAGTTAACCCAGTTTGTCGCAAAAACCTTTATTGTTGACCTCATTGAGATTGAACTGGACTATGTGTAGGGTGGAGGCTTTTACAGCGTTAAATCGTTGTTTCAAATGTTCGTCATATAACCATAAGGCAGTTGAGTGCAGAAATCCTATAACTTGTTAAAAGTGTACAGGAGGACATAAGAGTTCAGAGTGTTTTTAGGAGATTAAGGTCTGTGCTAATTGTGTTCGATTTAATAAGAAAACTAAAGATGTTAGCAAAATGTTCATGTTAATCATAGGCCTTTTTTTGATTGCTGCCTTCTTAATCATGAGTTTTTTCAAAAATATGGTTATTTCCCGGACTTCTTATGGCTGACTCTGCTTCCCGTTTTTTGGGTGTTGTTCAGTTAAATTTGCACAAGTCTAAGTCTGCCACGAAACAGCTGATTCTCCTTGTGGAAAATTATAATATTGATGTTGCCCTTATTCAAAAGCCTCATTGCTTTAGAGGAACTCCTTCTGGCCATCCGGGAACGTATAGAATTTTCTTTAGTCCGGAATTTGAAGTTATCAAAGCGGCAATCATTATTCGCTCAAGTGCCTTTTCTGCCTTCCTAGATGTAAAAAATTCTGACTATAGCATGGTTACTGTTGATCTTTTTACTGCCACTTCTGAATTTGTTTTATTCTCATACTATTTTGAACCTTCTGTGAACATTGACGCTGATCTTACTAAAATTACTTTGGTTTTTCCAAGAAAAAACATACAACGGTTGGTCTGGGATATGGATTCAAATAGCAAATTAGACATTTGGTTTAGTCCAATCACTGACTGTAGAGGCGTTAAATTGTGTGAATTTCTGAGCACCTGGCAGCTTTTGGTCATTAATGAAGATTGTGGACCAACATTTTGTTCCACACAGGGATGCAGTTACATTGATGTAACGGTTGTCGCACAGAATCTTCTCGCATTTATTTAAAATTGGTGTATTCCGGATGTTGAATCATTGTCTGATCATAGAATGATTACTTCCGAAGTTTCTATACTCGATGTGCAAAATGTTTCCACTTGTACCTCGATAGGCGATCTCTTCAACGTCAAAATAGCAAACCGGAGTCGATTTCAGAGCTGCTGTGTTAACGAAATCGAAGAAATTCTAAATTGTTTGAAGTTTTGTAATTGTCCGGAAATGTTACAGAATGTTGTGTAAGAATTAAACCAATTAATCATCTCTACTGCAAAAAATTCGATCCCGCTGAGGAGAACTAGAATGCATAGTGTTCCTTGGTAGTCAATCGAGATCGCCTGTTTACGTAAATATTTAAATGCAGCTGGAAACAGATACCAAAGAGCAAACAAATTCTACCGTCAGGAAGGTTTTTAAGGAAAAGTATCTCCAAATAAGGCTGAAGTATTCGTCTTTACTGAAAGAGAGCAAACTTAATTCTTGAAGGAAGTTTCTCGAGGACGTAACTATGCAAAATATTTGGAGGAAAATTTATACATTCGGTGTCAAAACGAATTTTAGTAAAAGAATTGAAATTTCGGGTCTTGAACTACCTTCGGGTCAGGTCACTTCATCCTCTGAAAGTACCAT
Source organism: Dysdera silvatica (assembly GCA_006491805.2). Lineage (NCBI taxonomy): Eukaryota > Metazoa > Arthropoda > Arachnida > Araneae > Dysderidae > Dysdera > Dysdera silvatica. The sequence goes on from QLNU02015359.1 coordinate 8,243,797, forward strand.
TGATTCATTATTCATTGATTCATTGATACCATTGATTATGAAGAAGCGTTTTCCTCCTGATAACCTGCTCAATGATGAAGATTTTCATAAATCTTTTCGGTCAGAAATGATTGCCCCTTGCGATGTAGATGATGATTTCTCTTTTTCAAAGGCTGAAGTTGATGATGTTATGAGAAAAGCTTGGCAAAGCTCCTGGGCCGGATAGGAAAACAAATGAAATGATTCAAAATTTTCATAATGCGTGTCCTTCTTTCCTTTGTGATTTATTTAATACATGTTTGGACGAGGGACTTTTCCGGAACTCTGGAAGAAGGCTAGGGTTGTGCTCATATCTGAAGGTAGTCAACTTAAACAAGTTCATATTGATAATATTAGATGTATCAGCCTTCTCTCATGTTTAGAGAGATCATGTCTTGAGAAGCTGCATAAACAGATTAAATTGGCGTTTGAGGATTGGAGATTTTGTGAGTGATGATCAGTACGGTTTTACACCACAGCTGAACTGAAGATGCACTTCTACGTTTGTGTAATTCTGTTCATCTTTGTAAACCGAAAAATTACGTTTCAATATTGTTGTTCCTTGACATAAGAGGAGCTTTTGATAACGCTTGGTGGTCAGGAATTCTTAAGCTGTTAAAACATGCTAATGTGCCTAGAAATATATTTAATTTAATTAAGAGTTTTTTGCATGCTCGCAGTACAGAAATTACGCTGGGCAATATTACCAAAGAATATTGTTTGGAAAAGGGATGTCCTCAAGGTTCCGTCTCTGAGCCTTTTCTGTGGAATCTCTTTATAAATGGTCTGTGTAAATTGTCTGCTTTCCAGAATTGTTTTAGTATTGTTTTTGCTGATGACCTTCTTTTAATTGTTCAAAGCAAAAATTTTGCTGAGGCTTGTTCCTTATCTCAAGATATTTTGGATGTTACTTTTCAATGGTCAAGACATTATGAACTGGAATTTAATCTATTCAAGAGTAAAGTTATGATGGTGCATAAAAAGACTGATTCTGCAATCGTATACTTATCATGGAGATGTTCCTGTCGAAAAAGTTATACAAAATATTTGAGATTTATCCTAGATAATAAATTCAGTAGAAAGAATTGCATTTCATACTCTTAAATAAATGCGAAAAAAAATTTTCGGCTTCCCAGAATCCTGGAATACATATGGACTCAAATAATTCTTAAGTTGGTTATAAGAAAGCATTGTTCTTTTATCTCATATGCAATAGACTTTGGGGAATTTCATGAAGCTAAAGTAATTGGAGCTCCTTAGAAATTCAGGAGAAGTTTTCTCCTTAGAATTGTTCGTGGCTATAGAACTGTTATCTATGAGGCCATTTATGTTATCTCTGGTATTTCTCAAATTGACATTGAAATTTTGAGCAATATTGCCATGAGCGAATCTATTTCCAGTCCCTCCTCTTCCTCCTCCCTAAATGGTAATCTTCCCATTTCCTGTCTGCTGCATCCCATAAATAGAGACCCCATATCAATTGTTATTTATTCCGATGATATTCTCGAGAATTATCATTTAATTTGTTTCACTGATGGAAGTAAAGTGAATGACAGAGTTGGCCTTGCTTTTGTGGTGTATGAAAATGGAAAAGAAAGAGAATATAAGCAATATCGAATTTGCAATAATTGTTCTGTTTTTCAGGCTGAGTTGTTGTGCTTAAATCTCTCAGTGAAATATATTCATGAGTTCACTTTCGTTTTGGGATCAATTTAATTTTTGATTTGAAGTGACTCTCTTTCTTCGTTGCAGCTTTCGCAGAACATTAATACTGTAGAGAAACTTGTTGTTGAAGTACAAACCATTTTAAAAACTTTGCGAAACTTGGATACAGACATCCATTTTGCTCATGTCCGTGGTCATTGCGGGAATTTTGGCAATAAAAGGGCTAACTCCTCGGCAAAGCTGGCCACCCATCTAAATATAGAACTTTACCTGAGCGTCCCTGCTTCCCATTGGAGAGGTTTTTTTGAGAAAAAGGCTATCTCTAATTGGAATGCAGAATATCTCCGATCACCCAAGGCTCAGTGGACCAAAAAGTTTTTCCGACTATTTTCCACCAGGTAACATAAAATGCATTCACGACAAACTTCAAATTCGCTCAAATTTTGACTGGACATGAAAATTTTGGAAGCTACTTGAAGCGTTTCAAACTCCCTTTAGGTGAATTTTGCAGTTGTGGTGACGGCGAAGATAATGTTGAGCACATTATTTTAAATTGTGCTGTGTACTTTCCGCAGAAAGACGCTCTACAGGCCACATTACAGAAACTGCTTATTTCTTGGCCACCGTCGTTTTTTTTTATTTAGTGACGTCGAAAGAGACTTGTTCCACGTTTCAATCTTTCGTGTATAAACTGGAGTTTTAACTTTTTTTTTTAATATATGTTTTCAGATACTCTTTTTATTGTATTTAATTCTTTGTTTTTAATATGTGTGTTAATGTTTTAGCTTACTTCTGTAAACCTCGTGGTATACGATGTGAAACATGAGAAAATAAATTGTATTCAATTAAAAAAAAAATAATAGGTCAATAAATAGTAGGTTTAAACAAATAGCAGCTCAACAAATAGTAGATTTAAACAAGTAGCAGGATCTATATACCTGTGGTCACATGGAATAAGTTGTGAAGTCGAAAAATGGAAAAAATGAGTTGTTCACTGTGATCCATCTCCAAAGTCTCCTGCTTTGATCTCTCAAAGCCTTCTCCTTTGCGTCCCATTGATGTCAACCATATTTATTTTTTCAAAAACTGGATAAAACTGGGAAAGTTCAAGGGTTAAAAAGTGCTGCCTTGAAAAATTGCGATTTTATATTTAACAACTCATGCCCTGTGACCAGTTATATTAGCTGAAAATGGGGGGGACGTGGATTGAGAGCTATTTATAGCTTTGTTATCAAAATCCAGTTAAGGCAAGGTTGCATTAAACAAAAGTCTTGTCATTTGCAAAAATTTGCATTTTTGAAATTGATAAATTCGAACGTCGACTCCGGTTGCAAAATTCGTTTAATTTAAAAATCCTTAAATTATCAAAAAACTTCTAACGGCGAGAAATTCTGCTTCAAAATGATTTCTCGAGGGCATGAAAACGATCCCATGTCTAACGAACTCCAAGCATAAATTAAACTAATTTACAGAAGCGGGGACAAACGAGAAAACGACACTTAATTACCGATATACTAATTAAAAATGCATTTGTAGGATTAAACCCCTGTTTCGAAGCTATATCATGTTTATTTGAAGTAGCGGTATATGTGAGAGGAGCCGTTCAATTACGCAAAGTATATTTATGTACAGGGCTGTCCTGAAGAAAATTATTGAGAGTATGCGGTGCTGTCTTAATTAAAGAGTATTTGCGGGGTTACTGGACTTGGAGACGCCATCGCGTCACTCTGACTGGCATTTGACTGGTCGTCTATCGTCTATCCAAGCCCAAGGTGGCAGTTGCCATTTTCATCAGTTTTTCATTAATCTCCTGGTCGTACGCAGGATATTATTTTGAGGCTTGGGGGGTTCAGAGAGATTTTCTCATTTCTTCATTCATCTCCTGGTCATACGCAGGATAATATTTTGAGGCTTGGGGGTTCAGGGGGTTTTTCTCATTTCTTCACTTGTTTCCATTCAAGTTTGTAAATGACTAGAAAAAAAAAAGGCTGAACTTTGTTGAAAGTTGTCCAAAAACCAGCAAATACGAAAACTTTTTTGAGACCTTGAGAGCACGCGCCGCGTACTCCGTATTTTCTAAAATTTTTTGAGAGTACGCGGCGCACACAGCGCGTACCCTTTGGAGAACAGCCCTATTTATATATAAAAAGCATACACTTGCGAATATTATACCTTGTTATTAAATACCTTCTCATGTAAAACGCGTTGCTAAAATGAACGAAACGGTAAGTATTTAATATTCAGCAACGTAATAAAAAAGAAAAGTTGTCTCTTATATATGACCACTAACGTAATTGTTTACCATAAACGATGTTAATGCATATTTATCATAACTAATATTAATGCAAAATTATTTACCACAACTAATATTAATATATAATCATTTACTCTAATTAATGATAAAAACCTAGGATAAGTAATACATTGTAACCTTCGCCAAAAATATATTATTTAACAAAACTTAATAGAATCGCAAAACTGAATTTTTTTGAAAAAAGACCATTAACCAACCAACCGAAACGGAACATACTAATATAAATTATGTTATAAATCAAAGTAAGAAAAATGTCGCCGGACACATGCATACAAATAGTGAAAATCTTACTTTTTTTTCTATGTTTTTATATATTTATAAAAATGCAACTCCAGAGATCAATTTTTGCATGTGTGTGTCTCTGTTTTGTAGCATTGTTCCTAGAAATCGGTATAAAAAATATACTTTTAGCTTTAAATCGGTTTCCGAATGGATTTTCTTAAGTCTATCTATAAACCACTTTGATCGTTTCCAAGAAATAATTTTAATTTGCAATTAATACCTCACGTCCTTTTTATGTCAAATCACGTGTTTCCTGCTTATACATATAATTTCACTAGCTCTATGTCGAAAATTATATAATGCTTATTGGGGCACTTTACCACTAAATTACTAAATAAGTTAGTTATTAAAATATAGGTTGTCAAGAGGACGAGAATATTGTTGAGAGGACTGGAATATTGTTGTCAAGAGAACTTGTTTATTGTTGTCAAGAGAACTTGTTTATTGTTGTCAAGATTACTGGGATATTATTGTCAAGAGGTATGGGATATTGTTGTCAAGAAGACTGGGATATTGTTGTCAAGAAGACTGGGATATTGTTGTCAAGAGGTCTGGGATATTGTTGTCAAGAAGACTGGGATATTGTTGTCAAGAGAACCAGGATATTGTTAAAAGGACTGGAATGCTGTTTTCAATAGGACCGGGATATTATTTAGAGGATTGTGATACTATTGTAAAGAGGACTGAGCTATGGACGTCAAGAAGATTAGGGCATTCTTGTCAGCAGGAAAATATTATCAAGAGGAGTAAGTTATGGACGTCAAGAGGATTAGGGCATTCTTGTCAGCAAGAAAATATTGTCAACAGGTCTAAATTCCTTCTTAATTTTTCATTAAATTTACTGGCAGAGAATGGTCCTTGTTGCTCTTGCGCCATAAAAATACAACCAACCGTTCATTAAATTTACACTGTGCAAAGAAACTAGCTTCAACGAAATAAGTGGTTGTTTTCTAAAAGGATTTTATTCAATTAAGTAAACATATTTACAATTTCTTGTTCAAACTTGAATTCACTAGTGTCGTTTATTTTTCGTTATACGGGCCCTGTTGTGGTGTAATAAAAGTGCATTCGCTTAGTACATCGTTACTCGGGATTCGACCCCCAACAGAGCCCTCCCTCCAAAAAAATTTCCTGACAAATTAACAGCTTGTGGAAGTCCAAAGATTGGTGTTCTGTACTATAAAAGGTTCGGTTCCTCCCGAAAACTTTTGATTCCAGTGCAGTATGACCCTTTCTATCCTTGCGCAGAAAAACTCACAAACACACACTTTCTTCATAAAACATTTTAAGTTAGTGTTATGCGTATATATCACAAAACGTTATTTGATGCTGCATGTCAAAATCTTCCCCATTGGGAAAATACACATTCTTATTAAAATGAAATCAGGCAAATTTATAAAAATTTTACGCTTTTATCGCTTAAAACATTAATTCTAAATCGTTCCAGATTTTATACTGTTTGCCCCCTTTTTTTTTTGGATGCGGGTATGTTTCAGTATCAAAGTTAAGTAACATTGAAATTTTATCAAAAATATTTGTTCTCATTTTATTCAAAAAAAACAACAAAAAACATCGTATGTTTGAAATTTAAAGTTAAAAGTTAAACGTTAAAATTTAAATTTCTACCCGAATTAAACAAAGTTTGACTGTATTTTAAAGGAAGTTGGATTTCCTGTTTCGTAAAGTACAACGTTTAATTTTTAAATACGTATTAGATAATTTGATGAATATTTTTATTTTTTTCAAAGCCTTATTCCTCAGTTTCAAACTTTTTTTTTTAAAAAGCGGAAAAGATTAATTTGATTAGCGTTCCCAAGTTTTGATTTTATCTACAGTTGTATAATGCTTGTGCAAATATTTATTGTTGATTTTTTCATAATTTTGGCTATATTTTGTCATATTCTTTTTCATTTCACTGTTTATTTCGGATATTATTAGGTTAATTTGTCAAATTTCGTCAGTTTATATGCTGTTCTAATTATGCATTTTATTCTTATCATCTTACCTTTATTTTAATCTTTATAGCTTTTCCTTTATCGTCTCATTTATATTTTATAACTGTCTCAATGTTTTCCTCGTTTGTTTTCTTACATGTTATTCGCTGTCATTTTCTTTTTCCTTTTTGTTTTGTTTCTTTATGTTCTCGTAATTTTATTGACTCATATTCTTGTACCACCATTTTCTCTTATACTATACAGCAATTAACCGCCGGACACAGACTAGAAAATAAGTTCAATCGTCCATACGTCACCGATACACATCATCATATTATATGAGGAAATCCCAAGTTCTGTAGACGGCTATACTAGCTACTACTGTCGGTATGAACGTAAAACGCAAGCTCGGTGATGTAGAATGGGTCATCATCGTTGGTATCCACCTGTTCGATCAGTGGCGCAGGTAAGGAGGACTCAAGCCCCGCAATGGATATCAAAACACATTATTTTCTCTAAGATCACAGCACATGATCTTTTTCAAAGCCACATGAGCCCCTTCACGAACTTCATATTTCTACGCTCCTGTGTGCGGTCATTCTATTTGTGAGATTTCAGACCAGTCCCAGATATTCTGTGCAACAATGGATGTCATGGAAATGAAATGGAGACAGGAGAGGGAGTTCTGACACTGCAACCCAGATCTGAAACAAGATGGATAATTAATAACTCGTGTTGGTCAATGCCTCCAACGTGTGACGCAGTCAAACCGACGGGCTATATTACAAACAGGATCAAAAGATGTCGATTGACATCGAGAAGTGATGAAAGTATTTGTACCATCCACCGGAAGTTGGCTGATTTTATGGGCAAGCTTCATCTTATAAGCAGGGCTGTAGTTAGTTGTGGCGTGGAAGACCCACGCTAGGTGGGGGGGGGGGTGCAGGCGAGGAAGGACGTAAAATTGGCTGAAGTAATCCACAGTGGAGAACGTTTCCGTGGCTAGAGGGTGACATCTGGACGGCTCTGCCAGTGGCGCAAGGTCATTTAGCCACTAAGGTGCCCATAAGCCTATGATCACTGAATGGAATGTAGGGTGTTGTTTATAGTAATGCAGAATACGTCGTAATTGGACACTGGAATAACCGGAGTGCGTCTGTCAAGTGACGAGCCATTCTACATGTTGTAGCTATCAATGAATGCGTGGACGTGAAGAATTTTTGACGAGCATTACTGCATTGTCCCCATTATGAAATTTGGGAGAGGGGGGAAATCACACACACGTGGTATGAGAGACTGCTTTTAGCCTTATTTCACATATACTTGTACCTGAATTCATGCACATGAGTGATGATTAAATAATTTTGAACCAGTGTTATCAAACTGTATCAACAATTTATAACAGGCCCATTTCATTTTCAACATGAAAATGCATCAGTTTGTAAAGCAATGACCATAATCTAGTTGTCTGAAAAAAAATGGCCGTTTGTGGACTAAACGGGACGGCCCGAAGCCCTGACCTCAACCCCCCCCCCACTAAATAGCATCGGTTAAGTGTCAGACTAAACCGTCCAAAAAGCACTACACAACTAACAGCTGTGTAGTCCAAAAAGCGCTACACAGCTGTTAGTTATGTTGAAGGAGAAGTGGAACTGATTTCATGCAAACACCTACCGTACCATAGTGGAAAGTCTTGCTCGAAGGGTTGTGAGGTAGCAGTGAAAGGAGGAGCTACATTATACTGACACTATACTAGAATTAAGTTAGCACGTTACTATGTGTGTCCGGTCATTAACGGCTATGTACTGTATCGCTCAACTCCATTCTATTATGAACTCTTAACTCTATTTCATTGTACACTCCTAACTATGTTCCTTTATGTTCTGTCCTGTTCTCTTATGTTCTGTCTACTTTGTCCTTGTATGTATATATAGTCCTTCAACTTCGTATATCTTCTTAACCATTTCCTTATATTTGTTCAACTCTATTCTTTCTAGTTCTATCGATTCTGTACCATTATATACTCCCAAATTTTTTTTTATATTTTCTTAAATGCTTCTTCATAGTTCATTATTATTTTATTTTATCACAATTTTTCTTATCTTTCAACTGCGCTCTTACACAGTAATGGGTTTTGTTATTTTATTTTCATTTTTTTTAATATTATTTTCAGCTATCTTAAAATATTTTATTTAAAATATGTTTATGCCTGCTTTTTTATTTGCTTTTATCATATAAATCTACCTTTCATCAATTTCCTTTGTATTTTTCTATGTTCTATCAATTTTATTCTCTGTCTTCGTTTTTTCTTGTATTTTCCTATGCCTTCCACGTGTTTCCTCACTCCACTTTTTCCATAATTTTCTTCTTATTTTTTTTACTTTTCCTTTGTATTCACAATTTCTTTGCTTTATTACTTATTTTATTTTTCGTTCATTTTCTTACTATTCCTATGTTTACTTGCAATCTCTTTTTATGACATTTACATATCTGTATTTCTAATAGACTTGTTGTGTTTTTAGTACTCTTTGTTATCTCCTGTTGCTTATCATCTCGAGGTATGTTATTTTTTTTTATTGCATCTGTGCATTTTGTTCCTGAGCGGAATTTCGTTTCCCTAATAAAGAATAATTACTTCTTGTTTGTGAACAGCAACATTCCATTGATCCCATGTAGTCATTGTTAGCCTAATCTTTTTTATTTTACCTATCGTCTTAGCATTTTTAAGCATGATTGAGTATAGATGTGTTTCTTTTGTTCTTTACGATTATACAGCCATTAATTGTTCTGTCATAGTATAATCGCTAGCACAAACGTATGGTTGACTTCAGCTTAAATTCTGGCTTGTTTGTTGTATATGTTGTTGCTATTTTTTAGAAATACTCGAATGTTTTTTTATTCATGTCTCTTATATGAATGTTTGGTGTGAAGCGTTTATCTCTGACTGTTTAAATCATGAAGGCACGTATCTCGTAATAAAACAAAACCTTTGAATATTGTTCTTTCTCCTATACGTATGTATTTCAGCATTTAGTATAAGTGAACTAGGGCATGAGTAGGCAAGTTTCGAAAAAAAAATTACCCCATAACACCTAACGAAACGATTTGTTTGATGTGTGTTTAGGAACTTTGCTTCTTTGGTTTCTTAAATAAAAATACACAATTAGGAAAAAATGGTTTTTCTCTGTATAAATAATATAAGAAGAAGAAATGAGAAATGCCTATGCTTACCCTGGCTTTGGAACTACAATACGCTCAATTAGAAGGGCAGTAGTAACACGAAAGATTTGTATTTTTTAGCTTCCTTGCCGTCCTTCTCTTTTTGTATATCTTCTGTGTTTTCAATGACGATGACGAGAAAATCTGAGATTTTAAAGATACTGTCCTCTTTTTGTTTGACGTTGATTCTTTAGGCAATAGTCTAATTGCAATATGTGAAACGCATCCCGAAGTGATGTTATTTGTAGAAATAGTTGAATTCCGAAGTAAATCTTGGTCAAGATTCAAGGGACAAAGTTCCTGTCTGGGATTACAGTGCCGCCTTCGGCGGCCACCCTTCCAAATGCCCCCATTGCCAAATAATAATAATAATAATAATAATCTTGGTGAAGGTGCCTAGAGGTTGATGGACCTGCTGAATCGTATAGTCTGGAGATGGATGTAAATTCTGGATACTGAAGGCCAGAGGTCGATGGCACTGTTGGATCTCAGAGAGCACTTGTTAACGACAAGAACAGTTAGTTAATGCATGTAGATTATTGTTGATTGGCCGCCTTTATGAAAGCGATGAAGGATCTGGCCAATCCGCCACGTCTGAGGGAAGAAAATCATCGGGTGTGAATACATTTTTGTTGAAAGGTCATATCCTACATGATCTGAATGCTTGTTCAGCAGTCTCACATTTGCTGCCCTAGATGATTCAAAGATTTGGGCTACTCAAAACATGGTGATTGGTCTTCCTGAGTGCTTTGTCATCATGTTATCTGCATTTGATGTGTAAATTCAGCGTACCATTGCTTCACAAATTTTGCGTGCATTTACCCCAGGCAGTGATTTTTAACACCACAAATGGCTACCTAACTGCAATATGTATTTATCTTGGTTTGATACCATGGACTACATATTACTTCACCTGCAAAGACGTCATCCTTACCAACCTGAAATGCCTTCTCGTATATTTAGATAGCGTGCAAATATATGAAAATTTTACCAAAATAATATCGACCTGCATTCAAAATGCTTACCTAAATATTATAAGAATTTAAGATGATTTCAAACAATTATTATTATCAATGCGAGCGCCCATGACAGTTCTTCCTCTGCAATAGCACAGTGCTGCCACCAAATGTATGGTTGCGGTCGCTGTATGACACGCAGCACCACCCTGCTGAAACATCTCGTCCTGATCAGTGTCATGCGTATTTGCAAACAAAAGATCGCTGATTATGGTGAGGTAACGATCACCATTGACCGTAAAGCGAGCTCAGAACTCGTTCTTGAAGAAGTATGGTCCGATGATGCCACCAGCGTATAAATCTCATCAAACGGTACATTTTTCTGGATGTAAGGGAATCCGTAAGGGTCTCTTGTGGATTGTTCTTACGCCCTATGCGACAATTTTGCTAATTAGCAGACCCATTAAGCCAAAAATAAGCTTCATCACTGAACACAATATTGCGGTGAAACAACGGGTCAGTTTCCAAATGCTCTAGAGCCTAATTGGCGAAAGTAAGACGTATAAGATGGTCTCGTGGCTTTAATTCCTACACCAGCTGGATCTTATATGGGTGTAGGCCAAGATCTTTGCTCAAAATTTTCCATGTAGTGGACGGATAGAGTCCCATTTCCTACGACTGACGATGAATCGATAAATCTAAATCATGTTCCACACTTTCGTATACAGCTCCGACATTCTCTTCAGTACGCACATTTCTTTCACATGTTAGTGTCTTTTTTTTTGCATCATTTCGGGAATACGTCGTTTTAAATCTATCCACAGTTCGACGGATGGCTTGCTCAGATGGACAGTTATGTGCAGCATAAAGATTACGAAGTCGTCAATAAGTTGCGCGAATGTGCAACTAATTTTCGAAGTAAATCAGGATAAGTTGGTACCGTTGTTAAAGCTTTAAACCACGTTATTTTGCCGAAGGTTGCTAACTACAAATATGGAGGAGAGCGTGCAAATATACAGCTTAATTGACAGCTGTTGGCAACGAAAATTCTATAACACCTAAAAAAGCACCCTTTATAAGAAAAAAAAAGAGAGAAATTGTCCTTTGCCTGGAGTCGAACTAGAGTCCCCTCCTTCAGATGCGGAGTTCCTTAACTGCTAGGCCATCGAAGACAGGGACGAAGTTCCCTTTTTCCCTATCTAAGGTTGTAAGGTATCATTATCCTTCTCAAGGCTAACACATTTGCAAATAATGGTCAACAGATAAAGCCAACGGAGCTAAAATTTTGTAAATTTGCTTGGAGAATTTAATTATAGGTAATAATTTTCGGCACCCTAGCTTAAACTAGAACTTATAATTATAGCTAGGGCGTGGGTGTCAAAAATTGTTACTAATTATTAAATTTCCCACGAAAATTTACAAAAAACTCGATTAGGTGGCTTTGTCTGTTGACCATTATTTGGCCATTGTATTAGTCCTGAGAAGGGAAATAATATCTTAACAACAAAATATTTAGCAATTTTTTTTTGTGTGATGCAATGCTTAAGCGTTCATTCGGCATGCCGCTATCCCGGGTTCGATTCCTAACGGTGAAAAAAAATGCTTACTAACTTTTCACTTTGTGGGGTTGGTTTTATATGTCATAAGAGATCCGATTTTCTTGGAAAATTGTAGATCACGGCATGACCTTTGCTGTCCTTGCGCCTTAAAACTCGCAGAAAACATACCATAATACTCATTAGCAGTGGCGTGGGAAAGGGGGCTCAAGCCCCATTGAACATCAAAACACTTTTTTTTCTAAAGCTGCAACACATAATTTTTTTGAAGTCACTTGAGCCCCCCCTCATATTCATTTGAGCCCCCCATAAGTTTTGAATTACTACACTACATCATTAGTGATCAATATAGTCAGTATCACAAACATACTGGACGACTCCTTATGAAAAAGTAATTGGAAATAGTGTTGCTTGGATCAGTAGCATAGCTAGGGGGAGGCAAGGGGGCGGTCGCCTCTGGCGCTACGATTTGGTGGGCGGCAATTAGCCTTTAAAACACAAAATTTATTTGTTATCCCATTGGGGGGCGGCGGCAATGATAGTCACTTGCCCTGGGTAGAAAAATATCTAGCTATGCCACTGGCCTCTATACTACTACGGATGGTTTTGAACAATCTTCATCTCTCATGCATTTGTGTAACTGGAGATGTCTTGGCCCACCTTTTCCAAAATTTAGCCACTAGAAAAGTGGAAATTACAAACATATAAATACAATGTGTGGAGCGTTGGGGGGGTAGTTTAACCTTCACTAAAAAAATTAGGTCCCCTCCAGGTCTCAAAGATAAATACGCGAATGTTTTCGTATAAGTCTTGCAATAACTATTGTTGTAACAAGATATACTTTCCAAACAACAAGAAGGTTCAAATTCTACCTCTTGTATACTAGGAACGTACGACCGAAGATTAGTACGTGAACAAGCTTGTAACTTGCTAAATCGCGATTTTATTTTGGCCTTCTTTTAAACTTCCTATTTCGAAAAAAGCGCTCAAAAAAAAAAAGTTGTTTCAGACGATTTAGAAAAGAGTGACTTGTTCGTGTTAAGCGGAGAAAATTTTTCAAGGGCCATTGACTATCAGTTCCTATCAACCTTGTTCATATTAAAAGTATAAAAGCGCAGGATTCTGATGCAATTTCGGGGCATTCAGGAAGCAGTTCGTGCTAAAAGTAGTTCACGTAAACGAAATTCGACTATATATAATCCGTCGTAAATTCGGAAAATTTCTATGGTGACCTTCCCAGAACCGTTGCTAGCCTTCTACCAGGCGATTGACTCCTCCTGAAATATATATTTGGTTTTATTTTTTTAAATAAATTATTGTAGAATTTTATTTCCATTTTTCCTTGTTTGACATGGCATTTTACATGACAGTGGAAATTGTGAATCTCAGCGTTAAAAATATATTCTAAATAATTTTTTATGGTAGATTTTGTATACATCTTGCTTCTGACAGAGATGTAAATCTTCATCTGCTCTATAATAAGTATAAGGGAAATTCTAAATTTTAGTATACCTTTATGAGTTTTCAATGCAAAATTTACATTAAAAAAATACTTATTAACATTAAATATATTAGTTTGCTTAGATATTTAGTATTATTAAATATATTAATAAAATACATCAAAAACGGTAAAGAATTTTAAGCCCTTTTGTTGCTATCTGAACCCCCTTGTAATTTTCTAGGCCCCCCCCCCGTAACGAGTGTAACTACTGGCCTGCCCTCCCCTTGAAGCCCTATGCATCACTTATTTTATTCGTTGGTTAATCCGGCCATGGTTGAGTGAGTGAATTGATTGATTGATTGATTAAATGATTGATCATACTTAATTTGAAAATAGATTTTTCCGACCAAAATAATATTTTATTTTACTTTGTACTTTTCTTTTCTCTTCTGGGAAAGGAGATCGATGATGAAAAGTATTGATTTAGCGTGATCATGACCACTAGTTGTCTCTTGTCTTATGTCCTGAATTAAAGGAGGAAACCAGTTTCCCAGACAAGATAAATTTCTGTTCTCGAGTGCGGGTTTCTTTGACCGAATTTCGATTCCTAATCACACACTAAGGCAATTTTGAGTCAGATGTTATATGCGGATAACAGATTTCTGTTGATTGATTGATTGTTTGGCTTTTTTATGGCGCAAGAGCATCTGGGCTATACTGCGCCAAATAGATTTCTGTGTGTAAGTAGTCTTTAGTTTAAGTAGCTCTTAGAGTATTTTGGAATATTTAATAACAATGCGTAACGAACACCTGGTTTTATTTTACGGATTTCCTTCATCTGCTTTAATCATAAGTAACAACTAATGATAACGTTTATCGAAATAAATTTAATAAAATTATGAATTATGATTATTTAGTAAAGTAAATTTTACTTAGATAATTATAAATAAACAACCAATTACACGAAACACATGCTGTGCATTCATTATGGAATAATTATGCTATTACGTTTTTGTTACATTCATTATCTTGCCCTCTCGAATAACGAACATCGCATTTCATGTACAGTGAAAATCGGTTATAACGACCTTCAAGGGACCGTGCAAATTCGATTGTTATAACCGATAGTCGTTATAAACGATATTTTTTTTAAAATGATTGTAGCCTATAGTATAATATACTCCAGAGTTTTATAAATTATTTTGATAGTAAAAAGTATTCAACTTTCTGGTTTCAAAATTAAATAAAAATATATTTAATTATAATGAATTTAATTTCCGTTTATATTAAATTATATTTATAGCCAATGAATGCATAGTACTTTTTATTTTTTTTAAATCGATAAAATTCTAGAAAACACTGAAATATATAATATAGAAAGCAAATCTAATGAATAATATTTATTATATTATAATAATGACTTCCGAACAGTGCTGGTTTGAGAATTTTATGGGCTTTACGCTGAAAAAATAGAATGGGCCCTTAAAGAGTATGACCCTCATGATACATAATTAATACGTCATGCGTTTTTCTTTTTTTGTTTTTGCTTAAGGTTCATTACCTTCAATATTCAGGTTTAGCAGTAATAAAAATTTCTCGGACATTTGTAAATAAACAAGATTAGAATAACGTATAAATTTTAATAACAATCCCACGTGGTTCTGCTTTATGACTGTTAAGTCGCGTCGTTATATCCGATACGAATTTCCCTACTTAAAATCTACTTAGACTACAAAATCGCCGTCGTTATAACCGATACATTTAATATAGAGTAGAATAGCAAACCAAATTTCTTGTAAAAATTCCGTCGTTATAAACGATTTTCACTGTATATATCATGCTGATGAAAATTACGATGATGTACACTCTATAACAAAAAAAATCGACGCACCAAGGAGGAGTTGTCCGATTGCGATAAAAATTGGTGGATGTGAAGAACATACATAGAAAAAGAAACGATTAAAATTTCAGAACAATTGAATGATTTATTGCAGAGTTTGACCGTTACAAAGGGAGGAAGTCAATAAGGCGTTGGTCCACCTCTGGCCTGGATGCAAGCTGTCACCCGGCGTGGCATAGACTGATAAAGATCCCGGATGGTGTCCTGCGGAATTTCTTGCCAAATTGTCTCCAACTGTCGGGCTAAATCGTCAACATTCCGGGATGGTTGCAATCGCCTTCCCATAGCGTCCCAAATGTGCTCTATGGGAGAGAGATCAGGAGACCTAGCTTGCCAAGGAAGTGTTGGGCAAGCTTGAAGACAATTCATAGCAACACGTGCCGTGTGCGGCCGGGCATTGTCTTGTTGAAACGTAAGTCCAGGGTGTCGCAAAAGGAACGGTAACACAACCGGTCGTAGAATGTCGTCTACGTACCGCTGTGCTGTAAGTGTGCCAGAAATGACCACCAAAGGGGTCCGGCTATCAAAGGAGATGGCACCCCAGACCATAACGCCCTGTTGTGGGCATGTGTGGCGTGCGATAGTAAGGGCAGGATCCCCACGCTGCCCTGGACGTCTCCAGACACGTCTGCGGTTGTCGTCAGGACACAGTTGGAAACGGGACTCGTCACTAAAGACTATACGTCCCCAGTCAGCGCAGTTCCAAGTTGATCGAGCCCGGCACCACTGTAATCGGACTTGACGGTGTAAAGGCGTGAGAGGTAACGGTCGGCGCGAGCGTAAATTCCGCTCTCTCAGTCGTCTGCAGAGGGTCATGTTGGACACATGTGTGCGGGCCACACGTTGGATAGTTGATAACGACGAATCCGGTGCTGTGACAGCTGCTCTGACAATCGCTCTGTCTTCCCGTTCTGTTGTGGCCCTAGGTCGACCGCTGCCGTCCCGACGCTGACATCTGCCGTTGTTGACCCACTCTTGCCAGCACCGTCCAATCGCCGCATCGCTTCGACCCACATGTCCAGCGATTCTTCGATTCGTCCAACCAGCCTCTTTCAATCCGATAGCACAACCTCTTTCAAACTCTGACATATGCTCGTAATGAGCACGAATCTTTCGGCGAGGCATTGTTACAGTCGACGTAAGATATCCGCAGTCAAAATGCAACAGAAATTTTGACCACATATTGAGAATCGCTCCTTATATACACCTGCTGAATGCGCAGTTCCGATGCGCTGGAGTTCCCGCTATTCATTCATTGGACACCAAATTTTAATCATTTGCATGTTCGGTCAAAATGTCTTTGCATACGAAATTTCATTACAATCGGAACTCCTTTGTGCATCGATTTTTTTGTTATAGAGTGTATGTGTGAATTGTGGCTTTTTTATTTGAGCGGAGAGCGTGGCAAATGATTAGAGACAGCTCATTTTTGAAATCACATTGTGCCAAGGATATCTATGCAATTTGATTGTTATGTACGATTATGTCTAATCTCTTCGTCTCCAGATAAACGATTGGGTAACCTAAGTCACTTAAGTCTTATGCTCTTAGAGTTTTCGTTTGGGGAGTGATTAATCTATAGTCTTACCATATTAATTAGTGATCTGAGTTATTTGTAACTCCCATTAGTAAGTAAATACTCAGATTGAATTCAAAATAAATTTGGAACAAAATAGGGAAAGCATTATTCAAATAAAAGGAACCATTTTCTTTTTCGAGGTGGATCTCGTTTTGGAACTGAAATTTAATTTTAAAGAAAACTTTTTAATTTTATTTAATTGATAATAAATTTGCGTTGAGTTTTATAAATTATATTTATCTAAATTATTTTATTAAATATCTTGCATGTGCAGTGAATAGTCCTTGACTTAGAATTATTACATGATTAATGAAAATGGTATCATTTATCTTTTAGTTTTTAACAATTTTTTACACACATCTGTAAAACTAAAAATACTTTGTTTGCCTTTAGTAATTATAAAGGTTTCGATGTTGACATTTTGAAACTGCTTCACACAGTTATAAAACTCACTACGACTTTGATGAGGAACGAACAGCCCTAACGTAAATGATTCAAAGTTCGAGTCTTGGCGCACATGGGAATTTACGGATGTAGTAGCTCGAGGAGGAAACTTCAGACGGGAAGACTTACTTCACTAAATAATCTAGACGCATAACATTCCAAGTAAGCTATCCTTGCTTAATTCGAACCAAATGCTTCGAAAATGAATAGTTGTATAGAAAATACAAAAAAAAAAGAAAAAAGAAAAAAAGATGAATGGCTTCATATTTTGCATTAAGAATTATCGATAACGGAAGCACGTGATACGTTTTATTACGTATATTAATATAAATGAAAAAACGGATGTCAAAATTAATAAAGCTCATTTACTTTCCGATAGATAAGGAGAAGGGGGGGGGAGCGAGAATATAATGAAAGTGGCATCCGCCTTGGCGAGTAGCGTTTCCAAACTCGGCCAAAAATCTCGCCAACAAAGACGTGATGGCTTTCGAAGTGAGTGAAAAGTAAAGAAACATGGAGAACGAGTGAGAGAGGAGGAGAAATCGGAGAGAAAAGGAGCGGTGGAAACGCACCCGCCATGCTTCTTGTTTTTCCCACTGTGTCTATGGTGATGTACGACCTGTACAAGGCTTCGGAGTCACGTGGACTATCCTCTCTTGCAGTGTCCGGCCATTCGCCGGACATGTCGGCTAGGTCTACCCCGAGTCGGTCCGGAGGGGAGGAAGTCCGTGTTGCTTTTATTGAACTCTTTGACTTGGGCGGCAAATTTGAACAGGGCCGACGCTCATCGACGCAGCCCCGAAACCTGCCGACTAATAGGAACAGCAGTACGGGGATCAACCTGTTGGGACACGTTGTAAACGGCGTCTGTGAGAAAAACAGCCGCCGAGATGCAAAACTCCGGAAACAACAACAACTGCTGCACAATTTTTTTGAGAGACCTAGTGGATGGCAAGCCACGTTATACCACATCTGTATGTAAGTGTTATAGACCATTCTATGCCTATATAGCACCTGTCTATGTAAGTGTTATAGAACATTCTATGCCTATATAGTCTATAGTGTTACGTAATTTTTCATTTAATTTCATTAAGTTATTGTAAGTTTCAAAATTATTACAGTCATTAATTCGAATAATTTATTTTTATATGTGCCACATTTTGCTACATATATACAAATATAGGAAATTTATTAAAAATACTTTTTTCAATTTTTAATATTGATAGTAAAATTTGAAAGAAGGTAGACATATTTATATAAAGTATGTCATTAGCTGATGATAGATTTTATTATGAATATTAAAAGGAATTTTTGCGAAAGTACAAAAAGAGTTGACGATATAATCATAATATATAATTATTTCATATGACTAAGGAAATCATTTTATGTAGACCTATGTTGTATAGCAGTGTACAATGGTTTCCAAGCATTTCTGTGGCCATGTCCCAATGGGACATGTGGGACATTATCCCGTTTGTGTCGTGTCTCAGGTTTTCCTTCCTTACTTCTAATATTCTTTTGACTAGCACCATCAGTGCCTTTACAGTTTTTCTATTAATTTGTGTCTTCAATTTTTCCCATTTCGGAACCCCTCGCGTAGAGTGAATTCTGTACTCTAATGTACGACGAAGTAAAATATGACAGCAGCGGTTTGCGCCCAAAAATTACAAAATATTGAAGCTTATGCGGATACCATGGGGGTCATGCACAAAATTAATTTTTAATATCTTTAAACTTTGTTTACGAGAGAAATTCATATTTTAAGATACACAAACATAAAGTTATTTTTATAATCGTGGAAGGAGATTATTGCCAGTTGGATACCTTCGTATTTGTTTGAGTTATTTTCCGTATATGAAGTTTTAGGGATATAATGATCGCTAACTAAAGCAGACCAGGGCGTGCCTCTAGTGAGTTAATTGCTTTCGTGTTACCAGCTGATCAATACACCAGTGTTTGTTACAGCGTTTTCAAAGTATAGATTTCGCCAACTAGTAGATCTGCCAACAAAACAAAAAAATTGACATGTAAAACGCATGCAATATATCAAAGGATATGCCTTTAAAAGTAATGAAATTAACAAGGTAAGGAGGAAATAGTGAAATTATATTATCGTAGTAACGTATGTAGTTTCATTGAAAAATTGTAATTTAAATATAATGCAAGCAAATATAGAAAAAATTGTACATTTAGCTCAACTCCATAGAAAAGTTTCAAAAAAATAACCACTGTCCTAAAAAGTTAATTTATTGACAGTAAAATGTTTTATAAATAATCAATTTCTAGTAATTACTATGTATCCTAAAAAGCTATGTATGCTATTTGACGCAAAAATCTTTCTAAAATTTACTTATATTTTTTGTACTTCAAAATTTTCAAAACGTTCACAGATCAAATTTAGGCACTTTTAAATTTAACTTCGCTGTTTTACAACTCTGTATTATGGGATGCAATATGAAGTAATATATATATATATATATATACCGCCTGTCCTAAAACAAAAGCCTCGCATTTTAATAGATGCGCCGTTAGCACAAATTACATACTCGTTGTGGCATTGTTTCTGTCAGTTTACAACGAAAAGCAATTGAATTAGAAATACCTGTCTATTACGTACCACTACTTTTCGACCTGATGATGGCGGCGATTCGTCTCGGCATGGACTGAACAAAACATTAGACACGTTGAGAAGCCATACGGATCTACGACCCATGAAGGATCTCCCACAGTTCACAAAGATTTGAGTGGGGGTGAGGAGGGTTAGAGGCTCGAACATCTCTCTCTCCGGTTGGCATCCTAGAAGTGATCGATGGGATTGAGGTCTGGTGACCTTGTTGGACAGGTAAGCAAGTTCACGTCTGTGGAGTGTTCATCCAACCGTTCTGATGCGATGGTCCGGTGCATTGTCTTTTTGAAGGAAGAAGTCTCCAGTGGGATGTTGAAGTCGAACAAACGGGAACACATGGTCGTCAACGATGTTCCGATAATATTGGTCTGTGGGGTATGATGTCACACGTATGTTGAAAATTAGATTGACCGATATGCTTTGTGTTCACGAGTTGGCTTAAATTAAAGTATGATCCCCTCTAAATTTATAAAAGGTACATTAACTGTGAAGAAGTTTACAGAGATTTTAAATGTGTTGATGAACAGTTCGTTGATGAGAACATTGAACATGTTTTTATCTATTTTAGAGGGACAGAAATGTCTATGTTGAAATTCAGATTCGAGCACACTGTAAAGAATCAATAATAATAATATGCACGAACAAGAAATATATACTGCAAAAAATTTTTGCTAATTTGCTCTAAAAATCTAGTAAATACACATAATTAATATTTTATACGTAACCATATAAAATTTTCTATTCTAGTTGCAAAATTTTATATGCTAATTATAAAATTCTTTATTCTGGTCATAAAATTTTCCATTTTGGTTAAAAAATTCTCTATTCTGGTCAAAGGTTTTTACTCTAATCATAAGGTTTTAGACTCCAGTCATTTGAATATAAAGCTCTTCTGAAAAGTAAATCATAATATATTGTGTTTCTAAAGTAAAATCCATAATATATAATGCAATAACATATCTTCTTTTATGTTTAACTGTCGTTAAAATTTAGTGATTTGGCAAAATACCATTAAGAGATCATTATTCGAGCTTTTTTTATGTCCTTATTGTATTACTTTAGCTTATAAATTTCACTATGCATATCATATTTATTTTAATGCATGTGATATGTTTATAATTCTAGCAATTTAATTATTCTGTACATAAGAAGTTCGAAACTATAAATTTGAACATGATTACCCGAAAAGGAGAGAGGGAGTCAGTTTTTAAGAAGTCATCCTAATTTGACATAAACAAATTACATAAATCTATTGCCTACCTTATGTACAAAACAATTTGTCTTTAGGTTAATAAATTGTTTTGAAATAGATCAAGAAATTCGATGATCCGTTTAAGTGTCTCGAAAATGATGCGTCGAGCTCTGATCCTGGCAAAATAAGTCTATTTAAATTACCATGGCAACAGTTTGCGCGGTGGCATATATAGATGTCCCAAAACGCGTCTCCTAAAATATGTTAAAAATATCTTTATTTACACTGACGGCTGTTGTACCTCTATCAAACAGATGGAACTCTAGAGAGTTCTCTCTATACCCAAGACATCACTGCGCTTCTATCATTTCTCGACAACCGACTACGAATATGTTTTATTGCTTACGCTTCGCACTTTTTAAAAAACCTGCTATTTTTTTTATCAGCATGCATTTATGTGCATCATCGTTCGTGGATTAGCGAATAGTGTCTTGCGTCCAATTCTTCAAAAAAAGGGAAACGTCAAATTAAATGGGACTTGCAAGGAAACTAACCAAAGTGTATCCCTTCGATTTTAATGAAATTTTGTGTATTCGTAGAGGAGGCCAAATTATTGGATACGTATTTTTTTATCGGCTAAAAGCATGTTTAGGAGGTGAACTCGTCCTTCGAAAGTTGGGACGTGGCCGTTCCCCGTGACGGTTCCCCCGGCAGCTGGTTTCGGTGTGCGTTGAATGACGACTTTACGTGAACGTGCATCTATGAATGCCGTGTTGATCGGCAATCCATCTCCCCCTCAGCCGCCTCGGCGGCTGATTACGCTGTTCAAGCGTCCTGTCTGGGATTACAGCGCCGCCCCCGGCGGCCACCCTTCCCAATGAAACCCTTGCACAATCCTCCTCCTTCCTCGAAAGTTAGTTTCCTTGTTAGTTGCAAGTTGAACAAATGTTGGACAGTGCTGTTGGGAAGGGGCTGAGTGGCTCAAGCCCCCAGTGAACAGAAGGGCATATTATAATTCTCACCGCTATATATATATATCACACGTTCTGTCATAAAATTATTTGAACCCCATAATTTTTGAACTGCTACGCCTCTGGTGGTGGAATACTGCATGTTTTAATAAAAGAGAAATAGTATTTTTAATTACTTAATTTTGGAAACAAAAATAACTATGTAAACATGAATAATTAACAATTAAAATAATTAATTATAATAAAATAGACATTCGTAACAAAAGAATTAATTTTACTCGTATGTGCAGCAATGGAAAAACAAAAAAAAAGGGCAGTAACACCCAGTAGTGGATCCTCATATTTATATCCCCTTTCTTAGAGCACATAAAATAAATTACCATCTCAATTCAATGAGCCAGTAAAACTCAAACTCATGGAACTGAAAATTGTGGCCAATTTTTACCTTAACTCCCTCCTTGAGGCCAATGTAGAAAATTCACGCGGCAAGGACGTATATAAAAAAAAATTGAAACCCTTTCTTCGTGACCTCCTTTAAAAAGATTCGATGAAGTTGACGCCTAGAGAATGAGATATCAGCTACAAATATTCCGTATATTTATCAGTACGGTATTTATAGAATAGATAGAAGTGACCGAGAGGGATGTGGTAGAGCATTATCATCCATTCAAATAAAATGTAACCAATTGTGCCATCAAATATTTACATGGAATGATATATTATTTCTATATGTAGTGTTCATACATTACAAACATTTAGGTTTCATATAATGCGCATGAATTCATCAAAAGCAAATGCTTTTTCATGTTTATTTTTAAGGAGGGTTAAGTTTGGTGTTTGTTATTCATTGTCTTCTAATATATGTGCTGCGAATCATAAATGAAATTAAGTTAGAATTCACCATGAAAATTGTATGACTGATGATTTTTGACACCTAAGTTATTAGCTCAAAATAGAGTTCGTTAAGGCGCTTCGGTGCCAAGGAAGGCTCCCCAGTTCGCTTTGGGCCAAGGCGACAACCCTTTTCCTTACATATAGAAAGCTCTCGTTCGAGCTAATAATGTGGGTGTTAAAAATGATTAACCATATTAATTCGAAACGAAATATTCCAAAAAGCATGGTTTGGCGACTTTATGTGTTGTCCAGCTTGGCGTTTGGGTTAATCCTGTATAGGGTAAGAATATCCTGTAAAAATTATAATTTCCTAACACTTCCTTTAGTTCCATTGATATCTTCTTTAGGCCATACCAATAATCTCGA
Source organism: Dysdera silvatica (assembly GCA_006491805.2). Lineage (NCBI taxonomy): Eukaryota > Metazoa > Arthropoda > Arachnida > Araneae > Dysderidae > Dysdera > Dysdera silvatica. The sequence continues at coordinate 8,267,154 of QLNU02015359.1, forward strand.
GAACAAAAAAACTAGCCAGGATGGGGCTATAGGGGGTTGAGCCCCCCTGAAAAATATTTTTTTCTCAAAATCAAATATTGTAGAATTTTATTTTAAATTTTTTATTTTGTACGAAATTGTACATAACAATGGGAATTGTTCTTTGACGTTAAAAATGTATTCGAAACAGCTTTCTACAGTAGATTTTGAGTATGTAATGTTTTATTAGAGGTTGGAGTCTTCATCTACTTTATAATAAGGATAAGAGAAATTATAGAGAGGTATACTAAAATTCATAAGTTTTTAATATAAAATTTATGTTAAGAAATTTATTTATTAACGTTAAATATATTAGTCTCCTTATATATTTAGTATTATTAAATATATTAATAAAATACATTAAAATATTAAAGAATTTTAAGCCCCTGTAGCTTTCTGGGCTCTGTAGCTCCTCTAGCTACGTGCCTGCTCGGTAACTGAACGATGTTCACTGAAAAATACTAAACTAAAACCCCCAATGAAGGAAAAGGAGTCATACTCTCCATCAGAAAGGATTATCATGGAGGATAAAAATGGGTGAGGAATTCGGAGGGCATAACATATCAGGAGTAATAAGAAGACTGTCAAAAATGGAGGAATGTCCTTCTAGAGATTAAAGGTAGAAAGCAGATCCCAGTAAATTTAACTTGATATATTAAGCGAAGGGAATAGTACTTTAAGTATCTTTCAGTTCAGAGTGTTTTTAAGAATATCCCCATACATACGCTTGCACAGAAAGTTCGTAAGGGGGGAGGTTATAGACCCAATGAGGTGGGGTTACAGATCTACAACTCACATATTCCTATGTTAAATATACAAAATTTCATTGCAAAGGGGGGGTTACAACCCCATCAACACCCCCTGCGTACGCCAATGTTCCCATAGTAGTAATATTTAGTACTTTTATTACTTGTACCTCTTCCGGTAACTAAAAAATGATCAATCACATGATGGAGTACCATTAATTTTTTTCCTTTATCAGGGTAAAAAATGATCAGCTGCGGACATTTCATACATGAATGATATGAAGATGCTCACTTTCATTCAGGTGCCGCTGGCGGTGCCTGTACACATAGACAAGAATTTTTGACCTACCCCACCACAAATTTTGTTTCCTCAGAACCGCCACTGGGAATAACATGCAAGAAATGTGCAATAACATGTTGCGAATATGTGTATATATACACATAGCCACAGATCCTGGGACAGACATTCATGAAGGCTCCTTCCCCCCGGTCTCGCGACCGATTTCTGAGTACTATGTTTATTGTCATTACGCATATGAGTGAATGAATTTTATTTACAAGACAAAGGTTACATGATAACAAATTACATACCATATGATGATAACAAATTACACATCATATGATGATAACAAATTACATACCATATGATGATAACAAATTACATACCATATGATAACAAATTACATACCATATGATGATAACAAATTACATACCATATGATGATAACAAATTACATATCATATGATATTACCATATACTTATGCAAACACCCATACTATTATTACACAAGGGTCGAAATTAACTTTTTAAGTTGGGTGCAGTGGTAGAGAGAGCATCGTACCCCCCAACATGTTTTTAAATGCTGTGTAAAGAAAAAAAAAATTTGCAACCCTATATAAAAGCCTTTACGCGCTAATTTAAAGTCCTTTTATGTCTTATTTTAAAGGTAAAATACAAAATTTGCACCAAAAATGTAATATTACTCTTCATTCCGTTTTGAGACTAAAAAATATGCTGATTCTAGCAAATGCAACAGTGTAACGTTGTTCTGAAAGAGGAGTGGAATTGAGCGAAAATGGCGCCATGCGCTTCTTGTGACAGAACTCTCTTTATATATATATATAGCTCTGCTTTAGAGCGCTTCCTTAAGTTTTAGTCCATGGTAGGATTGTAATATCAGCGCCACCTACAGGTACTTTGAATCGTGAATAGAGGAGGGAGAGACGCCACCATTCATCGGGTAATCAATATACCTTCCGATGAAGCGCTTCATTTGTTATCAGACTCGATATCGGCAAGAAGATTAAAATAAAATGTAAAGGAGAAATTCCAATTCCTGTATTGACCCTACTCTGTCATATATAAATTGTGTTTCAATGTCAGATTTTTTTTTTCTTTCTCCTGCAAAATTATCTGAAAAAATACAAATTTCTAACCAAGATTTGAAATACGTAAGTTAACACCGAAATGCATTATAAATTTGTAACAGAGTTCGCTATAATGAGATGAAACCGTGAGTGAAGTCAAATTTTTATTTATTAATTTTTGAACCCCCATTCCTCCTTTCTGGCTACGATTATACAACGATAACATTTAGTCATCTTGCCACTCCTCATTTAGTCATCTTGCCACTCCTCATTCTCCTTCATAACCTGTACGGTAACAATTGAGGTATAGAGCTCCTTGTTCCCATCAAAACTGCTGACAACTCACTTTAGATTATAGAGAGGCGATGTTTAAGTTATCTTGCTAGGAGATATTATACTGTATGTTGGACCACAAAGGTTTCTATATGCTGTTCCTCAACATATATATATAATATCGTATTCCAGCTGTGGTTCCGTTGGATATACATATACTGAACACTGTATCTAATGCGACTCGAGTTACTATATCGCACATGAGGCGTCAAAACCCGTTGATGACTTTACTTTAGTTAGGCCTCATTGATATTTAAAAATAAAGTTTTATTTTAATTACTTCCACTTGCCATTTACAATTTTAGAGAGATGCCAACTCGTTTTTTCTTTCTCTATATAGTTAATTGCACACAAAATTCACTCTCTCTAATTCTTTGGAAAGAGTACAAATGAATAAAGAATAAGAGAATAAATATATTAAAAAATAGGGAAACATATATGAAAGAATTGGATAACATGTATTAAAGAATAGGAAAAGGAAACTATATATATATTAAAGAACAGGAGACTATATACATTAAAGAATAGAAGAAAATGCATTAAACAATAGGAGAATATATATTAAAGAATAGGAGAATATATATTAAAAGATAGGTATAAGAGAAAATAGAAGAGAAATAGTATGACAATAACGAAAATAAGGAAGAAGGGGAAAAATGAAGATTGAGAAAAAAGAGCAAAGTGATTATTAAATACATTTATTTTGTTTTAGGGTAAAAATATAAATTTAGGACTGACATTGTTATTGTGAAAAATTATAATAGTAAGTAAAGTACCGGTAACACTGTTTTAGAATAGTACGAAAACCTTAATAATTCGAAATTCAAGGAAAAAAGCGTGTTACTTCGAGTTATCTAGGCTCAAGACGTAGTTCCATGGGAATAAAAATTACTTTGGATGACCGAGAACTTCAAGTTAACTTGGTCACGCTGTAACATGAATGACGCAATGTTTTACAAAAAGCGTTTAAACCCCGTATTTGAACATTATTATTAGCTTTTCTTTAGGAGAGAAATTTCTGTTTCTACCAAACTGTCTTTTTAAATCCTTTTTCGGGGCTGCTATGATGATCATGTTAAACATAATTTTTTTCATCAAAATCTAATTTAGTATTATATCATGCTTTGTTTTAAATTGACTAACTTTATTAATACATCATATACCATCATATGGGTAAAGTATAATTTTTAGTAAAACAAGATTTGATCATATAATCCATTCTCTGATAATTTCTGCTGTTCTTTTTCAAGTATTTTCTTCGATCCGAAGGTTGAGTCTTAACCTGAACGACAGTTCCTTGTCTTTGTTCTTGGGGATGGTTCCTCCTGTGCTTGCTTCTGTCCAAGGTTTTCGAGTATCCATCCACCTTCTTTTCCTGCCACTTCATCTATTCCCACAGTGCTTCTGTCGAGAATGAATTGGAACCGTTTCTGCTTTTTGTCATTTGCTATAGCGGCGTTTTTACTTCTTGATATTTAGAAATATGGCACTTAGTGGAGGAATTATTACTTCACATACATGCACGATGTTGATGTAATGGTTCATTTTCTTCTAACAATCCTCATTATCATTATTCAACAAGCTTGATTTACTGCTTCTCAAAGCCATTATTTTATACCGATCAGCTAAAGTTCATCCAAAGTAGATAGGTGCAAGCATGTGCTGCTTCCCAGATAGCAAAGATGGTCCTTACGACGTTCTGGACATCCTCAGGACGTCCTTAGGATCATCTTTGCTATCTGAGTTGCGACAGTACTTGACGTTGCCTATGAGGGTCAAATGTGTCTTCAGCTAAGATTCACACTTATTCACATTTAAGTTGATATCTAACGTTAAGTCGGAAGGACAAAACACAAGTACATCGGTTACCATGGCAACATCAAAACAAAATAAAAATGATTAAGGACATACATAAAATAAAGATGAATGCATTGTGTAAAGCATATATTTAGTTTATTACATATCAGTTATTTTGACTAATTTTTTTTTTCATCTAATGGTTAACACATGCTAAACGGTCAAAACATGAAGCCACCGAGTCATTGTTCTTTGGAATTTCTTGAATAATAATTTTTGATAAAGACACATATAAGTTCAGACTAGTTTCATTGTAAAGATAAAAACAAAGACTCCAGCCTGGAGCGGAGTCAAATGGGGACCCACCGTAAATCATCAATTCATCTTGAAAAATCACAAAAAATATAACTCGATGGTTTCATTTGTGTTTACCATTTGGCAACTACGTTATCCCTGAGAAGCATAGACTTACGCAGAAAGTTCATAAGGGGAAGGGCTTACAGATCAGAAATAGGTTTAGTATCCTCCTGGAAAAATACATTACGTATGGCTTGTTTCAGTAAATTGATTATCGTGTCTGACCCATAATTTTGCAGTCTTAAATCTTCAAAGTTGGTCTTCCCAACCTGCCTCTGTTCAACTTAAAACTAATGGGCTGGTATGACTGGTACTGGTAATAACTAGTATGGCAATGGGTAATCCCCTCTCACCTATATTGTGCGATATCTACCTGCGTTACTTTGAACTCGGGTTGTTTACCCAGGTAGATTTCAGACTCTAGATCAGGTACGTCGACGATAGTTTTATTATCTGGGATGCCCCCCGTATCAAATTGTCTCTCTTTTGCTTATCATAAACTCCTTAGATGCTTGTCTTGAGTTCTGTCTTGATTTGGAAGAACGTAATACTATCTATTTTCTTGATGTTCTTATTAAAAAAGTCGGCTATCGGTTTGACCTCTGTTTTCCGTAAGCCTTTCGCTGTTTTACTTCCTCCACATTTTAAATCTTGCCATCCTTTTCAACAAAAAAATGGCCGATTTTTACATTTTCATGTTTCGTGCTTTACGTATCTGCTTAACCGAAGCTTGTGAAATTAAATTCCTTAAAGACATTGCCGCTTACAGGGGTTTCAACCCCACTATTATTGACTTAGCTTTAGCCAAGTTTTCCAAACCAGCTCCTTTCACTATACGTACACCCTCCAGTTCCGACGCTTCTGTTGACACAATAGTCATTTTTTTCACTCCTAAGATTAGTGTTGCCAGAGCAAAAATTCTTCGACGGGCAGGATTCCCAATTTACATCGTTGGGGAATTTATCGGTTTTTTTGCCAATGTGGAATGTCCTACATCGGTCAGACAAGGAGAGCTTTGTTCCACCGTCTCAGTGAACACCGAAGATATATTGAACGCGCAGTGTTAAAAAAATCTTCCATCGCGGTGCATTGCCATGAATTCAGCCACAAATTCCTCTTCAACGATGCTAGCATCATCTTTAAACTTCGCTCACCTTTGGAATTGGACTGCGCAGAAGCCTATTTTATTCACAAGTTCAGGAATTACCTAGCTAACGGTCTTGGATCCACCCCTGGCTTCAGTGGTGCTTGGAATTCTCCACTCCAGCCTACACCGTCTCCGTTTTTTTCATCAGACCCTACTTGCGTTTTGATTCACCTCCGCAATTATGCCTCTTCTCTTACCATAAAGAAAAGTTGGCCTCCACGCTTCTCATAAGAAAAAAGTTGGCCTTCACACAGCTCTCTTTAACACTTTACGATTAATCGTTTCTATTTTTGTTAATTTTTGTGGCAACTCAACCAACCTGAAACCGACAACACGCACTAGTGTGTGTACACTAGGTGTTATTCGACATTTTACAATCCAAGAAGAAGGACGATCATTGATCGCTCGAAACGATCGTCGATTTTTTAATTTTTAAGTTATATTGTGCTAAAAAACGTTGTTAAATGAACCTTTTACTATCTGTGCACAATGAATGTCATTTCTTCGTCTATAATGGGATGGTGTTTGGTTTAGTACTGAAAAAAACTGGGAGGTTTTGTCACAGTTTCAAATAAGGTTTAGAATTCAGAGTTGCATCAAGATTCCAAAGAGGAAAAATGCTGTGATTACAACTAAACTACCCAAGGAAGAGAGAGACGGTTATGCAAAATTTGCATTATTTCCTCTCTTAAATCCATAGTACGTCAGAAAAAAAATACGGAAGTTTTTGAGATAAACACTGAGTGTTAATTAAAAAAAATTACAGTGTGCGATTTGAGTTAAGCAAATTTCAATGAATCAGGTTTCAACTGCATATTTATATAAAGTACGACACCTCATTATCGAACATTCACCGAAAAGAAAAGTGTCCGTTAGCGAGGAGTGTTCGTTACAAATGGTTTTGCTACATGCATGCATAAAATCTTAGGTTAAATGTAAAAACCAGTGTATCAAAATACATAAAGATTTCCTGCAATAACAACGCTAAAAAGTTAAGGAAAAATTATTGACCTGTTTTGAGAAGGCAAGATACTCTTCAGTAGAAATCGACAGAAATGACTTAAAAAAGAAATACTGAAGTGTTGCCATTAATGCAGAAGCCGCGACAGAAATGTCAGTTTCTACGCATCTTAATGAAAATTATATTCGTTGAGGACAGTGTCAACCGAAACTGAAAAAAAACCACAATTTTTAAAACAAAATTTTAATTAAAAATCCAGTGATCTGTTTTACTAGTACGATATGAGCTGCGACTGATTAAATCTTCATTAAAATTGAGCAAGTCGTTTAGAAGAAAATGGGTTGCGAAATTGAATAGGGTGCCCCTCGCTATTCTCCATGGGGGTGGGGGGAAGGTCCACTTTTAAATTACTTAACTAATCTTAATGAGATGCCAACCATACACTATTTCTTCCAGATTGATTAAATGGGGTTTATGTCTGCGAATAGGGACTTTTTACAAAATTGTCCTCTAGCAAAAGTTTAAAAAAAAGCTTGAATGCAAAATTAAATGTAAAATAACGTTGTGGACAAACGTCGTACTAAATCAACGTCATATAGCGAGGTCACCAAGATGAACACGGCATCAAGATGGCACTCGCCTGTGACGTCATCAAGGTGACGGAAAAATGTCACAAAAAATGAGACGTCACGTTCTTTTTGGCTCTAGTTCAGTAAAAACGTTTCTAGTGTTCAAAAATTATACTTTTTTCTTTTTCGTTTTTAACTACTTATAGTAGAAAGATCGTTTTAAATTGCCGTAACAGCAAATACATGCTCTGGCCGAGCATGGAACTGAGTTATTACACTAAAATTTGCATATCGACTTCAAGTGCCTTTCGAGTTATGGAACGTTTCGATATTTTCAGATCGATTTTTATACTCAAAACCGACCGTTTCTGCTTCTTTCTTTTCCATTTAAAACGATCCTTTTATGTTTTATGTTCTCGTGAGAGATCAAGCTATCTCTTGGATCACGATAACAAGACAAAAATAGAATCAAAGGCATGTTAGGTCAAGATATATAATGCGGCACTAAAATATAATCGTATATGTATCAGCGAACTTAACAAGGACCAAGATTTTATAAAAATAGATATTTAATTCACATAAACCAATTAGTTTTATTTTTATTACATCAGTCTCTTCCACGTGTGATAAAAAAGTAATCAAAGTTTTATTACATGTCAAATAAAGATACGTACATGTGTGTGATTTTGAATTTTCTGTTTGTTTGTTATTTGTTTGTGGTTTTACGGCTCAAAGACTACAGTGGTCATGCTGCGCCGGGACCTACTGTTTTCCGAGGAATCCGAACCTCTTAAGGCCTAGGGAACCAAACCCCGGACTACAGTGAGCAGTGCGATCTTTATGAGATCTCTGAGTAAGCGTTCTTTGTACACTTACTCAGGATGGTGGGAGTGTAATCACACTCACACACAAGTACACCATCATCAACACTAATCATTTTTAATCTACTCCAGGATGGAACACCTTATGTTACCACACATACGAGTAGAATGGTTAAAGAAATGCACAGGAATCAGCACCAAGTTTGCCGGACGTGTTGACAAGCCGAACATACACTTTAACAAAGGTTCCGAACTTCATTCACCGCAACCGAAGCCCCAAGTTAAGCTGGGAGTCATTGGGTGTGCCTGTATGTATGTGCGTGTCATATATAATTTAAACATGTTCAGTCTTGACAGGATGTGTCTAACACATCGCCTGCAGAAAAAATTAGATGCAGCTCAACCAAGAGAACAAGCTGGATTTCGAAGTGGATTCAGTACAGTGGACCATATTCAAGTATTAAGAGAATTAATTGAAAGAACACATGAATATGAACTTCCATTGTGTGTGGCATTTATTGACTATGAGAAGGCCTTTGACTCTATTAAAACATCAGCAGTCATCAACTCTTTAAGATCAACAGACATTGAGGATGTGTACATTGACATGGTGAAACGTGTGTATAAAAATGCAAGTGCAAAATTTCGGTTACATAAAGATACCAAAACTATCAAACTTGGCAAAGGGGTGAGGCAGGGAGATACCATTTCTCCAAAACTTTTTACTTCAGCTTTACAGATGATTTTTCAGCAGATAAATTGGAATAACAAGGGAATAAAAATAAATGGTGAATATTTAAATCATTTGCGGTTTGCTGATGACATTGTTATTTTTTCAACGAACCCATTAGAACTCCAAGACATGGTACAGGAGCTCTCAACTAGAAGTAAAGAAGTTGGACTCAAGATGAACCTACAAAAAACTAAGATCATGTTCAATAATTTCGTAGAGGAAACAAAAATACAAGTTGACAACATTGAGCTAGAAATTGCTGATTCATATATTTACCTTGGCCAGCTGATTTCAATGGATGGCAACATTATGAAAGAACTCAACAGACGTATTAAACTTGGCTGGAGTGCATTTGGAAGAAACAGTTTTATCCTGAAGGGGAAATTGCCTTTGTGTCTAAAAAGAAAGGTCTTCAACCAGTGTGTATTGCCAGTCCTCTCTTATGGATCAGAGACATGGAGTCTAACAGTTGGAGCAATACGAAAGTTACAGACAACGCAAAGGAGCATGGAGAGGTGCATGCTTGGAATAACTAGGAGAGATCGAAAAAGAAACACTTGGGTGAGAGAGCAAACTAGAGTAGAGGACATCATTGTTAAAGTAAAAGGGCTGAAATGGCGATGGGCTGGGCATATTGCAAGAAGAACTGATCAACGATGGACAACAGAAATTCTGAACTGGATTCCAAGAGACCACCGAAGACCTAGAAAACGTCCTCAAACTAGATGGGTGGATGAAATAAGAAAAGAGGTTGAGGTGACGTGGAAACGAATGGTCCAGTATAGACTTGGGTGGAAAGAATTTGAAGAGACTTTCATCCAGCAGTAGGTAGATATTGGTTGAATATGATGATATATATATATATATATATATATATATATATATATATATATATATATAACGAATATTTGTAATGAATTAGTATGGAATTTCAAATTAAAATAATTTTATGTTTTTATTTAATGAATTACTACTTGGCGCATTTGTTATGTTGGATAAATACATTTTCAATTTTCGTATTTAAGAACATTTATTAATTTCTTTCTTTATTTAATAGCATTTGAAATTGTCTTTTTATATTTAATTGCATATATATATATAATATAAGCATTCTTTAATGCCATTGATATTCTATATCATCGAAAAATATATTACCATTAATCAGTAGTATTAACATAACGACAGTAATTACTAGCATAGATTAATATATGAATATTAATCAAGACAATTAACTAATTTACAGATATTAATCGAAATATTATATTAATCTATAATTCACATAAATAAAAATGGGATCTTAATCAATTATACCGATACATTATTACTTATAAATTTTCATTTTTGTTTGGAATTGTGAATAAAGCTAGTGTAGAGGAAAAAAAAAACCTATTTTTTTCAAAATTTGGTTTATGTGCAGACAATGCAAATTAATTATAATATTTTATAATTTTACTAGAAATGGTTAATAAAATAATAAATTCATATATTTCTCCTTGTATGCCTCATTGAGAAATTGACAACGAAATAATATCGAAGTCTCTTTAACAGAAGAGGCTTCGAGATTAAATATATTTAAATGTAAAATATGATTTTATATCTTCAGTGATTTTCTAGCTACCTTAAAAGAAATGTCTTTCTCCGTTATTTCGAAAAAATTGGTCTCTTTCCAGAAAAGTTTTGGGGATTTAAAAGTTCAATGGGAATAATTTTTTTTTGCGAAAATTTTTAAATTATTCAAGCTACTTAGTTATGTCGAATCTACAATTAAGCGAAAGCAGATGTTTTTTCTCCCAGTAATTTTTTTATGCTCCTGATTATTGCATGTCCTTTGCAAGGCAATTTTTGAACGTTTTTAACATTTGAGTGAATTGTCAAGAAATGAATATTTAAAATATATTTTCGTCCCTATAGTGCAAAGAACGAAATTTTTTGCTATTGGAGCTTAAGATTAGATTTAAACATTTGAATATGAAAAGAGTTTTAATAATTCATTTTTTTTCTCACTCCAATTTTATGGAATTTTTTTTCCTTTCTTTGTATTTTTATCACTTGCTAAAATTACTGATTTTGAGAGAGTATCTACGAGCTATTGAAATACAATGCGTTAATTTCAAATTATCAATTTAGCTAATGATACTACAATTAGTGTAATTGTAAATATGGCACGTGTTATAATTTTTTAAATATATCTTTTGTTAAAAGTGGTCCGTATTATTATTATTGAGTGTAATTTTGCATACGTACAGAGTGCTTTAATAACCTGTTCTCGGCTCCCTCGATTTTCACGGGCTGTCAGATTTGGTCCGGAATGATGATGCACGCTGAAATCGCGGGCAAAGATTGTCCGTATGCCTTCAAGACGGGTCGTGCTTTTCACCCGCTATTTTGAAAAATCGTGTTAGTTTAAGTTATTTTTTGGCATTTGACAGCACTACCGATCAGTTGTATTTCATGGGGTTTATGTTGTGTTAAATGCATTAGTCAATTTTCGCGAATTGTTTATTTATGATCAGGCCCGAGCCAGAGGGGGCCTTTTTGCCCCCATTCTCGGAAGTGGAGGAGCGAAAGGTATGTTTCAACCCCCCACTCTTGAGGAATAATATTAAAATTTTAACTTCAAAAATAACATTAAACATTGCCACCAATGTAGCAACGTGAAACAACTTTGGATTCTAATTTAATTTCTTGTAACGAAACAATACAGAGTTTCACCAGGAGATTCCATAACAAACAGTTATTTCGACACTGGCGTAAGGTTTAAAAACACGACGTTTCGGGAGCCAACTGCTCCCTTTGTCAAGTGAAGGCAGAATGAATTTGCAGTCAGAAAGATTCTGCCTTCACTTGACAAAAGGAGCAGTTGGCTCCCGAAACGTCGTGTTTTTAAACCTTACGCCAGTGTCGAAATAACTGTTTATTAATTTCCTGTCAATAGATGTCGGCACTATACCGTCAATAATACTGCTTCGACAGCGTCCTCTGACTTATATATTCTTAAAAAATAGGGTGTCTTTATCTGTACATTTTCTTTCAGTCTTTGTGAAACCATTGATTTTAAAGCTTGGTGCTCTGCGAAATCAGTAAAATTGAAATCGTTCAAATAGTTGTTATTTTGTAATCAGTTTATTTTAACTATTTAATTAACTAATCCGAGACCCCCGTTTATAGTAACCAAGTAATTCGCGACCCCCTTTATAGTAATCAAAAGATCCGTGACCCCCTCTGTCTGCCACCGCAACATTTGCATAATAAAAGCATTTTTAAGAGAGTAAAGAAAACACATTAAATAGAAAATTATATTATATTAATTATATATAGAGCATTATATTAATTATATACATAGTATTGTATTATATTTAGTATGTTAATTACATATATCAATATGCATATTAATGTATATTATAGATATAAAGTTAACAACCATTAGTAAAATATTGCAATGTGTGTAGCCATGTTGAAATATAAAAGCGTTGGAAACATTTGGTATAAAATTCCTTACAAAAATAATTGCAACTAAAAATAGTTGCGGCCCATTCTCCAGAAACCTGTTCACGACCCCCAGGTTGGGAACCACTTCCGTAAGTGGTTCGGAGTTTTCGGCAAATGTAGATCCACTATCTTACGGTGGCACAGTGGTGGCACATTCGTCTACTATAACATTAACTCGAGTTTGACACCCAATGGTGCAGAAGGCGGCGGGCCTTTTCTGACCACCGTCGTCCGAGAGTTGGTCACTTTGGCTGTAGAGGTTCGGGTTGCTCGAAAATCCGTAGGTTTCGACTCAGCGTGACCTAGGGTATCTTTGAGCTGGAGAGAGACAAAGAATTCAGCTGAAAATAAAATGTATGAAAGCCCATAACGAGATGTGTGAGCCTATAATGTATTCTTCACCATATCATGCAATCTGAAATTTCGAAAAGAGTTCAGAATCCGAATTACTTTCGGTTCAGAGCAGGGTTGTTCAATCTTTTTTTTGTGAAGCGGGCCACTTAAAAAGTTTCACGAATCTCCCGGGCCAGCGGTTTCGTAAGAACACTACTCGTTAAAGGTCTCTTTTTATAGTTTCTTCTATTTATTTATTTATTTATTTATTTCATTTGCGATATGGCAGGGATAACCCATGCTATGCCTTCTGTTTCCCCCCTTATTTCTGAAAAGAAAATCTAAAATTTTTTAAATGTTTCTTTCATTTCAAATAGTTATGGACGGGCCGGATGTGTCCCGCGGGCCCTACGGTGGACAACCCTGGTTGATAGCGTTTCTGATTGGGGATAGGTAACCTGTACTAGTTAATTCTATGTTATAATGACGAGTTTAAAGCCGAGAGAGATCTGTATTGAGCCCTTTGATAGCTGGATAAGTGGGATATATTCTGATAATATACGTAAAACATTTATAATCCGGATTAAATTATAGTAGCCGTATTAAAATTTCAGAACACTGCGTTGCGACCGTAAGGTAGATAGATGGTGATGCTATAACGCGATACCTTGGTGGGTTAGATATAGCGTTGCTGCAATATAGAAATTTATAGTAAACTGTTAAACCAGCCCTATGAAATAGAACTTATGGCAAAATAATTCAGTAATACATTTGCTGTGAAACTTCATATATCAAAACCAATGAGCACTTCCTGACAACATACATACTTCCGGGTTCCACCTCTGTTTCTTTTATGCATGTTAAATCATTAATAAGCGGAAATACGGATGTGTTCATGTACACTTGCTAACTTCAACCCACCTTACGCAAACGCATGAATGTATTTAATTTTTAAAATTGATTCAAATCCGCAAGAAGTTTCCCCCCACGAAGTTAGTGAATGTGTAATATACGTAAGAAATTGATAAAATTTATACATACATAGAACATCTATATAGAAGAATGATTATGCAATATTAAAAACATTAAATAATCATGGGTAAAAGTATTCTTACAAAAAAATCAATAAAAATTAAATTTATTTAAAAATGTATGAATGCGATTTTACAACCTTCATCAGGAGCCTTTTCTAAAACCACATGCATATGTTTTTTTTTCTTCCTGGAAATATATATATATAATTTTCGATCGAGATTTTATCGATAGAATTTGATCGAGCGCCGCAGCGAAGCAGCATCGGTGGCGGTCACTCCGTAAGGGGGTGACACAACGAGTTCCGCCTTAGCGCACTTTGGCTGTGGTGACCGAAGTTCGGATTCTTCGTTAAACTGTAGATCCAGCTTACCGACACGTCTGGCCAACGCGATGAGCTTAAGTTGAGTGGATTGAAAATGGTTGATGATGATGATATATATATTAAGTAATATTTCCTGTGTGTAATGTTAGTGACAAATTCATAGTAAAAATATTTTCTACGGGAGAATGAAGGGAGGAAATCCACAAGAATGTTCAGAGGTGAAGGGAGAATTACATTTGTTCATTAAACAAATATTAAAATTTTAATTCAAATAAAACAATAGATTTCATGATGAAAATTCATAATTATATTCACAGTAATTACTAGTTTTATAAAATTGTCAATTAATGAGCTAAATATGCTTTTGAGAATTTTTGTCATTATTACATGAAAATAGTTAGCTTTGGTACCATTAAATTCTAATGAATATTAATATTTTTTTTCCTTTGACTTTGATGTCAATATAATAATATATGTTTGGTTTCTCATTAAATTCCATGTTAATGACGATACTTTTACTAACGATACCTCAACGATACTTTTTGTATCTTTACTGACTGAAAGTAAATGTAATTTTAATAATGATATTTTACTCTCAATCGTTCTTTCATTCATCGATTTTTCGTAACGTTTTTCGATCACGTGTTATCGTAACGTCATGTGTAATGTGTTATATTAGGAAATCGAAAGGTGTTGAAATTTTTTCCAGCATTTACTATCATTACCTTAATTGAACATATAGTTCCTTTTAATCATTTCAGCTTATTGTTCCACACATGCATTTATTCATATTCCTTTGAGTTGGTTTCATTTTCTGCTCATTATTAACTCTTTAACGCTTTGAAGCCGGCCGTCCGGCCGGCTTCAAAGACAGAAACATGGAGTCTAACAGTTGGAGCAATACGAAAGTTACAGACAACGCAAAGGAGCATGGAGAGGTGCATGCTTGGAATAACTAGGAGAGATCGAAAAAGAAACACTTGGGTGAGAGAGCAAACTAGAGTAGAGGACATCATTGTTAAAGTAAAAGGACTGAAATGGCGATGGGCTGGGCATATTGCAAGAAGAACTGATCAACGATGGACAACAGAAATTCTGAACTGGATTCCAAGAGACCACCGAAGACCTAGAAAACGTCCTCAAACTAGATGGGTGGATGAAATAAGAAAAGAGGTTGGGGTGACGTGGAAACGAATGGCCCAGGATAGACTTGTGTGGAAAGCATTTGGAGAGACCTTCATCCAGCAGTGGATAGATAATGGTTGAATATGATGATGATGATATATATATATATTTTTTTTTAAATATGCCCATACGCAGTGAATCATCGAGGCTTTTGTGGCAAGCTGTGATCACTTGCAAATAATAATGACACATCAACGCATTAACACTCTCAGGAAGATTGTAAGTAATATGCATTTTGCATGAATATTTGAAACTGACGGACAAGTGATTTATACTTCCCCCCCACCCTCGCTATAGAGACAAGTTCTTGCTCATATCTTTAAATTCAGAAACGCAAATATAATTTTACATACTTATCACTTATGAACTTTTTTAAATGTAAATCTTAGCCCTTTTATGAAACTTAGATGGTGGGATTTTATGTTAATTCGCTTTTATAAAACGTGTATTGAAACAAATTTAAAAGTAGATTAAAATTATATTAAATTATAAATTAATTGCACCATTTTTTAAATAATTTTTATCAACATTGCCTGCCATACGTAGTGATCTTTAATAATCCTATACTTTCAAAAGGAAAACGGAAACGGCTTTTCTGTAATCCTTTTTTTCCCCAAAAAGAAGCAGTGAATTTGTGGCAACAAAGGCTGAATTATATTACAGTTAGTGTGGGGAAGTCTCGTAAAATAAAAGCGATGCAATGCAGTGACCATCTTAAATGGAGCCGAAGAAAACATTCGTTTCTTCATGAAATTCAATTTTGAATTCATTGTAAGCAGCAAAGGGTCAAGCCCTGTTGAAAGGCCGTTCACTGGTCCTCATTGTCGGCGGCTGATTGCGCTGTTCAAGCGTCCTGCCTGGGATCACAGCGCCGCCACCGGCGGCCACCTTCCCATTGCCCTTCCAGAACAACACTCACTCACTGGTCCCTCATTGGACAACTCTTTCCCCACCCCCAGCCCCTCGGCGGCTGATTGCGCTGTTCAAGCGTCCTGTCTGGGATCACAGCGCCGCCACCTTCGGCGGCCACCTTTCCCATTGCCCTTCTTGCGAACAACACTCATACACTGGTCCTCATTGTTGAACCCAAAGAAAAGATAGCCGGGGACCTCCTACTGCCAAAGGAAATCTCAGGGGCTTCAGCAATTCACATGCTTAGTTTGGACTTTTTGGACGAGTCTACTATATTTTGGATAATAGGCAGGGTGCGAATTAACGGAGATGGGGATTTCGGTTTCGTGAAAATTTATCCCCGGCAAAAATTTTTAATTAACTTCCCTGCCAGGGATGATTATCCTACATGACATTAGGAAAAAAACGATATTCACATAATTTCTTTCATTTTTTTTCCCCACAATAAATTTTTGATTCTTAAAGCTTTTGATGATTTTTGGTGATTTTTGAGTGATATCACTGGTCCTGGTGAAGGCAGGATGGGTGGAGGAGAGGGAAGTTGGGAAAGAGCTAGATAGGGCCCATTTGGAAATAGAAGAGAAGGCTAAAAAAATAACGGCAATTATTCCCTAAGGGAATAGAGGTGTACTTCTCAGGGAACATCGGATATCCCTTTGATATTCGAAGTAGCCGCTAATTGTTGGCAGGCTGATTGTACGGCGGTTGCAAACATCTTGTCTGGGAAAGACATTTGTGAACCCTATCTTTGGAATACAACCTGATTGTTTCCTAAAGCAATAAATCAATTTCGGAAGAGCGATTGACAGATGATGGATTTTAGCATTCCATTTTGAAAGTCGGACATTGGAAGAGGAAGGCCAAAACGAAGAGGAGTGAGAGAAAGTGAGTCCGGTGACGGAAGTACCACCCAATGTAAAACAGCGCACTTTGACTCCTGTTGAACAAAATAAAGTAAGCTGACGTATCTTTTCAAATTATCATTTAAAATCACTATGCAAATTGAATATCGGTATTATAATGGTATAACGTTTTTCTGTCGTAACAGCAAGACTTTAACAGCTACATTTTAAACAGTAATTATTGCGAGGAATTAAATAGTGGGTTTTTATGAGGCCTTTTATAATCAAAAGAATGAGCCTAAAATATTTTTCGGGTGAGTGAGTAATGGGAGGAAGGGATGTAGTAAGCAAATGATATAGAAATATCGATAATTATTACAAATTTCGGCAATCTTACTTTATCTTAAATATGTGGATTATACATGTTGATTCAGGGGCTTAGCTATACCATATAACAAAAGTAGGCAAAGCCAAAGCCTCGGGGCCCCTTTTTCATCAACGCCTATTGACTTAGCCAATGGGGGGTGGGGACAGAAAAGCTTGAAAGAACTTCTTAATAGTTTTGTACATGGTATAAGGGTAGGCTGTGCTCCCACCCTCTATGATTTAAATTTACATTACACGATGGTACAAATAAAACTTCTCAATTTGATGTTCGGAAGTATTTTTAGGTTTGCCAATTTGGGACGCCATTGTTTTCATTTTGTCTACTTTAAATTTTCAGACCGAATGTCGATTACCAACGACTCATGACCACATGGTACAGCGTGTACACTGCCTCCTTATAGCGTCTACTGTCTTTAAAATACCAATAGTTCAATGTTAGTGGTGGAAAACACAACATCGTAATTCGTATTTCATACAAGTGCAGGATAGATCCTAAATTTGAAAATAAACGATAACGTAGAATTAAAAAACAATATGACGAGTTAGCTTCAGATTTTTTGTTTGATAATAGCGATCAATTTTTTAAAATCAGTGTTTTTTACTATGTTTTAGGCAAAATTATAATGCAAATTAAAAGTCGTTTTGAAAGCATGAAATTAGTAAAAAAAATATTTTGTAATATTAGAACAGAAAAAATAATATGTCAAATGCTGAATTGCTAAGTGAGTGTGAAAATCTCATAAAAGAGTATTCATCTGTATTCTCGTCCCAACTGCCCATTTAATATTGTAATTTAATCACGCTTGTCAAACAGGATTTAATGGCAGACATGTCTATTAGATAATTTTTTTGTTTGCTAATTACAAAATATAATGGTCTGCATGTAGAAAGTGACTTTAGGGAAATTTTTACTTTACGCTATTTGTTACCCTACCCGTATCAACTGCCTCTGCCGAAAGATCAATTAGTAAATTACTAATAATAAATGATTACAAAAGAAATACTATTAGTCGAAGTAAAATGGGCATTATTGGCTTTGAGGCTAATACATGTCAGTAAAATAGTCTTGTTACAAATAAATTTTACACTCACGTATTAGTAGTTCAAACTAGAGCTATTTTTATTTAGACGATAAAGAGACGCCGTTCTCATCCCGGATTCGAACCAGGGTATCCGGATCCGGATGAGGACGGCGTCTCTTTTTCTTCTCCTAAAACAAAAATAGCTCTAGTTTGAGCTATTAATACGTGGGTGTCAAATTTATTTATAATAAAAAATCCCTGACAAAAAGACTCACAAAAATTTCGCCCCGGTGGCTTTGTGTGTTGACCAATATTTGGCCATTGTGTTATCTCTGTGAAGGGTAATAATATCTTACAACTTAATATACGGAGAAAAAAGCGTTTTTTCTTGTTCTCATTCGTCTAGTAGGTTAAGACACCGCGGGCTAATTGCGGGGATATTGGTTCGAATCCGGGATGAGGACGGCGTCTCTTTTTCTCCTAAACAAAAATAGCTCTAGTTTGAGCTACTAATACGTGGGTGTCAAATTTATTTGTAATAAAAAATCCCCCACGAAAAACTCACAAAAATCTCGCCCCGATGGCTTTGTGTGTTGACCAATATTTGGCAATTGTGTTATCCCTGTGGGAGGTAATAATATCTTACAAAATGGTCTTGAAAGATATTTTCAATAATTTCGCAAATATAAAGGAGCAAAAAGCAAGGTTTTTTTACATTTATTCGTTTTAAAGTTTCGATGTATTTTAGTAGTAGTATTATAAATTTATTTTTGTCGAATTGAATCTGATAAATAGTAGTATACACCAAAAGTCGTTTATAACGACGCTGGTTATAACGACTAACCGCATATAATGACGGAATTTTTACAAGAAGTTTGGTTTGCTATTCTACTCCATACTAAATATATCGGTTATAACGACATCGTATATAACGACGAAACCTGCTATAATGACGGCGATTTTGTAGTCTACGTAGATTCTAAGTAGGGATATAACGACGCGACTTGACAGTCATAAATCGGAACCAAGTGGATTAGATATCGAAATTGAAGGTTAGTTATCAAAATTTAAGCGTTATTTTAATCTTGTTTATTTACAAATGTCCGAGAAATTTTTATTAGGGAGAGTTCAAGTATTACATAAGCATCTTTGTGGGAGGGGGTTGCTGTTGTGCTTATTTTCCAATATTGGCCAATGTTAATTTTTGCTTATGGAGGGGGAGGAGGGTTGAAATGGCCCAAATATTGCTTACGTAATACTTGAATTTCCCTTACTGCTAAACCTGAATATTAAAGATAATAAACTTAAAAAAAGGTGATTTATTAATTGAATATCACGAGGGTCATATTCTTTAGGGGCCTATTTTATTTTTTCAGCATAGGGCCCATAAAACTCTCAAACCGGCACTGTTCGGAAGTCATTAGTATAATATAATAAATATTATTCATTAGATTTGTTTTCTACATTATATACTTTAGTATTTTCTAGAATTTTTTCAATTTAAAAAACTAAGAAAGTACTATGTATTTAGTGTGGCTATAAATATAATTTAATATAAACGGAAATTAAATTCATTATAATTAAATATATTTTTATTTAATTTTGAGATCAAAAAGTTTAGTACTTTCTACTATCAAAATAATTTATAAAACTCTTAGAGTGTATTATACTATAGGCTACTATGATTTTAAAAAGATATCGTTTATAACAACTGAATTTGCACGGTCCCTTGAAGGTCGTTATAACAGATTTCCACTGCAGTTAGAATTTTTTTATCCCCCTTGTAAAAAAATTTGATTCGCACCCTGATAATAGGTCTTCCCCATGCTTGAAATTTCGTGAAGGCAAAGCGTTAAAGGGTTAAAGATACAACTTCTATTTATAAATTTTCATTCAGAAAATGGTAATTTTTAATGCTGCGGATACAGTCTACGGAATTTTTGTTTGCAAATTAACTTTATTAAAGATAAATATTTGGAGTTGACGAATTCCCAAGAAAGTTGGTGTTTAATGGCGCAAATACATTTGAGATCACGTTGCGCCAAAACCTGAAATTTGGCGTGGAATCGTTATCGCTTTGGACGCCAAATTTCCGGATCCTAATCAACATCCAAGAAAAGACACATGAGAAAATTTTGCTGAATGAAACAACCATATCGAACCTAACTCACCACTCTTAACTTTCTAACATAGCCTTTCCTGACCTTCATAAATCATGAGGACCCGGAAAGGACCTTGGAGGCAGAGGAGTAGCCAGGGAGGGTTTTGGAGTTTTAACCCCCCATTGCAATGAAATTTTGTATATTTAACATAGGAATATATGAGTTGTAGCTCTGTAACCCCTCCCATTAAGCCTATAACCCTCCCCTTATGAACTTTCTGCCTACGCCAGCGTCGCCAACCTTTCGGACCTCACGGACCACTAAATTCATAATTTTAAATCCCGCTGACCACATTTGATGAATTTGGTACAATATATATATATATACACACAATATGAGAATTTCTAAGAATATTATTTTTGTTTTATTATTAATAAAACATTAAAAATTCAAATAATATCCAGATTTTTCTGCGGACCACCAGTTGTCCACGGACCACTGGTTGGCGACCGCTGGCCTACGCCACGGCTTGGAGGAACCCTCGAAATAGTTCTCGGACCTTAGGAAACCTCTGTAAAAAAAACCTTGGAGGAAACCTGAAGGAACCCTTGAAACACTTTTCATATCTCCGGGAACTCGCGTAAAATTCATATCTGCAGCTTACGTTACGTGTGTTTAATCGTAGGAAGCTTTTCCCTTTTTCATCACGATCGTTAGTGGAACTCTTAGCAATTTTTATTCAAATTTTAGGGGTCCCCCGAAATCCCAATTCAGGAACCCCTAGTAAATATCTCTTTATCTCCCCTTGTATTTTTACATGGGTTAAATTGAAATAAGGGAGAGAGTCGGTGATGTTAAAAATGTGTAGCGGGTTCGTAGATATGTAATTGATTACATAACACTCCCCTCGTCGTTCATCAGTTGGTTACGATTATCACCATCTGAGACTGAACACTAACCTAACATAATCTGAATTACAAATCAGAATTCTTTAATTAGGCTAAAAGGTATGTTATCGTAAAAGCTCATCGATTTCGTATTCGATATCCATCGATTTTAACGCCCAATAAGTATTTCCAGACATCGATATATTTATTGTGAGGTCGTTACGTGTAATACTTTGAGCGACAAAATCAAAAGTAAATTTCATCCGAGGCACAAGCTTTTATTTTGATCATTATTAATTTAATTATT
>QLNU02015359.1:8288925-8303611 GCA_006491805.2 Dysdera silvatica
AGCTGATCGGGCTACACGCGACATTCACTCAATTTTCTTTACCGCATTCGGAACTGCAGACATACTTTTTTACGAGAAATTATAAAAGGCACGCGCGTTTATGGCACGCGCTATTGGAAATTAAATCGTAAGGCAAGGGGTTAATAAGAAACATAACATAAGAAGCATACATACGAAGATAAAGGCATTGTTTTCTTGGTCATAGTAGTCTAGTTGCACAAGGCGTTTGCCTAGTGTGCGCCTATCCCGCGTTCGACTCTCAACTGTGTGAAAACAAAAATTCTCGACTAACTACTTGCCGTGGCATGGGGTTGACTCCTTGGTCTTCAAGAAGTTCAGATTCCTTGGAAAGTTATAGATCCCGCACGAAATAATCCACGCTTTCCATGCGAGGTAGAATTCCAATTTTCTCAAAAATTTTCAAGAAATAATAAGAGAATGAATTTCCTTGAATGAAAATTAAATCTGGGTATTTCAGATGTTATTTCCGAAGCAGTTAATAAACGTTCCGTAGGTAATTACGCACACGTACGTGGGCAATTACATATTCAGTAAGCCTTATAATTTAATAGTTTGATTAATTGACCAATCGACATATAATTGACTAATAATTATAGCTCATTTGACGAACAAATTCTTAATTGCGGCAAACCACACGAAACGTTCTTACTTTCGGAAGTAACTATATTTATTAAATAAATTTTTTCTTTGGACGAAATGTAAAATTAAGTATTGGTTTTAAAGCGAGAAGCGGAATCGTTTTTATCAGGGGGCGGTGATGGTAAACCTGCTTGCCCACTCTCTGTGTAGGACACTTTGGGCACAGGGAAATAAGAATAAAAAAAATTTTGATTCTGTAATTTCATATTTAATATAAGGCAAAGCAAAGCTTTAAAAAGAAGTAAGTGGACGATGATCGCTAAGGGGAGACAAGTCCTTAACTTGGGGCTGGAGTGCCAAAACAAGAAATGGCCGTTAAAGTTAAAATGGCAGTTAAAGTTAGATTTTTTTTTATTTTAGAGTTTTCATTAAATTATTGCCATAAAAATATCTATTCATTATATTTTCATTATATTTTTTTAAGTAAAAACATGCGTAAGAAAATTAGTGAAACCCTACAGAATTTCGATTTTACACGTGAGCAAAGAGTTTAAAGATTTACTCGATTTGGACACGTGTATTTTAAAAAGTTCACTATCTCACCTTGCTCTATACTTTAGAATAGCTTTTATCAACTTTATTCTCCCTCTTGCAGAACCCTTAAAATAATTTTCAGGGTTCCCATCGAAGAACAATCAAAACAATTTGCAGAATTGAAACGACTGTCAAATTGTCATTCTTAAAATTGACGTCATAGCCCCCCCCCCGCCTCGTAAGTTAATTATATTTTGCAGAGTGGGACGCCAATGTTGTTCTGTCTTGTAAGATTAGTTTAACCTGTTAACTGGGTATGACGACATTTTTCGTCATGCCCGGAAGACTACCAAAATGCGAATGACGACATTTTTCGTCATGCCCGGAAGACTACCAAAATGCAAATGACGACATTTTCGTCCCGAAGATCTCTACCAAAATGCGAATGACGACATTTTTCGTCATGCCCGGAAGATCAAAATGCGAATGACGACATTTTTCGTCATTGAAATTAACCGTATTATGTTGAACGCATTACGCTTTATGTAGTTCTTGCATGTTTAATCCTAGCGTAATGGTTTAATGACATTACTTACCACTGTGAAAAAAAAGTCCCCAGTGTGAAACGAGTTTCACAAAATTTTATTCCCCGATTAACAGGTTAAGCCAAAAAAATTAGCAACTTACCTGATTAATCAATACTGCTAGTTATCAATTAATAAGCGTAGTTTAAAATGCAATTCTGTCCATACTACAGAACATCCATTTTAAATGCTTGGAGGTACAAGCAGTCTTCACTGTGCACGGCGCGGTTATGCATGAACTTCTGTTATTATCCTGAAGTTTAAAAGCACACCTCCTCACCCCAAACAACATACCACAAATTTCAGTTACTATGGTATATATAGTAACCATTATTAATTATATAAAATCCATCGTCAGCGATAATGAGGTGCTCTAAACAAAATAATTTTTAAAGCACAGTTACTGCTGAATAAGAATCCAGATTGCCATAATTCCTTCTGGAACTTAAAGGAAATACTGAATTTTTGCGATTTGTGTGTGTGTGTGTGCCACCAAACGCAACTTCGTTGGACCAACTAATAGACAAGGAATTATTTAAACTTTTAAAGCCCACTATCCAAGACATACTTTTAAACGAACTTTTTACGCTAGAACAGGAGTCGTGTAATTGCTTTAGCTGAGTTATGAAAGATGAGTGTCGACGAGTATGCACAACTAAGGAAGTTCAAGCGACTTGAAGGAAAGCAATAGACAGTAAAATGCATGCACCATGGGAAAAACCTACTCCACTGTTTATTACCCAAGTTCCCCACTCTTAAGTTCATCGATTTCCATGATTCGAAACGAGCATAAACCTGAGTTGTGGGAGAAATAGCTGACCACGAGAATGTCGGCACCGCAGTCGTTTTAGAGTAGAAATAAACAATCAAATGAACCCAGTGAAGGCGGACTTATTGGCATGGTTATAAATGAGGAGAGTGGCTTCTTCAAAAAGGTCGATGATGATGTCCCAAAGAATGTGAGGCAGACAAAGTTTAAGTTAAAATAACTCCTTAAGGCTATTCATTATATTAAAAATGTAAAGGATTAAAACTTGGAAAATGCTTACAATTATAAAAAGGAACATGACAAGTTGTCAAGGTATAATTCAAATTTATTTTATAGAAAAAGTCATCAAAGGATATAGAAAAAGTCATCAAAGTAAAAAGGAAATCGTTAAGGTACAAAAAGGTACCTCACTTTTTTTGGTGCAGAATGGCTATGTCCTTGAGCCATACAATTTCAACAAACTAACTAAAAAAAGGAATTTCTGTAAAATTACTCTTTCTAAATATTTTAATAAAGAAATATGATATATAAGCAGTAGAATATGTAATTTTATATATGAGAAACATATATGCTACGTTGCGTATGTGCAACGTGTAATAATCTCTGTCGCAAACAATAAAATTAACCTTAAACAAATTCAAACATGAAATAAGAAAATTGTTCATAGAATAGAGACAACATTGGTCTTCGGGGCGATGAATTTTCGATCTGGGCTCATTGACAAACTATTAAATAAAACAACTTAAAATCAATACATTATCCTTAGGCTCGATTCATTACAGAGGTAAAGAGAGGAAGAGGGAGGCTAGAAAGGTCGATGTTGGGGAGGAAGACGTGGATGGAAAATTGAAGACAGGTTTTTATGATTACATATCGTGTGTTTGTGTCTGTCTGGTAAGAGTCATCATTGTAATTGCTGTAAAATAGCTTGTCACCATTTTCGTGTAAGTTTTTTTTTTTTCATTTCTTTTTTATAAATTCCGTAATGTAGATTTGCAATATAAATGAAAGGCATTTTCTCGAGCAGCATGGATGTTGCCAGACTCTGTTTTTCCTATTATTGCCCGGGTGGACATGAGCTATATATAAACATGATATCTATGAAATTATTAATGATTGGAATAACTATAGCTATATTGGTGGATCACTGTACAAATGTTCATGATCCAAAGTAAAGTTCTTATTAATAGTCGCATGCAATACTGTGTATATATATGCGTAACATATAATATGTAACAACGTGTATGAGCAACATATAATATGCAATACTGTGAGCGACATACAATATGTAATACTGTGTATGAGCAACATATAATATTCAATATTTTGTATGAGCGACATACAGTATGCAGTACTGTGCATGAGCAACATACAATATACAATACTGTGTATGAGCAACATACAATATACAATACTGTGTATGAGCAACATACAATATGCAATACTGTGTATCAGCAACATATAGTATGCAATACTTTGAGTGTGAGCGACATACAATATGCGATACTGTGTATGAACAACATGCAATAGTGTGTATGATTAACATGATCTACATAGGAGGTTTCTCATATTATACTTCTTATATATTATTTATATAAACTACTTGCTTTTAAATACATCCATAGTGGAATTTGATGCGGACCTACTCTGTGAGCATTGAATGATTTTTTTTCTAAGAATACAATGTACGTTAGTGGTCTTCTTAGGATGTGGAAATCCTCCATGTTTCTACCAAAGATACCATTGTTTTTATCGGAGAATTAAAGGTCCAACAAATCCGGAAAAGCGAGATCAGGAGAGACCTTTTTCTATTAAGAAAATCGACTTTAAGTGTGTGAGAAGTACCCCATTCACGTCTTCTCTTACCGGTTGGTTAGCAGATTGATAGTGGTCTGGAAATCTTTGTTGATTACTACTGTCTTGGAACGGATGCCGGGGATATACAACCTACGTCTTGTTTCACTTTAATCAATTAACTCAAACTTGTTCTTCTGTTTGGAAATTCTGCTTGGACCGGACAATCTCACTCTTAATACATGCGTCCCCGTGCGGATAAAATGGCGCCGAATCATTGAGGGACGCAGACGAGAGCATAAAATGATTCTAACACTTGTTTAAATTTGTTTTTATGAGCCGGGGAAAGTCTGGCCATGGGTAAAATTCCTCGTGAAACTTCGTTCCGTAATGATGGGTTACAATATTGTGTATTAGCTAATTTTAAACAATGATTTCCATCAAATTTGCTTTTTACTGACACTGAAAACTATTTAAAGTTGAACGACATACTGTCCTGTAAGTGAAATTCAAATTTTTACAAAACAATTGAATCTTCGGAAGTGTATAAGTCTACTGTCTTGCAGTGGCGTAGTAGGAACGTATTAGACAATCGTACCATTAAACCTGATCTAGCTCTCAATGGTATCGAGAGATGCTTGCCATTTTTCTGCCCAGCGTAATAAAGGGTTCCACTGTTTTACAGTGGCGCAGTAGGAACGTATTCGACAATCCTACATTAACTCTGGTCTAGCTCCAAATGGTATTGTGGGACGCGTTCCCCTTTTCTGCCCAGTGTAATAAGGGGTTCCACTGTCTTACGGTGGCGTAGTGGTAACGTATTTTGCAATCTTACCATTAACCCTGATCTAACTTCCAATGGTATCATGAAACACCTTCCCCTTTTCTGCCTAGCGTAATAAGGGGTTCCGTTGCCTTGGCAGCAGGGGTTTCATTGTCTTACAGTGGCGTAGTAGTAACGTATTCTGTAATCTTACCATTAAACCTGATCTAGCTTCCAATGATATCGTTAGACACCTTCCCTTTTTCTGCCCAGCGTAATAAAGGGTTCCGTTCCCTTGGCAGCAGGGGTTCCACTGTCTTACAGTGGCGTAGTAGTAACGTATTCGGCAATCCTACAATTAACCCTGATCTAGCTACAAATGGTATTGTGGGACGCGTTCCCTTTTTCTGTCCAGCGTAATAAGGGATTCCGTTCCCTTGGCAGAAGGTTTCACTGTCTTACAGTGGCGTAGTAATAACGCATTTGGCGATCGTACAATTAACTCTAATCTAGCTACCATCGTGGGATGCGTGCCATGTTTTTCCCAGTGTAATAAGGGGTTCCGTTCCCTTAACAGCAGGGGTTGCACTGTCTTACAGTGGCGTAGTAGTAACGCATTCGACAATCTTATCATTAACCATGATCTAGCTCCCAGTGGTATCGTGGGACGCATGTCCTTTTCTGCCCAGCGTAAGAAGGGGTTCCGTTCCCTTCAGAGCAAAGGTTCAGATTTCGCTAAAGATCTAAGTTTTAACGTAGCATGACCTTTGCCGTTATTGCACCGTAAAAATAGGCTGAAACAAAAACAAGCATGTTATGTCCCGTCCAAGAACTGAATTCTTGGACTTACAGTGACTTTCTTATGCCAGTTCAGATTAGTATTTAAAATGCGATTAATGGATAATATTAGTAGGGTTTCTACTCACTTCGAGAACCTGGAATTATTGGGGAGGGGATTGAAAACGCCCCTAAAAGTCAGGAAAATGTTAGAGAAAAATGTGATTAGAAGCTCACATTTTTCCCTAACATTTCCCTGACTTTCTGATCTGATCGAATGTTAGGAAAAACTTCCCCAACTTCTGTATCGATTAGCTAAATCTCTCACGAACCTGGAACAACTTTCTCCCCAATCGAATTTTAGTTAAATTCACAGAGAAAAGTGGAAAAATTAATCTGAGAATTTTTAAGGATAAGTCATTAAATTTTTTTGTTAATTTAATGGAACCGTGTATTAAGATATTTAACCAATGTGTTAATGATTTATGAATCATCTTTATTATACATATATCTTCAACTTTCAAAGGTGACATTCATTATACAACAGGGCGTGTGATATGAAAAGTAAAATTTAATTATCATTAAACTAATTTTGTTATTAGACTAGATGATACAAAATCTATGTTTTTCTCTCCATTTACCAAATTATTACTTTTATTTGTAAATATATATCCGTAAAGAGTAAAAGAACCACAAAGAGGGAAAATTCAGTCAAAAGACATATTAAATGATGTGGTCAAAAATTGCTTCTGTTTACTCTATTTATTGTCGCCATGTTTGACTCAGTGTTCAGCCCATTTTACAACGTACGGTTGAATATTTTTCCCAGACAATCTCTTCTGAACGTACCTTGAGTTTTTCTAGATTATCTCTCATACGTATATCTTGAGTTATTCTCTCTGGAAATTCAACATATTTATTAATTTTATCTGTCTCGCTTGGAGTCATTCTATTTACCTTAATTAATTTCTTGATGTCACTAACCATATTCTTAGTTTAAAATCTCAACTGCCTATTTTTTCACCTTGTTCATTTTACAACATATAATTCCGCTAATCTGGTTGCTTAGCATACCTGCAGACTTCGGGTTGTTTCCTTAACAATCTTTTTTTTCTTCGGCCTTTTGATATTTTCAAACATGGCCCTTCTCATACTTTTTCTGATTGTTTGCAATTACTGCGCAACCCTTAAAACCCAGTTACCTCTTATCTATGAACGAGCAAATGCGTGTGGGGACATTCTATCTCACTAACACAAAATTCTTGGGGACAGTTTTAAACTAGGTACAAGTTCTTATCTCACACATCGTTTGAATAGGCGTAATCTGAGGGGACAAGTTTTTTTTAGAAAAGAGGCAAAATCGCACCTTTCCCATACAATTTTAGGTTTTTTGCCCCCCCCCCAAGTTTACGCTATATTTAACCCCCCAAATTATGCCTATGATCGCTCAATAAATGGTCATAATGTCTTATAAGGGTTCATATATATACATACTGGATCGTAGAAGCTATTAATGGAGGTTTTGTGTTAGCGAAATAAAATAATTGCAGTATTCAGTAACGGTCAAAAGCTGGTTTTGACCAGTGAAAGCCTCGTTTTATATTTTACCATAGATCTTCGGTGAGTTTTGAACTTCGTGATTGGAAAGGATTGAATGTTTGAATATGATCCTTGAACGGATCTTCAAGAATTCGGATCTTACAACGTGATATTGTCTTATTAGAAAAGCTCAGATCCATTCAGTCACATAATCAAGAAGGCTTTGGGTTCTAATATCACTACTAATGTCTTATTAATTATGAATTAATGTTTTTGTGTAATTATGGATTAGATGTAAACAAGAGAAAGCAGTTAATAAATTTATTGCATTATCGGATCCGGTGTTTGATCCACCATTAAAATACGATTTAGGAGAGTCATCGTATCGTAATAGTCTAGTAGTCGGTAGCGTTGGTATTTCATTAAGCTAGCTCTCTATCGATTTATCGATTAATAGGATGAATCTCGTGTCTAAACTACTGCTTCGAGCTGTACTTACAATTAGCTCAATCGCTGCAACTGCAACTTGTTAACGAGTTAAGGATGTAACAGGATTATTGCTTCGCAATAAACCGGCGAGTTTTGGCATTTTCGATCATGAACCGATTGGATTGTTTATCGGTGAACCGATATATAAGCAGAAACATAAAATACGATATCGCTCCAAGCTACATCAGACATTCAAAATGTTTTCCTTCATTGTGTGCTGTATTGTTATTTTATGTAAGATGCCATGCACGATTCATTTATTCCAATGCAGGCAGTCGGCCCTGTGGTAGTGTAATAGTGCACGTTCGGTCAGCGTGCTCGACTCGCGATAACTTCACCATAAAAACAAAGATGCTTACCGAATAACTGCTCTCTGCAGTCCGGCGGTTGGTCCTCTGGGCCTCAAGGGGTTCGCATTTTTCAGAGAAAACAGTGGGTCCACTGTTCTGTGGCGGCGCAGTAATAACGCATTAGTCTACGATGCCATTAACAATGGTCCGACGCCCAATGGTACCGTCGAACGCATTCCGTTTTCTGACTACCATTGCCCGGAGTTTGCATCCCTTAGCCTCAAAGATTCGGTTTCTGTTTCGAATTTTTGGTCTCGGTAGAGAGCAGGACCACCGATGTCCTTGCGCCATAAAGATATAAACAAATAATAGACGCAGCTACGGTGGTGATGTAATGGAAGAGGTGTTGGTTCTTCATATTTTCTTTTTCTGGGCTTTCGTGTGCCGCGGGTGTATTTGTGTGGTTTAGTGGTTACAATTAACATCTTAAAGCCCACTCAACTAAGTTATATCATCTGTAGGCTTAGTTATATGTGTGTGTGTATATGCAGTGGCGTATTTACCAGTAGACTAAGCAGGGGCGGATACAGACTTTCATTTTGAGGGGTTCAAGGGCAGAATTTGCCATGGTCTTGGAATAACACCCTTCATTTTTCATGAAAGTTGGAATTTTTTACAGTGAAAAAATATATTTTCGGGGTGGGTTATGACCCTAGTGACCCCCCCATGTCCGCGTTTGAGGCTATTGTGCAAATTTTGGACTGCTGCAAATTTTCGACGAAAAGTTTGCTACCGAAAAATTTAGCATAAGCGGGGCTGAATGATTTCGTGGCCAATTAAGATAATACTTTTGAGTATATCTTCCTGATGCCCCGCGCAGAGAGGGCTCTACATCCATTCATCTGCTACTGGAAAGAAGGGTCGTTGCCCAATGTAGAGAATATTCTACATGGCATTATGAGTTAAATAATAACAAAAAATTATAATAACATAAAAAAATTTTAGCATCCCATTACGTCTAAAAGTGTAAAAAAAGTTTTGAAAAAAAATTGTATTTTTCTTGGGCATCAGGAAGATATATTGGAACTGGAAAAGCGCCAAAATGGCGAATACTTGTAAAAAGACGAATTTGAAATAGAGGATCACAAGACGTTCAATTAAGAATTTTATAAAACGTCAAAATCCCTGTTATGCTTTTAGTTAGGTTTGGTAAGATTAGAAAGCAAAATGTTAACCTATAAGTGGCGAAATATGTCAGAGCATGCAGGCAGCAAATCGTGAATTCGCCTTTGCGTGTATCAGACTTCAAAAGTGGGTTATGTCCAATCATTCATCATGTCCACCGCCTCCTCGAATAGAAAAGTCGCAAATAATAATATATCATCATCATATCCATATGAAATGTGACTTTTTTATTTGTGGGGGGGCGGCATGGTAAACCAGTGGAGATAGTCCACTTTTGAAGCCACGCTACATCACTGGATGTATGCAGGGGCAGACTGGGCCGATGCGCCCTCATGGGCGATAGGAGTCGCGCCTCCGAATGGGCAAACACTTGCGCCCTCTGAAATTCCAAGGTATGCGCCCTATGAGAGGACCCAGTCTACCCGTGGATGTATGTATGCAAATGTATCGTTGTTTAGAAAGAACCACTTAGGTGGAAGAGCAAACAAGGGTGCAGAACATCGTTGTTAAAGTAAAAAAGCTGAAATGAGAAAAATGGACTGGACATATCGCGAGAAAACTGATCAATGATGTACAACTGAGATTCGTATGTGTATTCCAAAAGAACATAACAGAAATAAGGAATGTAATATCAGATGATAAAGTGCTCGCAAGGAAAAGAATGATTCCACGGTGCTTGGTGGGAACCGAATCCACGACCTCTTGGTATCCAGCCAAAGGCTCGTCCAACTGAGCGACAGACGACCGATCATCCTCTCCTCTGCCAGCGCATATAAGGCTTCACTGTAGACGTGTTCTGAAATGGGAGAGTGCTTGGACTGCTTTTTCAACCAAATCGGCGCAAAAGGAGGGGACGTCCGAAAAGCAAGTCTAGCGTGATATATAATATTTAAAAAGTCGGCTTTCTATCAGGCTAGTCCCGTTTTTCGGACATTCGCTCTTTTGACGTCAATTTGATTAAAGTAGTCCAAGCACTGCCTCATTTTAAAACTCGTCTTCAGTGAAAGCTCTATATGCTCTCGCAGAGGAAAGGATGATCAGTCACCTGCATCTCAGTTGGAAGAGCATTTGGTCGCCTACCAGGTGATCATGGGTTCGCTTCCCACCAGGCACCGTGAAATCGTTCTTTCCTTTGCGACAATATATCATCAAGTATGACTACAGCCTCGGCTATGGTAAGAAACAATTTTCCGACTTTAATAGAGAATGAACTCATACTCAATGGGTGGCTGAACTCATACTCAATGGGTGGCTGAACTCATAATCAGTGGGTGGATGAACTTATACTCAGTGGGTGGATGGAGTGAGAAAGCAGGTTGGGTGATACGTTGAAACGAATTGCTCAGGATAGACCTGCGTGAAAATCACTTAGAGAGAGAGAGAGAGAGATCTTCCAGTAGTGGAGAGATACTGGTTAACCATGATGATAATGAATAAATGAACCACCTCTTTAATGGACATTCACGAATAGTGGACACCTTTATTTCACGGACACTTTTCTAATTCCCAGTCCCTACCTTACCCCGCTCGAATAGCGGACATTTCCAAATAGTGGACAGCTATACAAATCCTTAAGTGTTCGCTATATAGAGGTTTTACTGTATATATTTCATATGATCAAACATTTCGCGAAAAGTTTTTCAAATATTTTTAAAACGTGCAACAATTTCTTCAACAATTGCTTTTTTAAACTGATTGAAGCTTCTTGGCTCAACAGCCATTTTCTAAACTCGTGAGATACTGTTACACCAAAAAAATTATATTATAAAGTTTAAAAATAATATAATATTAATATAATAATATATATAATAATAAATATAATAAATATATCTAATAATAATAAATATAATAATATATCTAATAATAATAATAAATATATGTGTATATAATAAAAAATATGATAATATATATAATAATAATAAGTAGCAGTAATATATAATAATAAATATATTAATAAATATAATAATATATATACAATGATAATAAATATAATAGAAATATAATAATATACAATGATAATAAATGTAATAATATATATATATAAAAGTTTTCCTCGCCCATTCTTGGCGGAAACAGGCTTTGGGACGGGCAGAGCGCCATGTTCCCAAGCCTCTTTTTACATCACTTCTTAATGTGCCATGTCTAGAAACTTCCTGACAATGTGACACGTGTTTAGGATTGTGGCTTTTTGTATTTCAATGTAGGTGTTTGGGTCAATGTTGAGTATCTCCAAATTCGTCGCAAGCGTTTTTGGTACTATCCCTGTTGCTGAGATGATGAGGATCTTTTCCATACCCCATATATCTCGTACTTCATGTCTGAGATCTTGGTACTTGGTGATTTTCGTTGTGTAGGTTGTCTGTATGTTATTGGTGTTGGGTACTGCTATGTCGATTAAGTACGTGGTCTTATAATAATATATATATAATAGTATATATAATATATTAAAATATAGATTATCGGAAGTTTCAGAAATACTTTAACTGCTTCCTTCTTCTTCCCTCCACGATCATGCCTTATTCAAAGTCGCTTTAACCTTTCGCTTTGATCTATGTTCAGGATAACTGCGATGATAGCTAGTTCTCGCGATGCCGTGCGGGAGTTTTCCCTTCGGCTAGAGCCCCTAGAATTCTAGGCCGACGCCTCAGACGCCATTTTGTTGTACACTTCCGGTTTCATAACAACGTTTATCATTGGAAAATTAATAATCTATTTTCTTCTTCTTGCAGGGTAAGTTGCAAATCTAAACACATTCTATGTTTATTCCTCGAATGATTAGAACAATTTAAAGCCGCGCAACCACTTATTTCACCCTACTTTATTAAAAATAACACGCTTGTAAATCACTCAACTTTAACACAGCAGTGAATGGGATCACGTGATACGATGGCAGGAAAATGGCGGTTATGCGCCAGCTCCTTTTTTTTTAAGGATTCTTACTTTGGCAACTCCTTGTTACTACGTCACCGTGTGTCATTAACGAACCCGGCGTTAGACCGAGAAGTGTCTCTAATATTTTGGCCACTAAGTTGTGTGTATATCTATTCTATTTTTCCTGGAAAACATTTTTTACTTAAATTTAATCCGGAAATTTTTTTCTCAACGTCTTCTAACCGTTAAAATATGGAGAAAAAAAATTATATCCGGAGGCGTGAGTTGAGTTGGAAATGCAGTTTGAATTTCCGGAAATTTCAGCAACACTATAAATGATCCCTGGTTTTTCCGGTGCTTCTTGACAAATCTGTAACTGCCGCTATCTTTTCCGGGAAATCGATTATTTTCTGGAGAATAAAGTCATTTCCTCTTCCCAGAAGACACGACTCGTTTAAAAAAACGCTGAAGTTCTTTAAATTACATTTTTTCCATCAAACACTCTTGTTTCGCGAATATGGTTATACTTTTTAGCTGTCGTATTTTAATTTGGTTAAAGAAAATAACTAAACTTTATAGCAAATAATATTAATCTTAATTTAAAAATTGATTTGTTATATCTAAAACGCGATTCAGATATTATTTTCTGACATGTCGGCTGTTTCGGCGCGTCTCGTCTAGCTCATACAGTACGAGAGTAATTGTGAGTTGAGGTATTTTTAATTTGAGTGTGCTTGTGTTTGGATGCAGATTTTATTCTATGTCTCGAACTACAGCTTTCGGATTCATCGTCGAAGTTTCCCCAGGACACACTTGTACTTAAGGACTCGGTTCTTATTGTAATTTGCTGAAACTAAACTCTTGCCCTTGTTCCAGAAACATCTCCTTCAGTATCCACAGCACAAATTTCCTTCACTACATCCGTCAACCATGTTTTTAAAGAAATGCTATAACGGCCTCCGGTTCATGTATTTCTCGTTCATAGCTTCTTACAGGGGAAAAAATTCCAATAAATCAGGCTAGCGTTAGCTTCTAACTAGTCTATAACATCTAACGTTAGCTTACACAGAAGGTTCATAAAGAGGGGTACGGAACTGCAACTATACGTATATATACATCATCATTTATAAACCATTTTTAATCCACAGCAGGATGGAGGTCTCTCTGTTTTCACACATACACGTAGTACGGTGAAAGAAATACAAAGGAAATGGCCTTAAGCGCAGAATGTTGGCCAAACGGGTTGGCAAACTGGACCTACAATTTAACTGAGATTCCGAACTTCGGTCACCACAGCCAAAGTTCTGCGCTAAGACGGAACTTGTTATGTTAGCCCTCCCCACTACGGGGTGACCACAAACGGGGTTGCTTCGGTCGAGTGCATGTATGTCGAGTGTTTGTAAAGAAAAAGATTCAAATTAAAAATAAACAAAATAATTTTTTTTTTGTCAAACTTTACTTCCGGGTAGTCTTAAATGCTATAATTTGTTGTGATTCCTCTCTATAAATATGAGCTTTATATTATAACAAGTTTACAAATAAGTGGCCAATATTAGCCTAAAATTGAAACGTACGTATTATAATTTTATTTAAACGTCGCATGCTTATTTCAAAAATGTGCAACGAAAAATTAGAGAACCGAACTCTTAACGGAAGCAGGAAGGGTTAGTGGTGTAAGCATGTGCTTATTTTTTCTTAAAGGGGTAGTGGGCATAAAATTGCCGGTAGTATGCTTACATAATACTTAAACGACGCCGAAGTTCTGTAAAAAACTAAATGTGCACCAGACGAAAAATAAATAGTATCTTTCAACATCGTATACGCCAGATGCATTGGCCTACATTTTTTCGTATGCAGGCGAATATTTGTCTCAAATACGGTCCTAGTTTTTCAATATTTAGGATTATGTATAGATAATCACCGAAATTTAAATTTTCTATTTATTTTTACTCACCAGTTAATTTTTAGATTTTTTTTAACTTTGTTCTATCCTCATAGTAGCAATTACTACAACCGCACGATGTATGGACATATTAATATTAATAATAATAACAGCGCCTAATGATGAGTCAATATATGCAACTGAATTGTGATACAACATCGACTTCAAATGTTCTGGCATTGCAAACGAACAAGGTTTTAAATGCTAAGTTTAGCAGACAGTTATTAAATTTAAGAAATGAACGGTATAACGTTAAATTTTGCTGGATTCCTGGACATGTTGAAAAACTGGAAAGCTGGAAATTAACATGCTGATATTTCTTCTAAATCTGTGGCAATAGAATCGTAAAATGCAGATATGGATTTATTGATTTTAAAATCCATATTTCATCATTTTTACACCATAAATCGTAGTCAGACCAGGAAAAAAAAAAACCCTTAACAAACTTCACCTTATTAAACCGCAAATTGAATTTTGGCCTACTAGTAATAGACAGAATTTCAGAAAGGAAATTGTTTACGTTTCTCTCATCCTCATTTTCTAATGGGA
>QLNU02015359.1:8303711-8320966 GCA_006491805.2 Dysdera silvatica
TATTATATATTTTTCCAGGAAGATGTAGCGCTTGTAAATAGAACGAAGCGCGTCGTTTCATATT
This sequence comes from Dysdera silvatica, assembly GCA_006491805.2. NCBI lineage: Eukaryota > Metazoa > Arthropoda > Arachnida > Araneae > Dysderidae > Dysdera > Dysdera silvatica. The sequence goes on from QLNU02015359.1 coordinate 8,303,776, forward strand.
TCTTATAAATCAATAAATCATCACGATGGAAATGTATTAATGTTTTTATTAATTTCACGGCGTGGTCCTTTTACCCAATACAGTCCGATAGAGCGATTGCGTGAAAGTTGCTAAAAGAAGGTGAAAATCGACTTAAGTAGTAATTTCGCAATTTTATTCTCACTCGAATTCTCCGAATTCATTTATCAACCTTCTAATAACAGAGATTGGTCTCTCTCTGTCTTCTGCTGACAGATTGTTTCGTCAGAAATGGCTGCGCTTTCATAAAGTTTGATTGTATCTTAAAAGAACCGTTTCCTGACGAAAAAATGTATCTGGTAAAATAATAGATTTCCCATGAAGGGAACTTGTCAATACTGACGTTCGATAAATGCTTCGTGATTTTCTTTTATAGAGTAGTAAGTAATTGTTGCTTGGATATTTTGGGAAAACTTACCAGTTATATATAAGCAGAGACTGTGAATAATGTGGGTCCCCTGTGGGATTCTTCATTAAGTGCATGTGCATGTAAATCCAGACTTGCATTAACGCTCTACGAGGTCTTTAAATGCAGTGTGTATGGAAGTATTAAGATAAGGAATCTTATGTTGTTGAATTGCGGAGGAATTTCTTGTATTGTCTGTTATTATGATATTATCATCATGTTATTATTTACCTAAATGAGTTGCAATTATATAATAATTAGTGTATTATAAAGTTAATATATATATAGTTAACACTTGCAAGGTAACTGTTTTAAGTTCCTCTCGCATCCTGAATTAAAACCTATATCAATAGAAAGGTCTTTATGATTTCTAACGGAAATCGCGAAAATGAAATCCTAAATTTTTATAAATATTTAAACTAACACTGAAAGTCAGCTTTTCTATGAACAGGTAAGTTATGCAGTGAAGTCAAACGTAATGGAAATCAATCAATGAATATTTCGCCAAGACGCGCAATTATACGCGATCACGCTTAATCGATATCACGGAAACGATTAATCTATATCACGATAGCGATTAATCGATCACGCTTCTCTCTTTACGCGCGTTTTTCTAAAGCTAGTTTACGTAAATACGTTCAATATGAATTAAAAATACATGAGAAAAAAATTTAATCAAGTAAATCGGACTTCAATATTGGCAGTTATAAATCTATTTCACACTTGAAAAAATCAAAATATAATCAATAATTAAATAATAAGTGTAATGTACACCTTTGGCGTTTCAACCCTCAAATAAATAATGAAAAATAATAAGTATTGCAAGCGTACATAAACTCAAATAAAATAACCAATTATTCAGTTAAAACTAAATTGCTAAATTTCATTGTCGTTATTAAATGTGAATGATTATGCTTCTTGTGAAAATAGAATTCATTAAAACCTGAATCAATTCCCTACTAATAAAAATACAAATTCAGTAAAATATGAAGAAGTGTTCGACTCATGAAAACAATAATTCGTATAGAAGAGTTCGTAACATAAATTTTATGGCAAGGTGTGCACATTAGAAATAAAAAATCTGCACACTTCTCAAAGTTGCGTTCTTTCCCATGAGCGGGAAATGATACACATAAAGTATTATTAAACAAGTGGTAATAAATGACGAATCGATACACGAAATATATTAAAATATTTCAAACAACGTTAAAACCGTATCTACAATGATTTATTAACAAAAATCAACGCGTTTTGGGCGAACAAATCAGTCGCCCTTCTGCAGGAACACACTGTATTAAAATGTCAAAAATTAAGAGTGGTGTTTCCATTCATATGGCATGAAATAGCAACTTTGCATCTATATGAATGGAAACACCGTTCTTGATTATTGACATTTCAGTATGGCATTCCTGAAGAAGGGCGACTGATGTGTTACTCGAAGCAATATTGACTTGTTAATAAAACGTTATGGTAATAACGTAGCTAAGCGGGATGGGGGCAGGGCGGTCGCCTGGCCTGAATTCAGTGGCGGCAGTTAACTAACTGCAAACACAAAATTTGTTGTGTTTGTGTGGGGGAGGAGGGCGGCAAAATATCTGGCTACACCAGAGATTGTAGATACCGTTTTAACGTTGTTTTGAATATTTTTATATATTATTAAATGTTTAGGAAAAAACGCCAGTATAGTTACAAACTGACCAAACGTATCGCAGAATAGATTTATAGTTTTTCGAATGAAATTTATTATAAACCAGGGAATGCATTTTTAGTATTTCGTTGCATACCGTTAGGTTGATCGAAATTTCGTTTATAGCAAAGTAGTTAACGGTTCTTTTAATAAAAACTTTGTACTGGCGAAAAAAAGGTCTAAAGACTGTATGCTAGCTGTTGTATCTGCAAGAAGCTCAAATTTGATACAATTATTTGCTAAGTGTTATTATTATTTATTATTATTATTATTATTATTATTATTATTATTATTATTTATTATTATTATTATTATTATTCATTATATGTAGATGGATCAATTGACCCAGTCCAAGAATCTAACAGAATACACGAGAGCGAATTTACATTGGGAATGAGGCAATTTGTAATCCACGTTTTCATAATTTCTTCAGTCATTTTGACAGATTTCGAGAATGTAACGAAAACAGTAGTAGGACGAAAAGTTTTCAAGTTATTTGGTCCAGAAATACCTGAAGGTTTGCGTAAACGTATTAATAATTTATATTATAATTATATATTTTCAAATACCGACATTTAATTCAGATTTACTTGATTAAATTTTTTCTTATAAATTTTAATTTACGTAGAACGTATCTATGTAAACCAGCTTTAGAAACACGTACCAAAGGAGAAAAAAAGCTTGATCGATTATCTTTACGTTTGACTTCCTTCATGTCTCATCTAGTCGTAGAAAAGTTGCATTTCAGCGTTCAATTCAAAAATTCATTTTCGCACAAAAATTCTTTCGATTCCTATTACTTCTCATAAAAATATTTCTATTGATGTAGGTTTCACTTCAGGACTCGAGTGACACTTAACGTTTTACCCTTGTTAGACTTGGCGGAACATGGCCCAAATGCTCTTGCGCCATAAAAAAATCCAAATAAACAAACCTTGTTAGACTCGTATACTTTTACAATACGGAGTGGTTACTACAAAGTCATTGTACCGTTCCAAGCGTTGATATCTTTTAGTCATTAACCTATAAAAGTCATAAAATTAAAATGAATGTAACATTGGATAGCCTAGACATTATATTTTTATCTAATATGGAGCTTTAAGTAAAATTGTTCAACATGTCCTACGTCTTTGTCAATAATATCTAAGATTCTCGTGGTCATAAACTTAATTAAAATGAATGTAATATTCTATAGCCTAGACATTATATTTTTAACTAATATGGAACTATAAGTTAAATTATTCAGCACGCCATTTACGCCTTTGTCAATGTTATCTAATGTTTTCGTAGTCATAAACTCAATTAAAATTAATGTAACATTGGATAGCCTAGACATTATATTTTTATCTAATATGGAGCTGTAAGTTAAAACTATTCAACATGGCTTACGTCTTTGTCAATTATGTCTTTATAAGATGCTTGTTTCATACTGAGATATTAAGCTCTCTCATATGCCAGTTGGAGTGTCTTGTGCAATGGGTATTATCCCGAGTTTGATTTATGACACAAAACTCCTTTGTTTCTTTGGATGACTTGACCCAGCGAATAATGCAAAATGTGCAAGAAAATTCAACTAGAATATTGGGAAAGGTGTAGTGGGCGAATATTAAATGTGCATCAAAGATCACCCTTTCCATATCTGTGTTAATAAAGACAGAAAGAATATGGAATAATTTAAACATAGAACTGTACATTAAAAATACAACATTAAAACTATCCAATATTATATTCATTTTTATCTCGTGACTTGATTCAGAAAGTCATTAACTTAAAAAATACCCCAAGGCATTATATATATTTATAGTTATACGTATTTATATATAGTATGTATATATTTATAGTATGCCTTATTAACTGTAATCTATATTATAATCAAGACCGTAGGCAGGGTTTAATTTTGGGGAGTTTTCAAACATCTTTTAGTATCGATGCAATCGGAGCATTCAAGGCCAAAGGGGAGTCCCCTAAAAATTCAGTTTCGGGGGAACCGGCCCCTAAGATCCCTCTCTGGATATGGGCATGATTATAGTTATATAGAATTAATATATGCCAATATTTAAATTAATATATGGAAACAAATAAGGCAAATAGGAATGAAAGAGGCAGCAATGAGGTTGTAGCTTTCGTGGTGACACCTCTTATAAATAATTATAATAATAATATTATAATTATTTTAAATAATGAAATTAAAAAGGCAATAAAATTAAAAAGTTACTCATGTTAAAAATGCTAGCTGGTTTACACCCATTTCATACTAATTTACTGTATTAGCAATTGACACGATACGTTCATTGGATTAAAGGAAGGATGGAAAAAATATTGTGTCTATTTCCGTAAGCAGCATCTACATACAGATTTTAAATACTGTTGGATCATTTCTTTGTTTAGCTCTGCACTTTATCTTCATCCATTATCACCTTCAACTACTATCAATCCGAGCCATTATTTGCCGTGAACATATTGTAATGTCGTACTCTGTGCTCTACCCAAAATTAGAGTATAATCCTACTTTAAAAGCACAAGATTCTGAAAGCGCAGTGACTAAACTGAAAAGCGAAATGCTCAAATCTACCTAAAGGTACATTAAATTCTCCGTTTAAAGTTATGGGTGAAGGTATTTTGGGACATGAGTGATAAATTTTAAAATTTGAAAAACCATGATATTGTATGTGTCATATTAAAACAAATAAACTATGTCATAATCTTGCATGTTTTTGACAAATAGTGTGTTGTATTATTTAATTAGCGTTACCGAATTTGAAAAAAATATTGAAAATTCCATTGTGGAAGGACATTATTTCATGTTTTTTGTGTCCCTTCCATAGCGACACTATTCAACGACACTATTCAACGACACTATTCAATGACTATTTCACTATGAATACTAATACGCTCTCTAATACTGCCCACTATAATAACTCTACTAATAATCTTATAATCTCACTAATAATTCTCTACTAATAATCTTATAATCTCACTATAATAACTCTACTAATACACTCACTACTACTACTCACTATAAATATTAATTTCACTATGCAATGACACTATTCAACGATATTATTCAATGTGCCTTTTTTTTTCATACTGCAGGCAATTTTTTTATACCATTTCAGTTAAAAGTAGTATTAGGCCCTTTTCTTAAAATGACTTACGAAAAACATTGCAGTTTAATATTTTGAAAGTGTAGAAAACATTAACTATAAATTCTAATACTAATAATAAATACTAATCGATTTATATATAACTATAAATGTCGTCCTTCCGTAACATTTTGAATATAATGGTTTTACCCTTATACAAACTAATAGTTACATAGATAAAAACCAAAATTACCAAATAAACGAATACTATTTTTGTGTGTTTATATGTGTGTCTAATAATTTTGATTTTTTCAATGATGTTTCTTTTTATACTAGTACTACGCCAATAAACGTTGATTTATATTGTTGTTCAATTTCACCACTGTGTTTCAAAAAGAAATACAATTTAATTTGAAAATGTATTACGTATGTAATATTAACCATACCACATACTCGATATATTCTTTTGATTCATGATTTTTTCATTCAACCCTCAAGTAATAATCTAGTACAATCTGAATAATATACATGCGTTCAATGGGATCACTGTAGCTGACCGAGATGACATGTCACGAGCAAGAGGGTGTGTCCTTTCAGAATTGATGACCTGAAAATTTTTCTGATGGAAAAAAAAAAGAAGAAGAATCATAGTAACATAGCATGCAAGCGAAAATGGGCTGACAGGATGAGGGAATGATGATTGGAATTGAAAATCAGAGTTGAAAATTGGCATGCAACTGAATGTTACATATTACAACGTCAATTTCTAATAAATTTCCGTCAAGTCATTCATATTTACTTTATCTACATCTAACCTTTCTCTATAGTGTCATTCCCCCTATCTTAATCTCCTTACTCTTACGTAAGTTGTCTCTTCTGTCTACATACAATAAAGTTTTTTAACTTACCTATTCATGTTTATTTAATTTAGGTCTTTCTCTTTGCCGTCAAGTTTCCTATTTTAATCTATTTATGTTTACTTACAAGGGAAGATCCCTGGGTGAACGACGTTGATTTTAACACGAGTAGTGTCATTAGGGAGCTTTTGTGTGCATAAAAATTATCAGACAAGTATTTGAGCTTTCTCTAGTGGCCGTTAATATCGGTGTAAACGGTCCTGAAAGGACAAAAATTGTAATTTTCCTTGACATTTTAAATCGCTATATTTTCGTATCGAATGGTTGTTTTCAAAACTTCTGTTGCATTATATACTTCATTTAAATGTATTAGACACATGTTTTGTAATTATTTCATCGTAAATTGACATTAGTCAGTTTTGAGAGTTTAAAAACCGGGGCCAAATTGGAAAATAACGTAATATGGATTGTAGATTTGGCGAATATTTGGCTGTTTTCTCTCAGGTGTATAAAAGCCTTTGCCGCGTTAATATTGAAGCCAAGCTATAGTAATTTACACTCTTTCTGCGAAAATTCGTCCAAACTCATAAAAAAATCCAGTGTTTTGAAGAAATTATTTTGATATCATCGAAATTTAGTTTATTTTAAATATTAATATCGCCCTTTGGATAGAAATTTAATCGTCGACAAATTCTGTCCATTTTTTTTTATTTGGTTTAGATGTGGGTATTTTAAAATGCATACTGTTGACTGCTTAAATCCTATTAATGAAGTTCGTCACTTATTACAATTATAACTTCTACATATTCTCCAGCTTCTTTTAGGATATCTAATGTAATACCATCATCACCAGGGGCTCTTCCTTTCTTCATACTTTTTATTGCAAATGAAACTTCTTCTTTTAAGATTTTAGGAGCTGTTCCTTCGACTATTTCAATGTCTTCGTTTAATCCACTGTTACTTTCATATAGTTTTTTGTAGAATTCTTCAACTCTTCTAAGTATTTCTTCCCTATTTCTTGTTACGGTGCCATCCTCTCCTTTTAATGCAATGATGTGTTTCTTCCCAACAGATAAACTTCCTTTAACAACCCTAAGGCTCTTGTTATTTTCAATGGCCTTCCTTACTAACTCACAATTGAATTTTCTTATGTCTTCTTTCATGCTTTTGCGCAGAGTTTTACAAAGTTCTATGTACTCAATCCTGGAACTGGTATTTCGATTGTCCACCTTCATATCTCTTCGCCTTTTCATGAGCTGTTTCGTCTTCTCAGATAATTTGCTATTGTGCTTTTTACAGGTTACACCACCAATTTCCCCAGCAGTTTCAACTATTGTCTTAACAATGTTTTCATTTGCTTCTGAGATATCACTTTCATCAATAAGTCCTTCCAGTGCAGAAAAGCGATTTTTTAATTCCAACTTGAATGCCTCGGTATTTTCTTTTAATTTCTTTAAATCCACCCTCTTACTTACTTGTTTCCTAATGAGCTTCTGTCGTTCTAATTTAGTATTTAAGTGCACTTTACATCTCACCATTCGATGATCACTTCCAGTATTAAATCTGTTCAGTACACTGCAATCTTCAATAATTGATTTCTTGTTTGCCAGGATATAGTCAATTTCACTAGTTCCCCCATTTGGGTGTTTCCATGTCCATTTTCTTTGCGGTTTCTTCTTAAAAAATGAATTCATGATGCTAAGGTTTTCAGCTTCTGCAAATTCGATGAGTTGATCGCCACGTTCATTCCTTTCCCCATATCCGTATTTACCAACCGATGTCTCTCCTTGTTCCTGTTGTCCAATTCTTGCATTGAAATCCCCCATGATGAGCTTGATATGTTGTTTCCCTTTGGTGTGTAACTCTTTGATTTCTTCATAAAATTCTTCAACCTCTTCGTCGGTATGGCTTGATGTTGGTGCATATACCTGTACTATTTGAAGTTGGTATCGCTGGGTTAGTTGAACAACGAGCCTCGCTGCTCGATCTGATGTACTTTCAACTTCCAGAAGACAGTCTTTAATTCTTTTGTTGATTAAGAAGCCAACACCACTTGTTCTTCCAGTTTCCGTTCCTCTATAATAAAACAAATGTCCACTTTTAAGTTCCACCAACTCTTCACCTTTTCTTCTAACTTCACTGAGTCCTACAATGTCCCATTTGATCTTGTCTAGTTCCTCTTCCAATTCCTGAAGTTTTGCTTCAGAAGCAAGGGATCGTCCATTAAACGTAGCCAAGGTCAATAACAAACGGCAGCCTGGGCCATTCCAGTGATTCTTAGCACCCCCTGCTTTCATGCCACACTGACCGCTGCCTTGATCAGGAGCACTCCAGCACCTGGAGACTAGGGGCCATGGTTTCTGGTGTGTCAACATAATGGAGGAATTAGCCATAATTTCACCACGCTGGCTAGACGGGTTGGTGAATTAGCCCTCCCCTTCCGCCTTTCTATCCGTGTAGCAAATATTAATTTGCCTCATAAATAGAAAGCCCAGCCTGCACCACTTGAAGGCGGGGTAGGACACTAGGTTACTGGCCTGGCCGGTTCCACACATCGTCACATACGTTCAGCGTGTGGGTCTCCTTCCAGTTAGATACCAGCAACCCTTTTGCAGGCCATATATATATATATGTGCGTGTGTGTGTATATATATATATAATAATAAAAATTATAAATATAATATTATATAATAAATATATGATAAGCAATTCGTGTTACTTAATTCATATCTAGTCTTTTTATTTTTCGTAGCAAATTCCGTATCTTAAACTATTTGTTTAATGTATGTCTTTTATTCATATTATTGAATTTCTTACTTTAATCTCGGCATGCTTGATTAATTTGTCTCTTTATAGTGTAAAGTCTTTCTTTATAGTGTCGTTTTCTTATGTCTTAATCTACACATGTTTATTTAATAGATGTGCTTATATTTTTTCACATAACTGAATCCTTTGTAAATATTCATCTTCACTTAATTTAGATTTTTTCTCTTTTTGTACCTCAAATTTCTTCCAAATTCTTAATTTATGTTTACTTACTTTGCCATATCTTTCTTTGTATAATTAAATTACTTACCTTGAATTTATTTTGAATGTCTTAAACTGTTATTCTAATTATATATACTTTATAAGTGCCTTATTGTTCTTCATATTGTCAAATATTTTACCTTGAGCTATTCATGTCAACTCAATTTTTTAAGTGTCAATTTTTAGATTCAGTTTTACATTTTTAAGTTGCTTGCGTCGACTTTCCATCCCCTGTCTTCTTCGTTTCATGTTTACTTTTACATCGTCCATTTAGCCCTAAGAGCCCAATACGTAACAAAGAATTTATGTGGGTGTGGCGACATGAGATGGTTAAAGAGAAGTGCGATGATTTTACTCACGTTTTTGTACATTTACCCTGGATTTATTGGGATGGGGTATTTCAAGATAGAGGAGGAAGATAGGTAAGGAACCGTATGCGTGTGTATACACACCTGTGATGAGGTACTAAAATTTTCAGTACCAGTGCAATTTTTTCTGAAAGTAGTAGGAAACACAAAAATACAAGTCTACTCCGCCATAAAGTTAAGAAGTTAATATACAATGCAATCTCGATATAACGAAGTCAACAGTTCCACATAAACTTCGTTACATATAGACGATCCTTGTTATATGTTAAATTTTATAGTGTATTTTATTTAAAATTAAATTTCCTAATCAGTGGGCTATTCTTTTTTAATGAATGAATATCGGTCATATCATGAACAAGTTACTTTCACACAGGTAATCAGAAACAAGAATCAATGAGAAAAATATATCGAACGTACTTTAAAAATCATATTTATGCTAAAAAATCTAATGTTTTGATGCACAATAAATTTTCGCGATAATTTAACATAAAAGTGTTTATATTCTATGAAGTACGTTATCAAGAATACATTCGGCTGATTGAAATTACTGCCCTTTTAGAACGTTTCTTGTTAGATGTTACATATTTAGGGGTTTTTCATAACAAATTCCTGTTTTTCTACAATTCTCAACACCATACTTTTGGGGAACGCTTATCTTAAAGGCAATATTTTTGCGCATTCTACGATCCACATTTTTCACATAAATCTCTCGCCTGTTCTATAATACTAATTTTCTTTTTATGACTGTGAAAACACACGACACCGATACAAGCAGCTGAAAAACAATCCCGATTCATCTTGGAAATAAATTTGATATATGGAAATTTTTCCGAAGAATAGAAACATGTTTTCTATGTAATGTTCATAGAAATTCACAAAAACTACGTAATGGTCATAGAAATTCACAAAAATTACGTAATGATCATAGAAATTCACAAAACTACGTAATGGTCATAGAAATTCACAAAAACTACGTAATGGTCATAGAAATTCACAAAAACTACGTAATGGTCATAGAAATTCACAAAAACTACGTAATGGTCATAGAAATTCACAAAAACTACGTAATGGTCAGAGGAATTCACAAAAACTACGTAATGGTCATAGAAATTCACAAAAACTACGTAATGGTCATAGAAATTCACAGAAACTACGTAATGGTCAGAGGAATTCACAAAATTTTAAAATATAGGGATTTTGTATATATGGAAGCTCCGCTGTACTGTAACTCAAAGAAAATTGTAAATAATCGAAAGCAATAAATCTGATATAAAATGAGATTCCTTTACAAGAAGACTAGAATGAAAAATATTTATATATATGGATTAAACACTTGGAAATATTAGTAAATTAAAGACAGCGTTGGGTGACTTTATTTCGCCCTATTTAAAAATAATAATAAAATGAGATTATTTTGAAAAAATAATTAAAATTATGGCAATAAAAAAATAGGTGAATTTTTTTCACATTCCTATTCCAGAACATTTAAACAAAACCTTAAGGCAGATGTCACATGATCGTATTGCAAGAATATATTTAAGATAGTCTCTACCATGTGTTTTTGCCGAGTTACGTAATTTAACTTGATATTTTGTCTCATATTTTTGTCCAATGACATATTTGGGCTTACGCTAACGATCTGAATATAGATTTAAGTTTGTCTTAACGATTTGGACACATATATGGATGTAGCAATTCGGGAGAAGGGTGTTTCAAGTGTAAACATGTAGAAAATATATACTTTTGTTGTTATTATATATTTGGAAAACAAGTTAGACACATTTTTGTTCAGCTTGTAACAATTTATATAAACATATTTTTTTGTGTACTACAAATAGTTTAGACATACATATACTTTGGTATACTTCAAACAATCAAGATATATATTTTAGTTTTCCCTAACAATTTATCTACACGCATATTATTATTTACCTTAATTTATATATTTGTGGGCTCCCCCAATGAAAATACTACGTGTTCATTTTGTGGGCTTTCTTTATTGTTGCCACTAAGGATTTCAAGAACGCAAACTTAATATGTTCAATTTCTAAAATTGGCAACATCCCAAATTGCTTCCAGTTATTTCGTGTTTTCCAAATAATGTAAAATTGGAATTTCCCTTTTTGTAATTGGCAACGGTATGCAACTGCATACCGATTTCTAGAATGATAGTCAGTATTCTGTTTAAAAATATAACGACTAATTTTTTTTTGAATTTCTTTAACATCGTATTATAATTATATTTATTTTTTGGCGAATTAATAAATTGGTTTAAATACTTCAAGAATTTATAAAATATTACTTCAACCGGGTGGAATTGTCGCATTTCATCAATACTTATATCTTCATATTCGTGTTTCCGTTCACATTAAATAATTTAGCCATATATTTTGATTTACCTTAATAACTTGGACATAAAGGCGAACGCATGTTTTTATACATTTGAATTAGATAAAAAATATTCCTCACTTTAAACTGTGGACGGGGATATCCAGGGGCGGGCTGGGTTCTCTCAAAGTTCGCGAGTCCTATTGCCCATGGGGCACACCGACCCGGGGGGCGGCTGGCCGGCGGCCAACTCTGCCCCTGGGGAGAGCAGAAAGTTTTACCTGCTCCTCCTTTCACATTACCTAACGTAATAATGCAAAACCTTTCTATGAATATTCTTTGTTCCTATTTGGACAAAATGGCGCAAGGTTCACATTTTTACGCCCTTCCGCCATAGAAATATTACTATACGATGTTTATCCCCTTGTATGAGAGATACATTCTCACTTTTTGACTTTAACTTCCTCGGCAACGATATACTATAATCTTAATTATTCGTGTTCTAATAGAAATTGACCATCTTCTACGAAGCATTTTCAACGAAACCTTGATACTCCGGCAGAATTCCCTAATTTTTAGGGGCATGGTGGGGAAAAAACCTTTCAGAGAAACTCTGATCAAACGATTACTTTTTTCCGAGTTGGTTACAGTTTGAATGAAGGCTGCGTTTTCGATGTTTTGCTGAAGCTTGTCTCCGAACTATTTGCTGAATGATAAACGATCGAATCTCGCTTTTTATCAGTGCGTTTTTGTGTTACATACAGATGAGTTGACATTTAGACCCCGTGACATGACACTGTGCTATAATAAGCTAGGTTAAATGATTTCGGCAGAAGTTTCAGCCCCACCCATTTGCCGATTGCGTTCGCAAGGAAGTCTGAATTGTTTTGAAAATCGGTCAGTAGTGTGCTTTCGTTCGAGACGTCTTTTTTTGGATTAGTTACATTTCCTAAATCGGAGTTTTATTGGATGTATCTCTATCCAAGTAATGTGTTTTGAGATCTCGTTTCATAAAGCACCAATTTCAAATATTAAGCTATCATTTTTCATTGTCGTACACACTGGTGTATGGAGAAAATTTAAGATGGGGATTGCAGGGTTGAAAGAGAGCTATAGGATTGAGACACACTCTCTCTCTCTCTCTGTGTGTGTGTGTGTGTGTGTGTGTGTGTGTGTGTATGTATGTACAAAATTATATTAATATATTTATTTACTCTGGGAGCAAAAAGGTATAAAATAAAGGTATTATCCACGTCTTCACAAAAATTGTGTTTAAAACGCTCTTCTCCATCTTCAAGCGGTTCTAAATGGGAGGGTAACCACCTGGGTGGGAACACCGCCTGCTCCTTGCTTGGCGCAGCACGAACATCGTTGCCTTGAAAATATAAACCGTCCACAATTTTTACCTCTTTTATACGATGCCAGTTGCGCAGTAGAAATGCGCGCTATGATCGAAGTTAACACTCATTGGCTTTGAAAATTTAATCATTTGCATACTTGGTTTAAAGTAATTTTTATGCGAGATTTCGAGATGATCGGATTATTTTTTAAGTGTTTTTTTTCAAAAGAGTCTATTTTTAATCTCTTTTTCTCCTGCAGAGTCTCGTTTTCCACTGCATAAAATCTCAATAAATCTGCGTTAAGTTTTCCGAAGATGACAATGCACTGCACCTGTTGGCCTTGAATGAACTGCTGGGGCCACACTGTAATGCTTCAATGGGATTTTCGTTCTAACTTATTTGCGTGCATAAATATATAAAAGAGCAGCAATATGTAAAGATTAACTAGGAGCGGTTGAAGGGTTTACCATCACTAGTAAAATTTTATCATTAATATGATTTAAAAAAAAATCGAGAAAAGGATCAACAAGAATTGGGCAAGCTAATAAGTGAAATTGAGAAGATGAGGAAAAAAAGTTAAAGAAAATAAAATGAGTGGTAAATATTTCTATGGTTTGAGTAGCTATTAATTAATTTAGTTCAAATGTAACTCTACTCTTTCTAATAATGGCTTTTTCGGCGTGAATCCTGTTACATATATGATAATGCAACATTTAGATATACTAATTAATATCCTGTACTTTTTCGATTGCGATATTTGATATCAAAATCAGAAGAACATCGAATACCACTTTATATGAAGTTGTAGGCAAAAATTGCCCAATATTTGGGCGATTCTTTATCCAAGAGCTTGCCGGCCACTAAGTCCCTTTACTTTCCTATATGTGACTCAGGATTCATGGAACTGGAACCATTTCATGTAACCATGCTTTTTTCCTTCTTTCTCTACATATATATATAAGTAATATGTACGAGCAGAGATTCAGATAACTGAATTTGATAAAATGCCAACACTCGATTTCAAATATGCTAGGCATTGTTTCAATTAAACATTTCTTCTTTGTTTAAAAATCCCAACGTTTATAAACAAAAGTATGTCATTCTACTTGAAGTTCCAAAAACAATAAAGCAATTTGAATTTTCGTATTTAAGTTATCAACAATGCAAAAATATAATCTGCCAACAACGAAAAGGTGGATTACATTCAAACCATAATCAGTTTCACTCAAAATGTCAAAATCGTATAGAAAAATAAATTTTTTGCGCAAGATCTTACTTTTAAAATGGGTGGATTTATAGCTTCTTTTTCCAAAGTTGAAGCCAATTTTTATGTTTACTATAAAATATAGACGATCACTAATACGTTTCGAAAGTGAAGAGTGTGGAAAAAATGAAATTTTAGCATGTTCGAAATTTTCTTAATGCACGAAAGCTTGACTTTTCGACATCTGAAGAATCTGTGAAAGAAATTACATTTTCTGTAAACGAATAGATTCAGAATATGGTAGAAATCTTTTCAAGCGGTGAGTGTTTTAAAATTATGTGTAAATACTATTATGCACACTATTGTCGAAAATTAAAGAGTAATTAATAGAAATGAACATGATCCCCAGTACTGCTAAATAAACTGTTCCAATTTAAAGAGGTTTATTATTAAATAATTTCAGAAATTCCAAGTAAAATGCGAACATTAGTCAAAAGTGCATGAATGTTATAACAGATGGAAATAGGAGAGGAAACAAAATGTTTTACATGTAAGGCTGCTGAAATAGCAGCATAGTGAATGACAGCTGTAGTGTTATATATCTGTTTCTGTCTATAGTATTCTTTATCTATCTCTCTTTATAGAGTGTTTTATATCTATTTCTATCCACAGAGTGCTTTATATCTATATATATAATGCTCTACATTTACCTACATACTGCATAATGCTCTATATCTACAGTGCTTTAATCTATAGCATTCTCTTATCTATATTTATCCATAGCGCTCTCATCTATATTCATCCATAGTGCCCCAATCTATATTTATCCATAGTGCCCTAATCTATATATTCGTATCTATTGAGATTATTTGCTCTATGTCTATATATACTTAATAAATTAAATGCTCTATGTCTATAATTACTTAATAAAATTAAACTCTCAATATAATGTTTTGTATCTAGAGAACCCTATATCTAGAGTGATCTATATCTATTTCTAGTGTTCCATATCAATCTCTATCCATAGTGGTCTATATAGGAGAAAGCAGGACAAAGTGGATGTAGGGGCAAAGCGGATCAGCTTAACAGTTAATAATCCAAACATAGGAGGCAACAGTGGTCAGTGCAAAAGTGTTGAAGGTGTGCGTAGGAATAAATTGCACTTATTTCAGCGCTAATGAAATACATGCGCATAAAATAAAATATTTTTTTCGATTGTTCACTAAAATATTTGTAAGTTAGTTAAGTGTCAATATAGTAAAACTATTTCACTAAGTTTTGTGAACTATATGCCTGAAACAGATTAAGTCTGTTACTTCTGATGTTTTTGTGTCATTATTGTTAAGGATTCAGCACAGGCAATACTTTGTTTGTCAAAATGGTATTAAGGGCAAAGCCAATCATTTTTGATGGGGCGAAGCGGATAGTTAATCCTACGGGGCCCTGGCCCCGGATTCCACAATTTAGTGAAGATCAAAATCGTTTCATTGGTGATAAAATCATGCAATTTATGTTTAAATATTTTTTAAAAATTAAATTTAAATTTGTAATATTTCAGCGCAATTTTGAATATAATTTAAATTCACACTGATTTGATTTCAGCAAACTGGTATGAAATTGATGACATACACTTCTAGCCACATGGGCCATACAGTTTTCACTATAGAACGGGTTTCCTTTATAGTTGATGATCTGGCAACCCTGATTGAAAAGTACTTCACTCAATTAAGGGAACAAGTTTAATTATAGTTGTTTGTTGCGCTGATTGATTGCAGTCAAAACATGCAGAAATTTTAACGAACAGCCCTGCTAGGAACATTGCTCGATCACAACCTGTAAAGAAAATCCGGTGTGCACAAAGTACAAACAAGCCAAAGAATACCGCCAAGCGTCTCGGCACAGGGACGAAATCTACTCCGCCATCTTAATTTGCTTACTATGTAATAAGCCATATGCTGATCCCCCAACAGAGGACTGGATAATCTGTTAGAGAAAGAACACTTTATCCAGTCCCCCAACAGAGGACTGGATAAAGTGTTCCTTCTCTAACGGATGGGCTCACGAGAACTGTACTCTTTATGAAGGCATAGGAGAATATTCGTATCTTAAATGCACTATGTGAAAACGTTTCTGGTAATTTTTTTTTCTGCCGAATGCATTTTATGTGCACGTTACAATTTTTTTACGACAGAGTTTTCTATTTCAAAAACAATCTATCCACTTTGTTCCAGGTTTGAGGAAAAGTGGATAATTTGACCTTTCTCCTTCAAACATTTTTGTTTTAAATTCAGTAATAAATAATGTCGTTAATGATTCATGAAACGTGTCTTTGATATTCACGGCAGTAAATAGTAAAATTCCAGCGTTCACATATTTATTTATCACACTTTATTATTAAGATGAAATTAAGTGATCCGCTTTGCCTTACTTTCCCCTACTCGTAGTGAGTGAAATTGCAATTGAGTGAATGTCAACTGAATGATTAGAGTTCATAAGTGGACGAGTGATTTGTTGGAGTGAATGATTTCGTGAATGTTTAAGTTGGGGAAACAAATATGTGAATAGTTATTAAATTATTATTGGTCGGAAAATCATTCTTTTCTTTATAAATAATTCAACATCCGTGAGAATGGTTGATTCGTTGTGATAAATAGTATACGATTGAGTGAAATGCACGAATATGCAACTGAGTAATTGATTAAAAGAATGCGTGAGCGATTGATTAGAATAAATGAGTGATTAATTGGACATATGGGTGACGGATTTTGTGAGTGCGTGATGAATTGGGTTTGAGTCGGTAGGTGGGAGAAAAGTTACATGTATATGACCGTAAACAATACAGTGTCCAACTAATGGCATTTTTAATGTTGTTT
>QLNU02015359.1:8321066-8341778 GCA_006491805.2 Dysdera silvatica
GAAATTCCTGATTTTGTAAACATAACATTATCATCACATCCATTTTAACTTGTGACGTATACATTTAGTATTATCATATGCCAATTACATCGTCTAGATCACAAACTTAAAACCAGAATATCTGCAGAAATAGGGGTACTTTCAGTGGCGTAGCTATTGAATTTGGGGCCCCAATGCAATCGCTGGTAGAGGCGCCCCCCACCTCAGGATCCCAGAATTATGCTATCTAATTAGCCGCTAATTCTCAAATAACTCGGTAGGTTTTCAACGTTAACAACAGCCATCATTATTGTACTTACGGAAGACCTTTACCTTACCCTTTTTATTGCGTATAGACAGGCAGACAGGAAAGCCAAAAGCAATAGCGGGTTCAATATCTATTGAAACCCCCCTAAAAGAATTCATCTCGCACGAACAGTTAAAAATAAAGAGTATGAAATGGGATAAGTGCTTTGAAAGTTTGGAGTGTAAGGCCCTCTGAAATGAAGTCCGTTTAAATAGCTGAAAGCTATAGTTATGACGGAGTTTAACGTAAAGGTCAAAGGCTCATGTAAAGATCTTGTTGCAAATCGAAAGCTATTGTCAACGCTATTAGCATATAGAGTGTGAACACAGTTTGAAGTCGCTTCTGCGTTCTACTTCAGTCACGGAATTTCCCCCTTTCTCCCGTTTACTCACGCTGAGAAGTGGAGCCATTTTTTTTCCTATTTGGGAATTTCAATTTGCGTGAAACAAAGCTATAAAAACTTAGTTTTAGAGAGCGATCTCTTTTTGCAATTTGAACTTAGTTTTTCATAAGCCGATAACGATGCTTGCGGATGATCGTAAAAAATTTACTTTTTTGGTCTTTAAATCGAACATCTTTAAATTTCAAAGATATGCTGCATAGATAACAGTATTCGGCATTAACGAGTTATAGATGATACGCATATTGTTAATTGAAATATTTTCATTTAACTCTCATTGTATTTAAATATAAATATAATATACCGATAAATATAATATAACATACCGATAAATATAATATAATATGCCCAATAAATACAATATAATATACCGGATAAATATAATATAATATACCAATAAATATAATATAATATACCGATAAATATAATATAATATACCGATAAATATAATATAATATACCGATAAATATAATATAATATACCGATAAATATAATATAATATACCGATAAATATAATATAATATACCAATAAATATAATATAATATACCAATAAATATAATGTAACCTACCGATAAATGTAATATAATATACCGATAAAATATTGAATGCCAATATGTCATCCAAAATTAAATGCCAATGGACCAGATAAAGTAAAATATCAGTGTTAATAAAGTTCAATTTGATTGTGACACTGTAATTTTGACCTTTCATGCTCTCTTTTCTTGAAATCGGATTATATTTGGCCAACTGCTAACTTTGTACTTTAGCATATCCCTTTCTGGGAATACGATGTCGCCATTGCAATTCAAAATTAATAAATTGAAAATTAAAAATAATTAAATAATTCCAAATATTTTATTTAACACAAATAACAATTGTTTAGAAAATAAGAAAAGATTTAGAGATAAGAAAATTTTGAAAAGAAAATAAGCAGGGAATTATTTATAAAATTATATATCTTAAACACCGAACAGTTAGGACACTGTGTAAGACGTATATCCTCTTTTCCAGTAGACGGATATACGTCTTAAAACACTGTGTAAGACGTATATCCGTCTACTGGAAAAGAGGCATATGATTGCGTTGTCAATATGTCTGACCGCTAAGAACATCGACATTTTTTTTTTCATATTAGCGGATGATGTGGCAACAGTAGATGTTAAATTACTCGTAAAAAAATGATTTTCTGGCGCTTGGGTGGGACCTGAACCCACGATCTCCCGATTTCCGGTCAGATGCTCTACCTACTAAGCTACAGGCGCAACCACTCTTTCCCTTATTAGCATATATATGGCTTTCCATGGACAAGTTCGCTATTGGTGTGGCAGTGCTGTAACTACTGTTACCATAGCGACAGGTCAAAGAAGCAAGCATGTCCGATATGACGAACTAGATTTTAATATGACTAGAATTGTCGCGCCTGTAGCTTAGTAGGTAGAGCACCTGACTGGCAATCAGGAGGTCGTGGGTTCGGGTCCCACCAGGCGCCGGAAAATCATTCTTTTCTTTACGAGTAATTTAACATCTATTGTTGCCACATCATCGGCTAATGTGAAAAAACTGTTGCTTTAATAATATTAAAATCTAGTTCGACATATAGGACATCCTTGCTTCTTTAACTTGTCGCTTTGGCAACGGTAGTCACAGTACTGCCACACCAATAGCGAACTTGTCCATGCAAAGTTATATATATATATATATATATATGTATATGCTAGTAAGGGAGAGAATAGTTGCGAATGTAGCTTCGTAGGTGGAGCATCTGACCGGAAATCAGAAGATCGTGGGTTCAGGTCCCACAAGGCGCCGGAAAATCATTCTTTTCTTTACGAGTAATTTAACATATAAGATCGAGAACTATTTTTTGCATTTGTTTTAATTATGCTTTAAATTTCAAGGTGTTATTACTTGTAAAAGAATTATTAGTATCAGTATCCGGGTTTTACAAATGTATGTAACATTACTGTAAATTAAGATTTAAAGAAATTAAATCCCACCCACACTTCTCTCCCTTCCACTTAAGCGACAGCAAAAGTGAAGCATTTATAAACAACATAAAGAGGTCATGAGAGGCAAGGGCGGACACAGGGGGTAGTCACAGGGGTCATGACCCCAAAATATTTTTTTTCACTGTAAAAAATTCCAACTTTCATGATAAATGAAGGGTGTTATTCCAAGACCATGGCAAATTCTGTCCTTGACCCCCCAAATGAAAGTCTGCGTCCGCCATTGATGAGAGGTTGAAATGAAATGAAATAATATGTAACTAAAGCATGCGGGAATCTAATATGCAACCAAGAATATCCCGTGTCATATGGTGTTCATATGTAATCATCTTGTCATATACTCAGAAATTATAAGGCATAGTAATAGTACTATATATTGTAATAATCATATCATAGCGTAATAATTGCATTATATATTAATCGTATGAATTATGTAGTCAAGTAATCATATGAATTATGTAGTCAAGTAATCATATGAATTATGTAGTCAAGTAATCATATGAATTATGTAGTCAAGTAATTATGTGAATTATGTAGTCAAGTAATCACGTGAATTAGGTAGTCAAGTAATCATGTGAATTATGTAGTCAAATAATCATGTGAATTGTGTAGTCAAGTAGTCGTATGAATTATGTAGTCAAGTAGTCATATGCATTATGTAGTCAAGTAATCATATGCATTATGTAGTCAAGTAATCATATGGATTATATATTTAGTCATATGAATTATGGAATTATATAGTTAAGTAGTCTTATGAATTATGAAATTTAATTAAATAATTCAATAAATTATGTAGTTAAGTAATTATATGAACTATGCCGTTAAGTAACTAAATGAATTATGCAATAAAGTACGTCATCTTACGAATTATGCAGTGATGTAATTAATCGTATGGATTATGCAGTGAAATAAGTAATCTTATGAATTATATAGTGAAGTAAAACAGTATAATAATAGTAGATTACAGTATAACTTATATCGTATTATATAGTGTCGTTAAAAAATAATAAATTTTGTCTTTTAAAATCCCTCAGGCTACTAAAACGTAATAAAAGTATTGTTTTAAAATGCTCTTACTTTTTAGTTTCATAGATTATTTCCATAAAGGAATAAGTTCATAAAAATTGTTCGTTATTTTCTTCCTTATACGTGTGTCAAGTGAGTTCTTATGTTTCAGATATAATCTTCTGAGTCTTCTAATCCTTCCTGATTTCCCCCGATGCAGTTTCTGATTAAGAACTTAAGGGAATCAATAGAGGAAAGATTAACCTCTCTCTCTACATATTTCCATCGATCTGTTTAGACTTGCGTTTTAAAAAGTATGCCAAGTACGATATAAAAACATTCTCAAACGATGTTTGAAATATGAAAAGTGCATTCCAACGAAAACGATTAAAAATTTGAAGGCATTCAACTTTCTCAAATCAACAATAATTGAAAGCATTGATATGTTATTAAGGAATTTATGTTATTCCAAAGGGGAGTGAGGTGCGGGGTCTCTTTAATTTAATTAATAAGTTTGTGAAGAAACTAGAATTTTTCAAGTTTAACACCGGGGTCAAAGTTCAAATGGGAAGCGCTATTTATTTCAATCCACCGGGTGGGAAAATTGATTATGCACTCAAGTTGGACATAGCGATCTTCTCATTTGGTAAACATATAATCCAAGGATTATGGATTCGAATCCAACTTACGTGTCTGCTCAATTTCTTTTCTCGTCGCTAGGATCCGCTTTTTATGGCGCAGTGGTAATGCGTTCACCTAGTAGGCCGTTTATCCAAATTCGACTCCCAACAGTGTTAAAAAGGCAAAGAAGGAAATGTAAGCTTACTGGCTAACTGTTCACCGTAGTTCAGGGGTTGAGTCCCTAGTCTTTAAGAGGCTTGGAGCCCACGGTGAAACACACAAGTCCACTAGGGGTATGGTGGCGTAGTAATAATGCATTTGTCTATTGTGTGCTTTCGTGCATCTATCGTGCGCTTTCGTGCATCTATCCTGCGTTTTGTGCATCTACCGTGCGTTTCGTGCATCTATCGTGCACTTTTTGTGTCGCTTATGGTGCGCGATAGTTCCCAGGTTTGACACACAATAATATTGAAAAACGCGTGTTGTTTTCTGCTCACCGCAGGCCCAGGGTTGGTTCCGTTGGTAGCTGAGGTTCTTTCCTCGGAAGACTATAGACCCCGACACAAAATGACCTTTATTTTCCTTGCGCCAGAAAAACAATAACCAGCAAATTATAGACCAAGAAATAGGTTCTAGTTTGAGTACTGACTACGGAATATCCGTTTCAGTCCCGATGACGTAATTATAGTTAGGGATGCCTGTGAATGCTGCTTTGATATCCACGTTTGCAAATCTCAAACTATATCTGTTTCGTAAAGAAGAGAGAGAGAGACACTGTCCCGTCTCGGAGTCGGATCGGAACATCCTTCCGTAAAAACTGGAGTGATATAACGGACTAGACCACCTGGACACGAGAACTGTGCTTCTTTTTTTTTTATTTATAATTTATAGGATATTATTGCCCTTCGCAGAGATAACCCAATTGACAGATATTGATCGATACATGGAGCCAAGGGGAAAAGTTTTTAATAATTTTTGTTGAGTAATTGTAATAAATAATAATAATTATTTGTTATAATTATATAATATTAAATATAATTATTTGCATTATTTATCATAATAGAAATTATGATAAATAACGCTTTAGCACACGTGTTCAAAGCTCAAAGAAGAGATTTTTTTGTGAAGAAGAAAGAGGCATCATCTTGGAGCCAAAATATTAAGAATATATAAAGGATATACTTAGAATATATCTATGTAAAATAGAACATATATAAAAATAGGATAAATCTGTATAAAATAGTATATATATCTGTATAAAATTAATGTAAAATTAAAATAAATTTAAAATAATAATTTAAATAATTTAAAATTTAAAATAGAGTTTAAAATTATATAAAATGCGATGTACAATAGAATTTACTTAAATTGGCCATCGTTGGGACTGGACTATAATGGTTATTATAGTCAGGTGGTCAGTATACACCACAGACTTTGGTATATGCAATGACTATGTCCCTACCAGTTCGCTCTTATAAAACGTGGTCACTTTATTCAGGTAGTCAATTTACCAGGTTTCACTGTATCTATATAAAATAGGATGTATCTGCATAAAATAGAAATTGACAGATTTCGAAGTTCAGCTGCACTGAAGTCCTCAACGAAGGCAATACCATGTTCTTCAGCATTTTCTTTAATTTTGCACTTCCATTTCCATTATTAAACTGGTGTGATGAGGGAATTTGAGGAATTACGAGATATTTACCGATTTCACGTACGTTTTTTGTATTGAGTGTAATTCTAATCTTTTATTGACGAATATTATTGATTCATCATTATTCTAATGTTCTATAAAATACCCTGATATATCTTATTCATATTTTGTGAAAAGGGCACCCTCTCATCGATTTCGGATATTCAGAAAATTGCTATGTGCGAACACAAAGGAAAAAATCCCTCTGTTTTCATCAAAATTCCCCCATTTCCCCTCCGATATATGACAACCTTGTCGAAAGTAAAATCCTAATAGCCGTTTTCCCTGTATGTATAATTGTGAGAATTCCCTCAGAAATTAATTAACTAAAGTACAATACATAAATTTTCGCGAAAACTGCAGTGTTGCGCAAAAAAAAAATCGGAGAATAGAACCATGAACGTGACTTGGAAGCACAATACGCTAACAAATTTTAAATGCTGTGGAGAGTAGATTAACTTTATTGCTTTCAGCGCCCTCTGTAACATAGTCCATTGTTCCTTGCGCCGAGATCTGACGCTGCCTTCTCCCGTCCACCAATCAACGATTATGTATGGGCTATCGGATGAGATGACACCGGGTGGCAAGGGGTCCTCCACGGACCCTTATACTACTGTTTCGGGTATGCCATTGACGCAGCTCAGAGGAGTTAATGAAACACTGTCTATGAACTAAGTACAATATCCGCATTCTTTGTATGTTCTGGACCCAGGACTCACAACTTTACTATCTAATATACAGGGTGCTCCAAAAGTTCGTGAAAGCTTTAAAAAATCATAAAGGGATAAATAACGATGAAGAAATACGGTTTGCACAGAAAATTTTCTAAAAAAAGTCAGATTTTTTAGTAGCAAAAAAAGTTTAGTTCAAAAAATCCCCTACGAACGCTACAAACTACAACAATTCTACAAACAAGATACAACAAAGCTACTAACAAAGCTACAAACGCTACTAATGACTCCAAAAGACAGTGGCATGACAACTGGGCCTTCTATTGG
Source organism: Dysdera silvatica (assembly GCA_006491805.2). Classification (NCBI taxonomy): domain Eukaryota; kingdom Metazoa; phylum Arthropoda; class Arachnida; order Araneae; family Dysderidae; genus Dysdera; species Dysdera silvatica. The sequence goes on from QLNU02015359.1 coordinate 8,328,077, forward strand.
TTTATTATTGCAACTGTTGTTGAATATGACCGCCAAAACGTTGTATGACAGAATTAAGACGAACAACACATGACATGCGGCCATTTCTCGTCTTCAGTTCTTTCACAGTGCGAAATTTACGCAATGTAGTGGCTTCTAATTCAGTAATAACGTAGAAGAACTTCACGAGCAACGCTTGATATGGCAACGATAACGTTCTCCAATTATGCAGTACTGTTAGATTCGAATTGACAGTCCACGGTTATCCAGGTTTTTATTGCAAACCTGCATTGAATACTTCTGCTCTTTTATTGCAAGCCTGCATTCAATACTTCTGCCGAATACCTTGCATATTAGCGCCGTCTGCAGATGACTTTACAACTAAAAACAATACGATTTTTTTTTTTAGAAATCCTTTCGTGCAAACTGCACTTCTTTATCATGATTTGTTCCTTTTTTATGATTTCTAAAATTTTTGCGAACTTTTGACGCACCCTGTATATATCCAGAGCTAAGTTAAATTCGTTTTACGTGTATATTACGTTGCCATCAGCGGCATAGCTACCATATAAAACTAAGTAAAGTCTAAAAGCTTTGGGGCCCCTTGTTTTAATAAAAGAAGGGACTAAAGGCCAAAAAAACTGTTTTGCCTAGGGGCTCAGAAAATTAACAGCACAACTGGCTTTTATGCTACGTGGATGTATATTAATAAATATATAAATGGGATTTTAGTAATTTTTCGGGCTCTTTTAAACTAGAAATTTAGTTGATTGATTTGTATCAGGTATAAAATAGTCCAAAATTACTAGAACGTAGAATCAAAAGAGAAAACGCTTATATTACTATATTCACCTCGATAATGACATTACTCATATATCCCCCCCCCTCCCAAACACACAAATAATCTAATAGTTAAGGCATAAAGAAAAACTTTAGATGATTATAAACTTCGTAAACTGAATTGCTGGAACTGACATTATTTTGTCAATTTTAATCTTTTTAAATGCAGAGGTTAAAGGTAGAAATAACAAACGCTTTGATATCTAACTAAGTTATGTTATAATTCTAATAAATTTCACTTTATGGGATAGCATCGGTTTTTTCTGACACTTAAAGTTTCGCTTCGAATTGCGAGGAGTATCATCAGGAAAACGAGAGGATAGCTGTCCAGTTTCACCCTTTGTTTCCTTTCCAGTTGTTTAGTCGCTAAATCGTAAAAGTACGTAATTACTGAGTTACGATCGCCTAGATTGAGAGTCCTCTTGACACGGAAACGAGTCATTTTCTCATGCTAAACAAAAAATGGATGCCAAAAATTGATTCAAAATCTTGAAGATTTGCCCTCTATTTATCCTCACGTTCGGAGGGCATACAACCAGTCGGCTGATTCAGAAGTTTGGAAACCTGTTTCCCGTTTTGGCTGTCGTCAGCTTGACTCTTTCTTCAAGGCTGCGATGCGAAAACAAATCACTTTCTTTAAAAAAAAAAAGAATGAATTGAAGTAAAGAATGAATCTTTGTATCACTGTGAGAATGCGGGTATTCACTGCAAGGGACCTGAGCATTTGACTCGTAAAAGTCAGATCCACATTTTTCAAAAGGGGTAGACGAGGGTTGTTCAACCTTTTTGGGAAACGGGCCGCTTAAAAATTTTTTTAAGAATCTCGCGAGACAGCTAATTTCGTAAATAAACAACAACAAAACGTCACTTCAAAGTTTCTTCCGGTTATTTGTTTATTGTTTATTCACTTGCAGGGTAAACTATATTGTCTCCGCGGTTTTTCCTTATTCCTGAAAAAAAAAATTTATTTTTTGTTTTGTTTTGGATTTTTTTTTAATTCTAAGTATTTGACGGCAGGCCGGATTGTGGTGTGCGGGCCGTATGTTGAACAATCCTGATCTAAATTCAGTACAATTACACAAATATAAATACACCTGTTTCTGATGATATTATGGTTACATAGTTTTGGTCCATACGATGTGATTGGGATATGATAAAATTAAATGTATTCGTCATAAGGTAAAGTAGATGTGATGATAATGTTATGAAATGATTGTAGCCCGCGGGTAGTATATTGGACAACCCTGGGTAGATTAATGAGTTGAGGAAACTTCTAGATTTTCGTGATTTATTGATAGAGTCCTTTTCGTATATTTTGTTCGTCAAAGCCGCGCACAAGTGGGGAAGGAGTTGACGATTAAACCCCACCCCGTTCGGACAGTATTATTATTTTTACTTAATAATTTTCAACACCCACGTAGAAAGAAGCTCAAAGCAGAACTGTTTTTTTTTTACTTAAGAGAAAAAGAGACCCAGTCCTCATCCTGGATTCGAACCAGGGTCGCTCTGTACGGAGGGATTCTGGTTCGAATCCAGGATGAGGACGGCGTCTCTTTTTCTCCTAAACAAAAAACAGCTCTAGTTTGAGCTTCTTTCTACGTGGGTGTCGAAAATTATTAAGTAAAAATAAATTTGCTTCGGTGGCTTTGTGTGTTAACCATTATTTGGCAATTATGTTATCCTTAAATAATAATTGGTAATAATATCGTACACTATTATTATCGTTAAATAAAATTTCTTATGGTCGAAAAATTTGTTTCTACCACAAACCCCCTTTTTTATTAAAAACAAGGCCCTGTGGTGATGAAGTGGTAACGCGGCCGCATGGCGCTCCGTTGTCCCGGGTTTGACTCCAAACCGTATGAAAAAAATTGCCGACTGTTCACTGCAGTTCAGGGGTAGGTTTCCTAGGTCATAAGAGGTCCGGTTACCTCGGAAAACTGTAGGTGCCGGCGCAGTATGACCTTTGCTGTCCTTGTGTCGTAAAACTGAAAAACAAGGTTTATCAGAAACGTCCACCCTCTTTAAAATTTAAAATTTGTGCACGGGTGCGTTGTGGATTCAATGCGATCTCTCGGTTAAAAATTATACATTTTCAAACGTCGTGTATTTTAATTACTTGGTATTTTAAAGACTCCTTAATTTTAAAGTACAATGTGAAAAAATAGACTTTTTTTGTATCTGTCCATTTTTTTCCATGATTGGTGTTGTTATCATGCGATGAGTGTATTACCGTCTTATTTGGAATTCGTGGAATGTCATGCGGCCTTGCCATGCAAGTTTGCACTTCTGATATAGATCATATGACTAAATGATTTGTTTATACATGTACCTTACGCCTCAAGATTGTGTTATAAGTGAGCCGGGATGGGATCGATGGTTTAGCGTAACCTCTGAATCCGAACGTACTTACATGCAGATAAGCTTATTGGAAGTCAAACCTAGTGTTTGAAATGCAAATGTGGGAAGAAATTACTCAGTTATATAATGAAAGAGGAAATTATTTTTAAATAAAGGAGGAAATTACTCTGTTATATAATGAAAGGGGAAATTACTCTATTTTTAAATAAAGGAGAAAATTGCTCTGTTTTAAAATTAAGGAATTGCTTTGTTTTAAAAAGAAGGAAGAAATAATTCTGTTATAAAATGGAAGAAGAAATTACTCCGATATAAAATGAAGAAAGAAATTACTCTGTTTTAAAATGAAGGAGGAAATTAATCTGCTATAAAATGGAGGACGCAATTTCCCACTTATAGAATAAAGCAGGAATTTCCTCTTTTACAAAACGAAGTAGGAAATTATTCTGTTACACAGAATGAAAGGGGAAATTAATTACTCTGTTTTAAAATGAAGTAGGGAATTACTCTATTATAAAATAGGGGAGGAGGAAATTACTCTCTCATAAAATGGAGGAATTTCTTTTTCTATATAATAAAAGAGGAAATTACTGTGTTACAAGATGGAGGAGGAAATTAATCTGTTACATAACAAGAAATAAGATTCAATTTTCATGCTTTCTTTCCGAGCGTATGTTATAAGATATGTGGGTGTTAAATTTGTAGCTTCTCCATCATAAGTTCACAATCTCTTGAATATATTTGATCCATGCTATTAGATTGAGATTTAAATTTATCACTTTAGGCCTTTCGCACCTATTCTCATCAACAAGCAACGACTTTTCAGCGTTAAACAAATAGCCATGTTATAATAATCCCCCCCATAGGCGTAAGCAGAATATTCATAGGCCCAAGGGGGCGTTTATTGAGCTATAAGTCCATGTATCCATATGTTAAATATGAAAAACTCCACTGTAATTGGAGGTTACAATCCCCATTATCACCCCCCTGCCTACGCCAGTGCCCCGCCCCTTAATTTTCGCCGATTTTCTATTCGTTACTTCAAAAATTTCCGATTATAATATTTACTAATAATTGACAACAAACATATGCTAACTTAATACTTAGGGAAAAAAAGTATATAGGGGGAGTTTGGGAACTTAACGCTATTCCATTTGAAAAATTTTATTCGTTGAGATATTAAATTCTCCGTGAGATAAAATTTTATTTTTACCACCGCACCCCCTATTTAAGCATCTCGCACAAGGATCTGCTTAGGGAATTTAGTTTGTTTGTTTGGATGTTTTATGGCGCAAGGGCATCTGGGCTATACTGCGCCAGGGAATTTAGTGAACTATATAATTTAACCTGTTAACTGGGTATGACGACATTTTTCGTCATACCAGGAAGACTACCAAAATGCGAATGACGACATTTTTCGTCATGCCCGGAAGATTACACATTTTTAACAAAAAGTATCTCCTTAACCTGTTAAATGGATATGACAACATTTTTCGTCATCCCCGGAAGACTACCAAAATGTCTCCCCCCCAAAAAAAAAGTCCCCAGTGTGAAACGAGTTTCACAAAATTTTATTCCCCGGTTAACAGGTTAAAAAAAAAATTATTTTGGAAAGTTGCCTCAATATCGAATTTTCATCTGATGAGTTCATATTTAAATAATTAATGTTTACTTAGCGAAATGGAGGCCAAATGTTTCGTTTTTGTCTTCCATAATTAACAAATACAATTAATGTATACAAATAATATCGTTCCAACAAGATCCGGTTGCCATAACTTCTAATTTCCCGCCGGGGCACTAGGTAATAAGGGCGTATCTATTCTTAGAACGGGGGAGGGCGGAGGTAATTTACGGGCCAGCTGATGTCATCGTTAGAAGAGAAAGAAAAAGGCAGTTGTGTTAAAGGCCAGCCCTGCAATTTTGGTTACGTCGGCAGATGCCAGAGTAGTGCTTAAAGATTCTCTAATTAAAGAGCCAGCGTTTTTGCTAGTTTCACTATTTGCAATAATTAATACAGGTTGCCGAGCTGAGCGCAGAAAAAGAGTAAAAAAATTTTAAAAAAGCACTAAATTTTTCTCCTAAAATATACGCGTTCGTTATATCGACCGCCTTAATGAACAGGGGATCTTGTAAGCTGCGATTATCTTTTTAATTGACTCGTTACTCTTTTACTGAATATTTTAATTCGAGTATTTTTTTAAACATTTTTAATTTAAAAAACTAAAAAATGGCAACTATTCGGGGTAAACAAAATAACTTCTCTACGCTTGAAATTAAAACGTTTAATCATCAAATAATATTTTATAATATACAGTGACCTCTCTCATATACAATAATTTTTTTCTAATTAATGGCTATATCGGTTTTGAAGTTCTGGCTTTAATAATATACTTATTGCCAGTAACATTAAGATAATTGCCAATAATATTAATCTTATTGTCCATAATATTAAACTTATTGTCAATAATATAGTTACTATTATTCTTAGTAATATTGTTAATATTATTCTTAGTAATATTGTTAATATTAATTCAATAATATTGTTAATATTGTCAGCAATAATATTAAACTTATTGTCAATAACATAGTTAATAATATCAGCATAACATTAAACCCATTGTTAAGAACATTATTAAAAATGCTAGCCGTAATATTAAACTTACTGCTAATAATATTATTAATAATATCAGCAATAATATTAAACTTATTGTTAATAGTATTACTAATATTATCAGCAAAAATATTAAACTTATTATCAATAATATCAGCAATAACATGAAATTTATTGTCACAATATTGTTAATGGTATCAGCAATAATATTAAAATTATTAATAGTTTAATAGCGACACACTGCACTAATCAATAGAAATAAATGCAAAACAATTTTTATGGTGCAGTTCGATAAAATCATTAACACGATAACACTGCTGATAGCTATTTCGATAGCGTTAACCAGCTACCGTCGTCAGAGCGAATGGCGGCTTCTGTTTATGTCCGTGCTGTTGGTCGGTGTTGCCATCACGTCGGTTGGAAACTTGATTGGGCGGAGGAGTAAAGCGTATTTGTGGAGACGTCTTCAGCCGTGAGACCCAAAAGGTTTTTCCAAGTGGATGATATAGAGTTACTAGGGAGTTGATCATTAACTGCAATATTGATGTTTGCTAGGATGTGAAATGCCTCAAAGAAACTGAGATCAAGTGTTGAGTTGACTTTTTATTAATACGTGCATTGGAGAATAGAAACTGATGTCCGAATTCCCATGAATGTTTTGCCAGAGCCGATTTATGGAATTCTTGCTTTCTGACATAAGCTTCGTGTTCATTTAGTCTGAGGCGCAGTGCTCTCCGTGTTTGACCGATATAAATTTGGCCACACTGGCACGGAATGGAATATATGTCCCAGCTGTCGGAATCCGGGATGGTATCTTTAAAATTAGAAAATCCTATTTTGTTGATTGGAGTGAAGGTAATGCGAAAGTTGAATTTGTGCAAGACGGCAGCAATTTTAGTAGAAATGAAGTAGATTCGAAGGTAGTAGGGTAGAAGGTAGTAGGTAGTAGAAGGTAGATTCGAAGAAAAAAAGGACTGTGCACTGCCTTTCCTCGACGTTTTAGTTCATAGAACACCTACTGGTTTCCAAATCAGTGTCTACCGAAAACTTAATTCCGTTAGCCTTCTTCCTCACGCTCTATCGGCTCATCCACAAAGCCAGAAAATGAGCTCGTTTTATTGGTTGGTGTTTCATGTCATCAAATTCTCTTCTACAAGTGACGCATTGACTAAGAAAATCAGCTACATTCGAAAAATTGCCTCATACCGTGGCTACAATCCAACAATTATTGATCATATTTTTAAAGAACTCACTAAACCTAAACCGGCCTCTTCTCTCTCCAGTGATTCTTCAGCTCCTAGGGACATTGTCTGCATTCCTTATGTTCCGAAAATTTCTACTAGGATCGCTGCTGTCCTGCACAAATTCAACTTTCGCGTTACCTTCACTCCGATCAACAAAATAGGCTTTTCTCATCTTAAGGATAACATCCCGGATTCTGACAGCTGGGGCATATATTCCATTCCGTGCCAGTGTGGCCAAATTTATATCGGTCAAACACGAATAGCACTGAGCATTAGATTAAAAGAACGTGAGAATTATGTAAGAAAGCAAGAATTTCATAAATCTGCTCTGGCAAAACACTCGCGGGAATTCGAACACAAGTTCTTATTCTCTAATGCACATATTATTAAAAAAGTCAACTCAACACTTGATCTCAGTTTCTTTGAGGCATTTCACATTCTATCAAACATCAATGTTGCAGTTAATGATCAACTCCTTAGTAACTCTATCTCACCCACTTGGAAAAATCTTTTGTGTCTCACGGCTAAAGGCGTCTCCACAAATACGCTTTACTCCTCCGCCCAATCAAGTTTCCAACCGACGTGATGGCAACACCGGCCAACAGCACGGACATAAATAGAAGCCGCCATTCGCTCTGACGACGATAGCTGTTTAACGCTATCGAAATAGCTATCAGCAATGCTATCGTGTTAATGATTTTAAAGAACTGCACCATAAAAATTGTTTTGCATTTATTTCTATTAAAATTATTGTCAATAATATTGTTAGTATTATCAACAATAATATTAAACTTATTGTCAGTATAATATTACTTAAATATTAAAAGTGGAGAATTTATTTGCTTAATTTATATATTCAAGTTTTGGCACGTCACATTTTCCTGCACTAAAAACACAAAATCATAGGCGTATGCAGAAAATTCATAAGGGGGGGTTATAGACTCAATCGTTACTAAGCTACAGCTCATAAATTCCTATGCTAAATATAAAAAATTCCACTGCAATAGGGGGTTACAACCTCCATCAACACCCCCCCCCTGCGTACGCCAGTGCACAAAATAAAAAGAAATCAAACTAAAACTCGCGTTACAAATTCGTCTTACAAATTAGCGTTACAAAATGGTCTGGTAATGTTGAAATGGTGACCCGTTCACCTGCCGTATCCTCAAAAAAATAAAAGCTTGCGGACTGTCTGCTCATTGTAGTCCAGTGGGTGGCTCCCTAGGCACTTAAGACTTTCAGGTTCCTCGAGGAAAATGTAGGTTAGCTACGCTAGCATAGTAGTAACGTAGTCGTTTATTGTGCCATTAATCTGGGTTAGACACCCAATGATATGGCAGAACGCGTGTCGCTTTTCCACCCACGATATTCTGGGATTTGCTTTCCTCGGTAGCAGTCACACAGGTTCCTGGGAAGATCCTAGGGAACCATGACCTTTGTTGTCCTTGCTCCTTAAAAACACAAATTAAAATGATCAGACCAAGGAGTTACCGAGGTAGCCACGTGCATGGAGGCCCATGCTATTTAGACAGATAAAAATCACCATTAATAATAATACGATTAATAATTACGATTATATATATACGATTGATAATTACGATGAATAATAATACGATTAATAATAATAATACCAACTGTCAAGTTATTTTTTAATCAAAATCTACGTCACTATTAGGCATATATGCCTGTACTACGTATGTGATAAGTATAAAACACGTACTAGGTCGGATGCAGAAATTTAAGGATGAATATCTGTCAGATTAATCGAAATTTCTGCGTTCGATCTCAGCTTTCAGCGCTTTTCTTTTCTTCTTTCTAACTTAAAAAGGTCTTACCTGTGATTAAAAAGGAGACTGCTATAAAAGTTCTTTATAATATCTTACTTTATTAAAAATTAAATGAAAATACACGTATGATTTCGAAATTAAATAACACACAAATTATTATAATAAAAAGCAAGTGAAAGAAAATCGACTAAAATCGATATTTAAATTTAGCGGGTTTCAAATAACATTAATCCGCACCTCTCTAATCAACCTCATTAATCCACAACTCTCTAATGTGCACCTTTCTATCCCGCAACTCTCTAATTTGCAACTGTTTAATCCACAACTCTCTAATTATTAAGTAACTCCGTAGGTTTTCAACGTTAATAATAGCATTATTGAAATTAATGGAAGACCTTTACCTTACTCTTTTTATTACGTACAGATAGAAAAACCAAAAGCAATAGCTGATTTAATGCCTGTTGAAACCTGAAATTCAGTAAATAATATATTGTATTGATCTCGTTTCAAACTCTGAACGTTAAATAACATGTGTTCCACTTAAAACGATCGATATTCGGAAAACGCTTACGAGTGATTGAAATAGCTTGCGAGAGAGAGAGAGATGTCATCAATTCCATTATAGTTTACTTTTACAGGAAGTAATGAAATAGATCCGCATTTACATATGCGGTAAACATCGACAAGTAAACAAACATCGTGGTTACAACTTTAATCAGAAAGCGAACATGAAACTCTACTTTGCAATTTCTTCAATATTTTGCAAAATATGATATTGGTTTTTCATTGGAATTGCGTTTAGATCCATAAAATCCATGGAAAGTGGTCCATAATTTCTGTTTTGTAAACAAAATTCGATTATTGCCATAGCGATAAAGATGGTTTTGATAGCAGAAAATGTTTTCCCAAATCAATTGAACCAAAAAAAAAAAAACTTGTTTTGCAGAATTTCGTATTTTTTCTGTAAATTTAAAGGAGAATAGAAAATATTTATTCTAATACCATATTCGGCAAAGAATTTTATGTATTTTATTATACGTTCTGCTTTGGAAGAGGTTCTACACAAATCTAATTTTTACTGGAAATATTCACTACAATTCGAGTTCATTTATATACTTCTTTTTCAGTATTAACATACTTCCAATAATTTTTATACGAAGTATATTAGCGTGTTGGGTGCCAAATGGATGTCAATTTTTGGTTGCGGATTCTATTGTTTCAAACCGTTGATGTCTAGATTATTGGCAAATAACGATCATTGCTTGATGTCACCGCTCTGTTGTTTTGAATGATATTGATGTAATAAAAATGGACTGTATACATTTTTGAATAGATCTTTAATTAGAAAATAAACAATTCGATACAACTCTTGTAGCGTTCTTGTTTAAATATATATATCGCAAGCAAAAAAGAAACAAAACGGAAGAGTAAAACTAAAATTGAATGCATCATATCTAGTACTTTCATAGCACGGGATACCATAGCAATAGGAGAAGATTTAACATTCTCCCAACCTTGAAACCCTTCTGGGGTTTCAACTGACCTCCAGCGACAAAGGATAGGCGTAGGGACCGTACAAAAATATAAAACACACAAGGTTTACAAATTTCAAGATAAGCAAAATAGAAAGTCATCAAAAACAAATAACAAAAATCACGCAAATGAATATGACATGAATTCAAAGATTCAGAAATTGACAACTGGTCCAATTATAGTCCACAAATTTTAGTGGTAGACGTTTGAATACTGCGATGAAAGTTTGTGAAGTAAGGTCATTTACTACCTCCAAATGGTTAGCTCGAGATGAAAATCAAACAAATAAGACAATATAGATCTTGAAGGCTCTTTTTTCCCTTCTACTTCTCTCTTTAGAAAGAAATGGGCCAGAAAAGTCAACTCCAGAACTCGAAATTGCCCTAGATGCTGTTACTTTAGAAGCTGGAAGGCCGCCCATAAGTTGACTCATGGAAGAACAGGCAGACGAAAACATTTGACACAAGATCTAACAAATCTTCGAACAACGTCTCTTCCACAGGGAATCCAGAATTTCTGTCGGATGACAGATAGCAAAAGTTGAGGTGCAGCATGGAGATGTGTTACATGAAAATGATGAATTATCTAGGTTGTGATGATTCTTGGGAATAATCATGGGGTGTCTTACGTCCTGCGAGACACCAGCATTTCTTAGTCTCCCCCCAACGCGCATAACACCATCACTATCCAAAAATGGACACAAGTGCAAAATCTTGCTTGATGATTTTAAAGGTTTTCTTGCTCTTAAACTGTGCAATTCTTCATAAAATTCCGATTGCTGTACGATCTTTACAATAGATTTCGTTGCTGTGGATAATTCGTCACATGTCAGATGACTGAAGCATCTTTCCGGAGGCGGTTTAGAGCAATTTCTCAGAAATCGAAGACACCAAGCGAAAACAGGACCCGGTTTAGAAAACGTTGAAAGTTTAAAAATTATCAGATCGATCTGAATCCTGACAGCAGCTGATATGTAACATTTCATCAGTTCCTTAAATGTAGTTCACCAAAAGAAAAGTTGAAAGGTGCTTGTCTATCAACTTGTTTCTTTATTTATATAAATCGAACACTACGCAGATTAAATCAAACAACAATGTCAATCAATCAACGTTTATTGGCGTAGTGATACCAACGCCGATGGTATGGCGTGATTAGATGGTGAAACGTTCGAAAGAAAATAAATATTTCTGCCTTCGGTGGGTGGAAGGTCGTGGGTTCAGGTCCCACCGTACGCAGAAATATTTATTTTCTTTCGAACGTTTCACCATTTTGCCGCGTCATAACATCGGCGCTGGTATCACTACGCCAATAAACGTTGATTTATATTGTTGTTTGATTTTATTATCTTGTTGTTTAAGTGATTGTGCTAGAAAATTAGGACCACATGTCCATAACTCACAATTTACAAATTCAGATGGGAGAAGACCTCTAGTGGCACAGTCCGCGGGGTTTTGAGTTCCAGAAACATCGTTCCATATGACACCAGGTAGTGCTTCTTGTATTTTTGCACCTCTATTGGCAACAAATGGAAGCCAACGACAAGGTTCAGAAGCAATCCATGCCAACGCAACCTTTGAATCAGACCAGGCAAAAGAGTTACTGATTGGTAACTCTAAAGTTGACAAATCTGTTTCTAATAAAGTTGACAATAATAGTGCAGGGCATAACTCAAGTCTTGAGAAAGATTGAGTTTTCACTGGAGCAACTCTGGTTTTTGATGTTAAAAGTGACACATCGATTAACTGATCGGAATCTACTGTGCGAAGGTATACTACAGCACAGAATGCTTTATCTGACACATCACAGAAGGCATGCAATTGAATATTTGTTGGATGTGCAGAGAGTACATATCTAGGAATTTTGAACAATGCAAGTAAAGGCAACTGCATCCGAAACTCCTTTCATCGGATTGTAATGAGTACACTGAAGACTTCATCCCATCCTAATTTGCAGCTCCAAAATTCTTGCAACCAAATCTTAGCAAGGATGACAGTAGGTGCAAGCCATCCCAAAGGATCAAATATTCTTGCAATATCTGAAAGTATTTAACGGTTAGTCAATACTCTATGTTCACATACAGAAAAGGAAAACTGAAACAAATCGTTGCCTGGATGCCAAACAATTCCAAGAACCTTGACTATCTTGTCATTATCTATTTTCAAAGAGTGGTTGATGGCTCTGGACTCACCTGGTATATTCTGCAGTACAGGTGGGCAATTCGAAATCCATTTACGAAGTCTGAATCCTTCTTGACCATCATCTTTGACATGTGGTCGGTGAGGTCTAATGTCTCTTCTTCAGAATTTGCTCCAGATATTAGATCATCGACATGGAAATCTCTAAGACACACCCTTGAGGTCAAAGGGAAAGTCTGTTTTTCATCCAAGGCAAGCTGTTTCATCACTCGAGTTGACAAGAATGGGCCACATGCGGTTTCATACGTAAGTCATTAACTGAAAAATACTGACTGGCTCTGAAGAATGATTTCTCCAGATGATTCTCTGAAAGTCAGTGTCATCAGGGTGCACCTTTATCTGACGAAACATTTTCTCCACATTAACACAGACTGCAATCTTAAAGGTTCGAAAATGAAGAAGAATAGGAAATACTTCCTGTTGGACCCTAGGTCCAATCATCAGAAACTAATTTAGTGAGATACCTGATGAAGACTTTGCCGAAGCGTCGAAAACAACTCGAAGTTTTGTAGTGGTACTTGATTCCTTGATCACAGCATGATGGGGGTAAAGAATAGGTTGGTTTCTGATCATTTCTGGATGGGTGGATGAAATAAGAAAAGAGGTTGGGGTGACGTGGAAACGAATGGCCCAGGATAGACTTGTGTGGAAAGCATTTGGAGAGACCTTCATCCAGCAGTGGATAGATAATGGTTGAATATGATGATGATGATGATATATAGTGAAAATTTTCTCCTCTTTTTCCATTCGCTGGTTTTAAAATCTAATAAAAAATATTTTACTTTATGACATACTTGTTCGATTTACATATTAAAGTACAAGTCTTTCTCTGTAGAATAGTGAACCATAAATAACCTTGATGTCGTACGCGCAAGAAACATATATGTTTTCGTATAAAGTAAAAAAGGTGTATAAAGTCGTTTACTTAAAAAACAAATGACAATTTTCTATTTTTCTTTTTTAACACAGACTTAAACATTAATATATTTATAACCTTCATGTTGAAAACGAAGTTGGTGTCTTGGATATTCCATTCACAATTTACATTTTAGAAAGTTAAATATGTTGATTTTTTTACTTGTTTTGAAACCACCAAGTCCCTTTAAATCGTAATAATGCTTTGCTTCTTTTTTTTCGTTACATTAGTTCATTCAT
>QLNU02015359.1:8341878-8358531 GCA_006491805.2 Dysdera silvatica
CAGATGTCTTCATTTTTTTTTATTTAATTTAACAACATTGCATACAGCTTCATTCCCGCTGGTGGTGATTTTGGAACTTTTATTTTTATTTTTTTTTAATTTATTTTGTATTTATTCGTTGTTGTTTTTTTGCGGAAAATAAAATCCCATGACCTCTTGTAAACTATTACCAAGTTTGATAACATTTGGTCCAGTAGTTTTCATTTTATGGCCATTTCAAAGTGGAACTTTATTAAGGCCGCTGCGTATAAATAAATATAACGTATAATATATATATATAAAATACACATGGACCTATATTTTTATATGTCCAATATCCATCATTTGTATTGGTTTCTCCATTAAGGCCGGAGTACGTTAAAAAGCGAATATGAACACTTTTACCGAAAGCATTGAACGAGTAAGCTATTTACTAAATTATAATAACAATAAGTACAGTTGGCCATTTCGGTTAAACGGAGTTCGCATAATCGGAAGTCTGCTATATATATATTTAATTAAACAATGGCGTAGGCGAAGGGCTCAAGCCTCCGGATTAGGTAGTAAAATACATTGTTCCGTTTAATGCCAATCACATAATCTGTTAAAAAAAAACTACTTGGGTCCCCCAATAATTTTTTCTTTGCTCCGCAAAATTGAAAATTAATTTTTCAATAAGATTACACGAACTCTTTCTTCACTCATGACTGACGAAAACAACTTTATTTTTGCTGTGAAATATGGCTATCGACAGAGAGCCCAAAATCGAAAAATACCCGTAAATATTTTTATTTCCATACATGCAGAGTTTTCTTGTTTCCGTTGCCACGGGAGATAGATAAGCTTTCCCAAAAAGTAGGTTGAGTGAATGTCCAAACTGAGGGAAAACAAAAACAAGAATTTTCTCTCATACCGAGCGCAATGGCAGTACATGTAAATTTCTAAACATTACCCAGTCAATTTCAAATGTCAATTTGAATTTTCAACATCAATCATCTCCATGTCCTAAGGTAATAAATAATGATGTACAACGGTGTCAATTTCGTAGATTTCAAAATTCAACTTTTCGTCTAAAAGATGATTGGCTGGGAAAGAACTAACGTTTTTCCGTCATTTTCAGTTATCTAACTATTTCGGTGTCTAACGGTTAAACTGTTAGGTAAAGGTGGATATTTATCAATCGCTTAGTCGTAGGGGCATCATGGTTGGCGATTGACATCACCCTTCGGTTCATTCACATCCAACCGATATTACTTGAGGATTGAACTCAAACTCAGTGGGCCAGATAGCGTTGAATATGACTGTTGGACTCGAAATAAAAAGTTCAGCGAGGGATTCAGTTTCTACATTTAATTTTTATGTTTGGCTCAAAAGAGTTAGAAGAAAGAAAGGATCAGAGGTCTCATGCTGACCGCAAATCAGCGGCGTTCAGGTTCCTGCCTTAATACGCTTCTAACTGAACTACTGGGGACAGTCAGGCATGATTTTAAATCTATACTGATGACTTCAGATTTGAAACTCCGCTTGAAAGGAGAAGGTTCTTTCACAATTTCATGAGCCTAATAGTGCTTTAATATGAGTTAAAACGTATGCTATATAAATCCTTGTTTACTTACATAATGTCCGCATAAATCTCTATTTTAAGTCGGAATTTTCGAATTTGACAACGTATGTACAAAGTTTAGATCACATGTGGCTATATTTAGTAGCTCAGTTGTTTAAACATCGAGACGAAAAATTGATGGACGCTAGTTTGAGGCCTGCCTGGGTCATGGTCTGTTTTTTTTCTTCTCCTTTCTTAGGCTAATGAATCAACTAGAGTTCTAGCGTTACTCACCTCAACAGTGTAGTCGGAATGCATTGGTCCTTTATCCGAACAATCCAGGTTCGATTCTGGGAGATGCCCAGCACTTGTTGTATTTTTACTACAGATCGGTAGTTCCGGGTTTGATTCAGGGGCGGATTTCGGGGACGGGGTGGCAATCGCCCCACGAAAAAAAAATTTAACATTGGCCCTTTAGCTTGTATCTTTTCAATGAGGTATCATTTCCAAAAATCAAGTCATTAATGCCCCCCCTTGAATGAACTCTAAATCCGCCCCTGGTTTGATTCCTTGAACAAAGTAGGTTCTGATTCGTCGGAATACTGGAGGTTACGGTGCAGCATGTCTCCAGAAGTCCTTCGCCGTCAAATGCAGAATACCCAAATGCGTCTATTAAACTCTGAGCTGAAAAGTTTGCAATCCTAGTTGAAACAATCTAGATGCTCTAGGAGTCCAGTGGTCATACCTATAAGCTTCGAACATTATGGGTTCCGGTTTCGACTCATAATAAGCTTGGCTGTTTGTGAATATGCCGTGATTGGAAGGTCACGTTATAACCGTTGGTCCCTTCTCTGACGACTTATATCGGAGTCTGGGGACGTAAAGTATGCAAACAGCATACCAGGGAGCAACCTGTCGCTAGCCTTTTCGCCAAAAGGCGACATTAACCAAAATTCAGCTAGAAAATCATGCCGAAAAATTTGCCAAAAAGCTCCAACTAAAATTGGAAAGGTGGTGATGGCGAGATCATCAGACGGCATGGGCAGCCATATGGGGGAAGGGGATCGAGCCTCCCCTAGCCGTTTAAAAATTTGATTCGCCCGAACCTGCTATGCATTTACTTTCAAAAGTTTTACAGTCACATTTTAAAATAAGGTACTTTTTAGCTCATTACTAATTGTCAAGCAATATCAATTATTTTTGTAGCGTTTTGGTATCTTGTACATTCACTAAAATTCTCGACAGCTTTGAGGAGGAGGAGGTAATAATTTTTCTCAGCCCCCCCCCTAAAAGTATTTATATGGGCGTCCATGCCCGACGGCATTGAACGGTACGGTCAGGGTAAAGGTCAACGTGCCACCCTCCACATCGGAGGTTAAACGCACCCTTACTGGGAACACCGAGATGCTTAAAAACTAATGGAAATATTGTACACTCAGGAGACAAAGCGCGCCGAAGCGTAGTAGGGGCACCTCTCGGCGTATCCTAGTTGACTGTAACTCCAGATAACGCGCTGCAAAAATGTACTTTGCTGCTGAAACAAATATACTATGCGAATTCACTGCTATGTCTATAGTATGTGAATTTGAATTGTCCATTCCTGTGCGTACTGCAGATTGTGAAAGGAGATTTAGTGAAATGAATATAAAAACAAATATTCGACATGTACTCCATATTACCAATATGAGCCATTTGGTGAACACAGCAATCAATGGGACAGAGAGAGAGAAAGAGAGAGGAATTTGATTTTAAAGCTGCATATCTTACCTGGTATATGCACCGGCATCGAAGAAGCAAGTCAAAGTACAAAAATAATTAAATGTCATTGTATGGAGTTGATTGTCTCTGATTTTCGAAATTTAATGTAAACTTGAAAACACCTATCCTGATTGGGCTACAACTTTTCCAATTCGTCTAGAAATTTTAGGTACAAGTTAGCCGAAAAGCTACAAAAATGTTTTTGACATGCGAGTCCCTGCAATAAACAAACATATGACAAACAAAAAGCAAACAAACATATGTCAAATAAATGTATGACAAATGGCAAACAGTAACGAACATATGGCAAATAAATGTATGACAAATAATAAATAGTAACAAACATATAACAAATATCAACAAACAGTAACAAACATATAACAAATATCAACAAACAGTAACAAACATATAACAAATATCAACAAACAGTAACAAACATATAACAAATATCAACAAACAGTAACAAACATATAACAAATATCAACAAACAGTAACAAACATATAACAAATATCAACAAACAGTAACAAACATATAACAAATATCAACAAACAGTAACAAACATATAACAAATATCAACAAACGGATGACAAACAACGAACAAACAAAACGCATTTCATGATGAATGAATGTTATAATTTAAACATGAATATTAATCAGCATCATAAATTTATTTTAACCATGCTTCATTGAAGTACGGTAGAATTCATATTATGTTGAAGATTCGAATGGTGGAGAACCTGATAACAAGAGTAATAATGCTACAGAAATCAAGTAAATGACCATCTAGATCACTGAAGGGTCAAGTGACGTTTTAAATGATGGATTAAAATGTAATTACTGGTATATTTCAGGTTGTCTGTATCACAGAGCAATCACTCTTTATTTTATTTTTTACCATAACACCTCTTTTTCTTGCATACCAGTCTTCTATTTTTGTAATTCAGTGTAAAATTTTTTACCTTATATTGAAGCGTGACACATTTTCTTTTCGCAGCCATTTTTCAACCAATAAAACTTAATTTAAACAAAACACACAAATCCCTTATCCTTATGTGCAAAGAAAACCTGATTAGTTACAATTTAGTTACTGATTAGTGGCACATATACATTCAGAGGCAGGAAGTGGTGCTGCCATCTAGTAGCAACAATAAGAATTTTTGTTGTATTTTTGGCAGTTTAAGAGCAAGACCTTTTTTGGCCAACGAAGCTACCAAGGGAACTGGATATAAAACAAAAATAAACGTATTGCTTGCTGAAGGAAACTTTTTACCGCTCACCATTAGAGGGAATAGGTACTAACACAATGTGCACTAATACTTTATTCCTGCCATAAAGAAATAAATCATTACTATATTATTCATTAAAAATTAATTTTAATTTTAGTTTTAACATCGAGTTTTTCAACGCGTTCGAATTTCGCCGATTGTAACTGAACTTTAGAAAATAATTTTTAGAAACAAGTTTTTTTAAAATTGCCTGCCTTTTTTTTTTTTCCAAAGTAATCATGTGGCATGAACAGACGACTTTTCTGTTGCCAGGTTCCAAAAATTGATTCCAGAAAATGAATCCCGTAACCTGTGATTCAGCGAATTTGAACGAAGTAGGAGCCTATTTGGCTACCGTCCAGAAAAATTTGTTGAGCGAAAATGGGCGATATTCCGTGTATTAAACCTGCTTTAATAAAAAAAAAATTATTCTGGAATTTTCCTTTCATTTTTAAAGTCTTTCTGACTTTATAAAATATTCTAACAAAAAGTTTTAAACGTACGATTACGCTCTGAAAGATTAAAGAAATTTAAATAATTTCTGTTAATTTTAAAGGCACCATCACTGGAAATTACCTATTCCCTTTTCAAATTTCTCATTGCGTTCAATTTCGATTCAATAGGTTTCGTTATATTCAGATAGAATGTAGTTTATTCTGTATTGCAGTAGTAAAAGCGGATGGAAGAAATTAGAAATAATGAATATTATGATTTAAACGGTCGCTCATTTGTAATTAATGAATATAACATCTCCAAATGTTATATTCATTTGCAATTAATGAATATAACATTTGGAGATAATTATAATTCTTTCCCCCGTACCTAGATATGCAGGGATTCTAGTAAAGTCAGAATGCACGAATAACTTTTGAACCAAGACAAATCTTGCAACAGAAGATTGTTAGTGCATAGTCATTGTACTATACCAATATCAGGTGTGATGCATAGCAGCGCCTCTGGTGGCGAATTGAGGAAGTTAAAAATTTTATTTTAAAAAATAATGAAGACAAGGAAATATTTTCAGTTAGAAAGTTGTAGAGCATCTTTTAGTTAGTAAAAAAAAATATTCTGCTGACACGAAATATGTACACATACTGTCACAAAGTAAGATGTTCCGGAAGCTCCAATACATATCTTTCAGGTAATGCTTTTTAAGGTTTTTAGAGGTTGAATTGAAGTTCTCACAGTAAAGAAACCATGGTCCCTTTCCTATAAGAACTTCAACTCAACTTTTAAAATATCAGAAAGCATTAACTGAAAGTGATGCATTGAAACTTCCGGAACACCTCACTTTGTGGCAGTACGTGTACATTTTCATATGAGCTGCATATCTTTTCTTACTAATAACTGAAGAACACTCCACAACTTTCTAGTTAAAAACATTTCCCTATTTTTATTATTTCTCGAAAAAACCTTCCACAATTCGCCACCAGGCACGCTGCTATTCATCTCATCTGATAGTGCATAGTCATTATACCATATAAATACATAACCTCCATTGCAAGAGATGTCTTCATTTGGAAGTTATTGGCCGCATTTGGACTTTCCTAGCAACCCTGTATATATCCGATATATACAAAGCAAATACCCATGTATATGTTTGACATACACGAAGTAAATATCTTTTTATACATATCCGATATATACAAAGAAAATACTTACCTTTATATCCGATATAAACAAAATAAGTACGTATCTTTATATATCTGACATATTCGAGGTAAGTGCGCATCTTTATATAGGCCCGATATGTACCGTTTGTATTGGTTTCTCTTTTAAGTCCAAAGTAAACTTGAAAATGTATTTGGTCATACTGAAAAGCTTGGACGAGTATCAACTAAATAGAATGGCAAAGTAATAAGTAGAACAGACCACGTCGGATAACCCGAATTTCGGTTCAGAGAATTTCGAATAATCGGAGTTCTACTGTATCTAACGTCAAATTTCAATTTTAGCCCTTTTTTTTCATCATCTGTTTCCCCTTCGTTTTCTTCTGAGTAACGACCCAGAATTAATTATCAGCTGTTTGCTGGGTTCAGAAAATATGAAGAAGCGATGTTGGTAATTCAATTTTAAGTTATATTAGAGAAGATATCGTGGGAGTGTAATTACTGTCAGAATCTGCTTCCTAAGAAAGAAGGAACCCGTAGTTGCTTTTTCGTTCCTTACTGAGGCTTCTTTAATATTTTGGTGTATATGTAGAAATTTGCTTTAAGATCCTGGCTAGAAATATAAAAATATAAAATTAATTCCATACATATAAAGCAACTCAATAGGTATCCAAACTTTAAAGAACCAAGAGAAAAAATTTCTCCTTATTACATGTAATAGAACTCGGTGGTATTTTTCTTTCTAATGTGAAAAGTCAAACACGATAATGATAAAATCCCTGTTATAATGTAATTATAATACTCAGATCCCTGTTATAATGTAATTATAATACTCAGATCCCTGTTATAATGTAATTATAATGATCAGATCCCTGTTATAATGTAATTATAATAATCAGATCCCTGTTATAATGTAATTATAATAGCCAGATCCCTGTTATAATGTAATTATTATAATCAGATCCCTGTTATAATGTAATCATAATAATCAGATCCATATTATAATGTAATTATAATAATCAGATCCCTGTTATAATGTAATGATCGGACCCCTGTTGTAATGTAATAATAATGATCGGATCCCTGTTATAATGTAGTGATAATGATTAGATCCCTGTTATAATGTGGTGATAATGATCAGATACCTGCTATCTATATGAAGCTATAGGCGTACGCAGAAAGTTCATAAGGGGAGGTTACAAGCTTTTAACGGAGGATTAAAGAGATGCATATATATAAAATTGCATTCCAATGGAGCGTTACGACTCCCGTTAACCCCCTACCTCTGTCTACGCCCATTATTGAGTATAGGAATGGAAATATTGTTAGGACAGCTTGATGTCTTCGTGTCAGACCTTGGTGACATCACCTCATTGATCTTAGTGACATTACTTAATTGGCCTTAGTGACATTATTCAATCGACCTTAGCGATATTACGTCACTGACCTTGGTATCACCAAGTTGTGATCATGTTTAATTACCAAGGAAGGAGAACGTTAAAACAATAGACGATTAAAATATCGCATTGCAACAAAACTGAAAATTTGCGTTGTATATGGGAACTGAAGTTTTAGGCAAATATGTAAGTTTTTTTTTTGCTGGTAGGAGGAGCAAAATTGTTAATGAGTATACATATAAGCAGTATAGTAATCCAACTGTTACTAAAGTAAAATCGCTCAACGGTTAGACATCAGTACGACCATCCAGTTGTTTAATTCATTGTCTTCATGTTTAATAGACTGAATTAGACACACAGTAAGTTAGATTATAAAAAAAGTACTTCAAAGATCGAATTTTCGTTAACACTTCATCTAGCTTAATTTAATTTTGCAATAATGGAAGATGTAAAAGAGGTGGATGGTGCATAAAAACATCGAATACATTTTCTGCGTAACTGTGTGACACAAAACCATTCCAAAATATGATGTCGCGATTTGGACGCTAGATTCCAAATTATTCATTCAACCTTACAAGTTAGTTTTTTTTTTTTACGCAACCAAACTCAGAACTTATTCAAATTTTGCTAACTCCGATATACAACTATATCTTACGCCTATAAGTAATATATATATACGTATGTGGTGTATACGTAATATATAAATATGTAGTGTATACGTATTTTATAGATATTTGGTGTATATATAGTTTATAGGTATTTGGTATATACATAGTTTATAGGTGTTTGGTATATACGTAGTTTATAGGTGTTTGGTATATACGTAGTTTATAGGTATTTAGTGTATATGTAATTCAGACGTATATAGTATATTTGTGAGATATATGTATGTAGTATATTTATAAGATATGTGTATGTAGTATATGTGTAAGATATATATACGTATGTAGTATATTTGTAAGATACATGTATATTTGTATGATATATGTATATTTGTATGATATATGTATATTTGTAAAATATATGCATATTTGTAAAATATATGTATATTTGTAAGATATATGTATGTAATTTTGTAGTTTATATGAGAGTGTAGATGTGGATAGAAAGGTGTATATATATATATATAAAGTAATTACTTTATCAAGTGCGCCCCGGTGGTCCAGTTGGTATAGTCACTACCTTTGGGCTTACTGGGTTTAAGTCCGATTCCTAAGTAAGCATGGTTATGTGTATACGTATCACGGGGTGATGTTAATCGCCTGTATGGTGCCCTTATGGAGAAACGACTGACAACGTATCTCTTTCGGCTTGTAGTAAATACTGCCAAACATCAGTGTACTAAATATGGTGAGTGAAAGAGAAAAATTACAGAGAAAGACAGACAAATGTATATATTGTATTTTGTAATATATCATCGAAGGTCTCGAACTCCTTGGGCTTCGTTCTCCTATCTCTCATATTTACACATGCTTTCAATAAATATATATATGTACAAATTTTGGATTCGGAAAGTCACGGAAGGTCCCGGGTTGCGATCCCGGGACCTTCCGATCGTACTCTTTCCAGTCACATTTATATGTAACCTTTAAATTTATATAATTTACACTCGCAAATTCCAAATATTATTTTTACGGGTTTGTGATGTAATAAATGTAATTATCAGAAACCTTCTTTTTATTATTTCACCAATTCTATTTAACTAAATATACGCGGGTTCTTTATTTTCTGAAATTTCCTTTTGATTAAACGATAGAAACAGTACTTATGAATCTTCTTAAGTTGCGAACAATAATCCAAATATATGTCACTTTTTTTTCTTCGTTTCAATATACTTCTTCTTGGACACTAAATCTCAACACATACACAAGCATATATGGTTATCTCTATTAACTAATTTATTATTTACAACGAAATATAATTAGAAATCTTCCTTTACATTTAAAATAACCTTCAGGAGAACCAGTGTCCTCGTCCGCAAAGGACCGCCTCTACCCCTCAAAAGCCCATGTTTTTCCCCATAAAATTCTCAAACTCCCCTTTCCTGAATTTGTCTTAGCCAATAGCAATTCTGAATTCAGCGGTGCGTCATAACGTGACCATGTGTGGATTTGGTTTTAGTTTGGGTTCTTCCTTCTTTACCGCTTTTCCATAAGGCGGGTGTATATGTTACTATATATTTAGCATTTCCAATGGTTTATAATTGAGGGGCCCGACAATAATGTTTACAAATCTTTGTCTACACTAATAAAGAAATAATTTATTTAATATTCAGTTTAATATATATATATACAGTCGAACCCTGCTTTTGCAGATTTCAAGGGACTAAACTTTTGGTTCATCATATCCGGAGGTTCAGTATATCCGATAAAGTATAGGAAATTGAACAGAACCAAAAAATTCGTTATATACGGTAATCGTTCTAAACCGGGTTCGCCATAGTAGGTGTTATCTGAATATGTATATATTAAATATTGAATGTATTATATATATGCGTGAGAGAGAGAGTATATGTATGTGTTAAAGACATTTTCGAACATAGATGTTTAGTTTTAAAAAACTTTCCCATTAAAAATAAAAGCCGTCCAAGTGCGCTTGATTCATTTCAGTAAAAGAAATTGATCGAATGCTGTCGCCAGCAGTAATTAATTGTCATTCCCGTTGCGCCATATGGATATTACACCCACTTTATCCTCTCCCTTTATCTGTCATTTGCAAATGAGTTTCGTTTGGTAAACAACAAAGCCGCGTTGTCTATATAATGGAATTATGTTCCGCTTTGTCTCATTTTGACTCTGTGATCATTTCATCTGTTTTCGTCAATTTCTTTTTCACATGTCTGTCCTTCGTTTCGTCTGTAAGCCGTATAGCGTTGTAGAGATAACGTGTTTGTCTACCGTGGCGTTAACTGCGGTTTGATTCCCATTATTCAGCACGAAGCATCTTCTTTCTACTCACCGTAATTCGGGGTTTGCTACTTCAGGCAACTGACGTTCCGATTCCTTAAAGTCCCGAAGCAGCATGGCGTAGAGGTTCTTGCGCTGTAAAATATACAAATAAACAGACAAAATTCTGTGCGTGGTTTTTTTTTTGGTTTTTTTTTTTGAGCGAGAGGAAAATAGTGGAGATAGTGGGTCCATCATATTCCTTAGAAAATTAAAATAAAAAAGATAATTTTAGTTAATGTGTCAAGTTCGGAAGTCACGTTCGGTTAGCGCTCCCGTCTCCCATAAGTCAGTCGTTGCATTAAACCAACTAAACAAAGAAATATAAATATCTTTATTACTCTAATAACAATATTAGTGCTTTCCATAAAGGAAGTTTTAGATATGTTGGATTTTCAACCGTTTGTTTTGAACGAATCGATATTCAGTCTATTCGAGAGATCCTCTTCCGACGCTACTTTCTTTAAAAATGGAAATTTCTGCTCCTGATCGTGCGTTTATGGCGCCACTTGGCGGTGCTGGCGCCACTTTTTGGCATTGTTTATTCAGACGCGAATTTATATTGCCCGATGAGTTATTTCTATGCGGTGTAGGTATGAACTCATCTATGAGGGTTTTTATTGGGGTTAATAATTCATTGGAATCCCAAGGAGACAAATATTGTCATAATGTATCTTTCATAGTACATTCTATATTGCATACATAGGCGTACGCAGAAAGTTCGTAAGGGGGTTATAGACTCAATGGGGGGTTACAGAGCTACAACTCGCATATTCCTATGTTAAATATACAAAATTTCATTGCAATGGGGGGGTTACAACTCCCATCAACACCCCCTGCGTACGCCAATGATTGTATATTATTTAGTGAATATTGTATGAACTCTCTCTCTCTCTCTCTCTCTCATGGGCGCCCACATGAGTACTTTTAGGAGGGGGCTGGGAAATTTTTGTAATATTCTCACAGCTGTCAGATATCTTAGTGAATGTACAAGATACTAAAATGCTACAAAAATAATTGATACTGCTTGACAATTAGTAATGAGCTAAAATGCACCTTATTTTAAAATGTGACTGCAAAACCTCTGAAAGAAAATGCACAGCAGAATCGGTCAAATCAAATTTTTAAACGGCAAGAGGAAGTTTGAGTTCTCCTCTGCCCCCCCCATATGCGCGCTTATAGTTTCCCTATCCCTTATTATAAAGATATATTGTCGATTCAACTATATACAGCTATAATATTAAAATTAATTATGATACCCTCCTCTTTTAGTAGGGATTAGCTAAGCTACGTTGTAAACGTATATGTTATTTACATTCTGCTTCCCATATTTTATTCCTATGGGGGGATCGAAGCTTATTTCCGATGGCAGGATTTTCCTTTAAATCCAAATAAAAGCCAAACTGTGACAGACCTTGAAAGGTTCTAAAATCCGCCAAAGGCATATAATCCTTTATCCCTTTTTTGCTTTTCTGATGTACTTTCCGCAGTACTTTCTGATGTACTTGGCGCAGTATAGCCCAGATGCTCTTGCGCCATAAAACATCCAAACAAACAAACTTTCCACGAGGAAATGATTTTCCATTCCTTCTTCAGCTTTGTTACATTTTATCGTGTATGGGTTTATTTGCGGCCTTTAAATTCTTGTCTATTTCGTAAAACGAGACCTAGTTTCACAGATTTAATTTCCATGAAATTTAATAATTTGATTTTTACTCTCTAGAAAATATGCGAAATAGATCGAAATACCAACAGTAAACAGTAATACTATGTGTAAAATAAATTAAATATAACATAAAATTACGAAATAAATACGCTTTGATGGTTCCCTGTTTTGGCCGTTTGACAATTGTGTTAACCTTGAGGAGACCAATGACACCTTACCTAAAATTGCCATTTATAAAATGAATGAAAATTAATGATTAACTGTTAGTAATTGTAATTATAACCACGCGATGACATTCATTACCGTAATTAAATGAAAGTGATTTAAACCATAATTGAGTGTCAATAACTATGATTAAGATTAAATGTCGATAATCACAATCATAGTTAAATCACAATACTGTAAAATTTGGAAGCTATCACCTTTGTATTAAAGTTGGAGTAAATAATTAATACTAATTTTTTTGTAAGTTGGTGTAGGCAATGAACTTAACTTGTGATCTTAATACGCGATATATAAAACAGGCAGAGTCTTCATACTTGTTTTGGGGGTAGCCGAAGCAGACATTATGTACATTTATACATTACAATATATGTAAAATTGCAATTTATTTCAAATTATTGGGGGCCCATATAACTCTACGCCTATGAAAACAGGTATTATTATAGACGTGTATATATTATTATCAGTGGATTAATTATATATTTATTTTTCTTGCATATATACGATCTCACAATGTTTGACGCAAAATAACCATTGCTTCCGTTGCACAATTGAAATACAACCAACCAACCAACCAACCAACCAACCAACCACCCAACCAACCAGTTTTGTTGTTTACTTATGGGTGTCGGTGCAGTCCAGTTGGGGTAAAAAAATAAACATATCTATTATGAAATTTTGAATAATTATGTCATTTATGACGTAATAAATCGTGTTATTTGAAGTAAAAAATCGTGTCATTTAAAGTAACAAGTCGTGTCATTTGAAGAAATAAACCATCTCATTTGAAGTAATAAATCGTGTCATTTGTAGTAATAAATCATGTCATTTGAGGTAACAAATCATAAATAATAAAATCATGGCATTTGAAGTAATAAAATCGTCATTCGAAGTAAGAAATAATAGCATTTGAGGTAATAAGCCGTGTCATTTAAAATAATAAGTCGTGCCATTTGAAATAATAAATCGTGTCAATTGTGGTAATAAATCATGTCATTTGAAGTAACAAATCATAATATTTGATGTAATAAAAAATCATAATATTTGATGTAATAAAATCATGCATTTGGAGTAATAAAATCGTCATTTGAAGTAATAAAATAGTCAGTTGAAATAAGAAATCATAGCATTTGAAGTAATAAACTCGTGGCATTTGAAGCAATAAAATCATGTTTTACTTTAAGTGACAAATTTCAATATTGTAATAAAGGTCCTGGGCGATCGAATTATTTTAATTCAGAATAAATTTACATAATTATTTATAAATTTATAAATTTTGGAGATAATTATTCTAAATTTGTAAATTTTTGAAATAATAATCTTTTGAATTATCAAAGTTACTCTTTCTTAAATAATAAAATTTTAATTTTAATACAATTTCAGAGCCAGTACATCTTTAAATTACTAGATATTCTTCGATAGTAAATTCTTTAAGGAAAAGAATTTTAGAGATTTAAAGAACATCGTTTCATCGTCGAAAAATAAACAGCTATAGTTTATCTGCCTTCATTTAGTTCAAAGCTATTCAGCGAAGGAAAACATTTCCCAATATTGTTTAAATTTTTTTCTTAAATGCTAGTATAATAAGTTAATGAGTTGATTAGGTCATAAGCTAATTAGTTACCGAGTTAATTAGGCATTAACTGAAGTAATTGGTTGATTTATTAATACTTAATAAATTATAAGTAAGCAGTAGTTATCTGCAAGCTTGTTTTTCTGAAGCTCAGTCGTTCTTCTCAACGATTTTGTTATGATATCATCGATTCATTTTATGAGTGATATCATCACGTCACTGATTCTAAAGAATAACTGACTTTATACGTTCATCTATTCTCCCCCCCCAAAATATCAGTAACGTTTATAGAAACGAAAACAAAGAGAGAAGATTTCGGTGTACTTTATACAAAATATCACATGACTGACGTGCGGCCTTCGATCACTCCGTCTTTAGATATTATGTGTCATAGATCATCCTTTTGATTTCTCATTATTACGCAACATGCTTGGCCGTCAGTTGGCTGGAAAACAGAACGATTAAAGGATTAAAACACGTGTAAAATAGGCTCTTTAACTTACCAGTTTCCAGTTTAATCGCCGGCTTATTCGAAGATTATTAGTTATATTGTTAGGCTTGTTCGGCAGCTTTCAGTAGTAGCAGATTATAGACCAGGGGGGCAAGTCCAATTTAATCATCTAAGCACTTACTCATAGATATGTTTTAATAAGTCAATTAAAGTTTATTATATAAATCAATGAAGTGTTTAATTAAGTTAGTATGTAAAAAAGTGAAAAAAAAAACCTTTTCTGATAAAACCGCAATGCAACGAGCCAAGTAAAAAATTAGGAAAGTAAAAAATACACTACAACTTGTTGGACCGTACAGAGGATATTTCAGATTACGAAAATTCATGTAAGTCATTAATTTTTACATTACGACAATTTGGGTTTTAGCTCATCCGAAAAAGTTCATCTGGTTTAGTTCCATGTTATTTTTTGTAAGGAAATTTCAGTTGTCATCGTGGTTTTCGATCTTATAGTAATATTCAGAATTTTTTGTAATAAGATACAATAGCCTATTGAGGAGGTCTCTAGAAGTAACGAAGTGCTCCACAAAAAGTATTATTTTGAAAATAATTAAGCTGCAGCAAGGGGGAAATTTTGGGGCATGCACTGGGCGCCATATGATCTAAATCCGTCACTGACTTCCAGCTATATTTTTCGGCTTATTTGGTACATTCCAGTTATATTTTTCGGCTTATTCGGTACATTCCAGTTAACACATTTCGGCTTATTCGACTACTTCCAGTTATATCATTGGACTTATTCGGTGACTTCCGGTTATATCGTTCGGCTTATTCGGTACATTCCAGTTATATATTTCGGCGATTTCCTGTTATATCGCTTATTCGGCTTTTTTCGGCTTCACTTATTCGGCTTTTGTTACGTGTAACATCTATTCATTTTAATTTCGCATCGTGTTTTTTTTAGCCTACCTAACCATTTGCGCTCTTACTATATGTAATAGTAAAGTCGATGTGTAGGATTTTAAAGTGTGTGTGTGTGGTTAACAGAAACAGATTTTCTCTCATAACGAATTTCACTTTGAAACTAATTGGCTTATTTAAATAGGGAATCATCCCCCCCCCCCTTGTGCATGACTTTAATGTTAGTATAAATATGTTATCGAGCTTTTCTATGCATACAATAATTTTTGCCACCCACGTATTAATTAGCTCAAACTAGAGCTTGTGTAATTTTGGAGAAAAAGAGACGCTTTCCCCATCCTGGATTCGAACCAGGGTCCCTCCGTTTAGCCCGGAGTGTCTTGGACCGCTAGACGAATGAGGACAGGAAACAACGCTCTCTTTCTCCGTATGTAAAGGTGTTAAGGTATTATTACCCTCCGCAGGGATAACACAATTGCCAAATATGGTCAACACAGACCATACAGTTTTCTATACAGTTTTTCAAGGAAAAACAATGTATCAGTTTGAACGAAGGTCTGGAAACCAAGCCATAACGTGAGTGGAACCTTATTACATATCATAAAATGAGACAAGTCAGACAGTTCTATGTAACTTCTATTGATTGATTTACAAAGTTCAAATTATAATTGTAAATGATTGAGCTGTTTGTTTTAAGGCACAAAAAATTAAAAATATAGAAAAAATTCGCTATAAGGGGGTATTTTAAAACGTACTATGACACGTTATATTATTTCCTTTCAAACCTTTATTAAGTCTCAATAGCTCTTTAAATATGTCTTTAAATCTATGACTGGTAATTAAATACTATTGGAAACTGGTTTTGAGAAAAACTTCCAGGAAATATATCGCCAGAGATGAAACTGACATCCTGGTTCGCCCGAAACCTAACTAAAACAACCTTTTTTTGACAAAACAAATAGGCTTGTTCCTTTCAACGGTCGATTGTCGGACTTGTAAGGTTTAGTGTCATGATATCATGGCGCCAAGGCCGTATCCAGGGAATTTAAAGATCTGACGTCACCGTCCACCAATAAAGTACCGAATGAGAAGCGCTTGTGAATCTCCAATATACTGCTCCTGGCTATCTGTCACCCGCTACTGCCAACTTTTATCTGTCTTTTTCTATTATTGTCTATAGTTGTATACTTATAGTTGCATACTTATAGTTGTATACTTATAGTTGTATACTATAGTGTAGTATAGTCTTATAGCTATAGCTTATATAGTCTTATAGCTATAGCTTATATAGTCTTATAGCTATAGCTTATATAGTCTTATAG
>QLNU02015359.1:8367280-8379104 GCA_006491805.2 Dysdera silvatica
TTCTTCAATTGATGTAAACGACTTGTATGGACAGAAATTTTATGTACGGAAATTTTATGTACGGACCTGTTGAAGATACCAATTAGAGGGGTTTGTATTGTGCAGACGCAACCCTAAAGAGACGGCATGTCCAGGCGCGGTGATCAAAACCAGGGCAGTCTTTATGCGTCTGTTCTTTACTTACGCCATAAAATCTTGGACTATTCTAGAGATTTTTAAGTTGTACAAAAGGATGAGAGCTATTGCAGGAAGGGTGATGTGCACGAGAACATCTTCTTGCCGCCGTTGCATTGTAAGGGAAAGTGACTTCTTTCTTTTATGGCTTAACGTACAAATTTAAGGGAAAAATACACAAATTACAACAAAACTTTGTTACATCTTCCTGCAACACTACTTACAAAAAATTATAAAACACGGCATCCGAGACTTTATGTGCTAATTGTTGTCTTTGGTAATTCTGTTGTCCCTGAAGGACAACAATATTCTGAAAAGCATAAATACGAAGATAAGGCGTCATCTGCTGGGTGTCGGTGATCCAATTGGGATGACGCGTGGGTTCCAACTACGAGGTCGATGATTCGACCCCAGCCCGGGCAATGCCCTTCCTTTTTTTACGAGTCAGTCAGAGAGCTCAAGTTTGCGCTATAAAGAGTGGGCGTCAAAGTATAAAACCTTCATCATTATTAATGATATGGGTAAATAGCTAAAGAATTCAGTATTAAAGGTAGAATAATTGAGCGCATGTTACATTTTATTTGATTTGAATATGATGTTTAATTTGAGTAATTCTCCCATCACTGCCGATCATGTGACTGTATCAGATAATTAATCAATACTCGTAAAGAAAATCATTCTTTTCATTGCGAGTTTTCAACCATTTGTACATGATGGTTCATTAACGTACGTAGAAAGTTCATAAGGGGGTTATGAGTGGCTAAAACTCTATATATTTATAAGTAATACATAAAAAAATTGCCTCGTAATGGAGTTATGACTCCAATTACCTCCCACCACATGTACGCCAGTGTGCTTCTCATGCAAATGACATCGAAATATACCGAAAATTTTTCGATTTACTAGTTGAGGCTATTAATTGAATTTTACGAATAATGAAAAGATATCATTTTGTTGTGCAAAAGTATATCCGTACAAAAATTTAGATGGAACTTTTTGTGAATTTCCGTACTTTTTCAGACTTTTGTGAATTTCCACAAAAGCAAGAGGAAGAAATATCAAGATTCAGAATGAACTAAACCATATTTTGTAAAATACAGAATATCAAAATAACAAGCAAACAAGAAAAAGAAAACAGTACAAGCTTGTATGGCCTTGTATTTTGCCTTGCTTTGTTCTTTGTTTTGCTTTGTACTTTCATTCGTCCTTCCTTGTACTTGCATTTATTCTTCAGTGTACTTGTATTTGTCTTTCATTGTATCTTGTTTGTCTTGTACTTGTATTTGTTATACCTTGTATTTTAATTTTCTCTGCCTTTTACTTGTATTATTAGGCCTTGTATTTTAACTTTCTTTGCCGTGTGATTTATTTTTCTTCCCTTGCATTGTACTTCGCTTTACCGTGTAATTTTCCCCTTGCTTTGTACTTTACATTGCCTTGTATTTTTTCTCGCTTTGTACTTTACATTGCCTTGTATTTTTCCTTGCTTTGTACTTTACATTGCCTTGTATTTTTCCTTGCTTTGTACTTTGCCTTTTTTTGGCTTGACATACATATGAATTATTATAGAATGCAATGCAAATATTTAAAACTATGGGGGCAATGAAAAAACGCCTGGATTGTCTATGCAAAATGAGTAAGGAAAAAGCTAGGTAGTGCCCAAGGAACATATGGGTGATATTTTTGCAATTTAGGGAATATTGGTATGGTTAGATTACAAATGGAAAAGTGCAGAAAGAAAAACTTATTACGATGTTGAACAGTTAGATAAGATATTCTATAAATTATAGTTTTTAGTTCGTTGGCATTGATTTTATATTTGTTCATAAAGTTAATGAAAAGAAGAGCAATAAGCTTATTTTCAGTAGACCATAAGAGAAAGGATTTTTATGCAGATTTGTAGCCCCATTTGATAAACTGTGGTAGTAGGTAAGATGAAGCTGGAGAGTTGGGGCGTACATTGCATTTAGACCGAAAAGTTATAAGAGAGTTAGTGCACCAAATTCGTTTTGTGAAAATTTATTACTATACTATTTGGTGAATTAGTGAGATTGTCATTCTTAAAATTCAGTCAGTATCCTCTTCTAACGTCAGTCGATAAGAGGGAAGAATCACGGTTGTGGGGAAACTTACCACATCCTGCAAAAATTGCAGTCTTTTCTAGAGAAAAACACATTTACAAATAGTTTAAAATAAATTATAATTGAATATAGCTTGTAGCTGAATTTTTTTTTAATGTGAATGGAAAAATTCAGATAACATGCTTATTGAATATGCTGCATTTTGTGAGATTTTTTCGGAATGTCTTCAAAATTTTCTTTTATTGGTGTTCGAAGAAAAAATAAAATTTAATGTAGAATGACTCACAATCGGAACGGTGAAGGGAGTTGCAAGTTATTTTGAAGAAAAGAAAGAACCAATTATTAACAATTTATAGGAATTTGTTTTGTTGAATAGGAGTTGATTGTCAACATAGTTGGGCATCTGCGAGTGCTTTAAAAGCCAATTTTTCATGGAAATTTTTAAATTGTTAACTTTTTAACTGCTGAAGCAACATAGTGTAGAAAATAGAGAGCTATTGTCGATTTGTCGTATTTCTAGAACCCCTTTAAGATACTTATAGCTCCAAAACTTGCAACCCACTCCGAAATAGTTTTTTGTACACTTTCTTTGAGTTCATTGAGTTTGTTTCTTGCTTTTTCTCGAGCACTGAATAATAGACATGTCAAGAGCAAGGTTATCATACGATGTTTTGTCTTTTATATAAAGACTGTAAATAGTCTTCTCTTTTCTTCCTTCCATTCTTTTTCCTGTTTTTTCTATTTCTTTCGGAAAATCTATTTCCGTGCTCTCTTTCTTTTCTTCAAGCAATCGTAACAGAGATATTTTAGTAACATGAGATAGATTGATAAATCACGTCATATAAAAGATTATCTCACATCTATCGCGAATTTAGCGTGGAGATTTAAATTTTGATGACAATTTAATTTTAAAATTTATCCGAGTATTGAAGGCGCAACAAAAAAAAAATTCTCCTCATTTCACTACCGTTTACATAGCCTCATTTTTGATCATTTTCTCGAAAACCATAATTTCAATCCATCGTGTTTTCGCTAGATCTTTGACATGTTTCACGTCCACCGCTGGAATGTTGCTAACGTGTTTGCCAACCGCAGAGAAATATGTGTTAAATAATGATGATACCACTATTTCTTTTATGAAATGGCAAGGAATTTGACATATAAATGAAAAGAATACAATATGTAGTGTCATTATCCCATATGAAATTTTGATTCCCAGTAGCATCCCCTCTCAGTGATTCCACGAAGTGCTTTGCATAGCTGGATGTGTTGTCTGTTCATAGTCTCATCTGCACAAAGAGGACAGTTTGGAACAGACAGCACCGGGGCCGTTTCTACCATTAGGCCAGAGTAGGCGACTGCCTAGGGCGGCAAAATGGCGTAAAAAATTAATTTTAAATCAAACAAAGAAAAAATTGAGCAAATGAGGAGAAAAAATGTAAAAGAGGAAAAATTAAAACATATAATTGTTTTCAAAAGCATACGGGACAATTACTTAATAAGTCTTTACTTTGACGAATGTAAAAATATTTGATATGTTTCATTGTTTAATTTTGCACACGGATTCTTTTATATTTAATGCGTTTAAGCCTTCTAGATCTGCTAATGCTTGTTTGTTTGTTTTTTGGTTTTACGGCTCAAAGACTACAGTGGTCATGCTGCGCCGGGACCTACTGTTTTCCGAGGAATCCGAACCTCTTAAGGCCTAGGGAACCAAACCCCGGACTACAGTGAGCAGTGCGATCTTTATGAGATCTCTGAGTAAGCGTTCTTTTTGCACTGCTGGGAGTCGAACCCGGATTAGCCGCGCAATAGGAGAACGCGTTACCACACTGCGCCACCGCAGGGCTAAGATCTGCTAATGCAACGTTGTGTTTTGAAATATTACTCTCTTAATATCCCAGTTTTCAAAAATATAAATTGTTGAAATTAAACGATTATAACATGTAGCAATTGTTTTACTATTCACAATATTCTAATATTACAAAATAACTAATATAAGTCTAAAATATAAATATAATTAACGGATTTATCGATTAAAATAGAAGATTTACATTGCACCGCTGGATGTTAGTGGTGGTAGAGAGGGGAATATAGGCGAAAGAATGATGGGCGGCATTCTTCAATTCTCGTCTAGGGCGGCACAATGCCTAGAAACCGCACTGGACAGTATACCAATACGGAAAAGGTGCTCCACCGTGCAATAATTCCATTTCCTGAAATCAAACAGAATGTTGC
This sequence comes from Dysdera silvatica, assembly GCA_006491805.2. Taxonomy (NCBI): domain Eukaryota; kingdom Metazoa; phylum Arthropoda; class Arachnida; order Araneae; family Dysderidae; genus Dysdera; species Dysdera silvatica. The sequence continues at coordinate 8,371,774 of QLNU02015359.1, forward strand.
AGGACATGATTCTAGGATATGACAGAGAGAGAGAATAATAAAATAAAGACAAAGAATTTGAAAAAAATCACTAAATATCATGACCTTTCAATAGAATTCCGCATACTTTAAAAAACGTGAGAAATTAATCTGACGACGTAACACTATGCCTAGTAAACAACGAATAGAGAGAGATACACTGTTTATACGTGTAGTAGAAATTATTTTATTAATCAAATTTCAACGCGTTTCGGACGTCATGACCGCCTTCGTCAGGAATACACATTGGTCTAGAACTGCACGAAGTACGGACGGTTCACCTGCCGCTTGAGTTGATTATGGAGCTCGTTTCAGACCAGTTCCAGATGAATATGTATTTCTGACAAGAGATGGCCAAGTCCGTCCGAAACGCTTTGAAATTTGATGATTAAAAAAACACTTATTAATCCCATAAACAAGGGGCGGACTTGATCATATCTAAGAGCGCATACCTTGGATTATTGGGGGACGTGAGTCTTATCGCTCATGAGGCTATACCGGCCCGGAGGCCGGTTGGCCGGCGGCCCAGTCCGCCCCTGTATAAACTAGAGATGTTCAAAATCTGTCACTTTCTGAAATAGAGTGGCGATTTTGCGTCTCTCTCTTAAAGATCTGGAGATTTGTTCCTTGGTTCGGTCAAAGAAAGACGTTGACCACCTCTACTATAAACATCGTATCTCTATTCGTTATTCCTAAAAACGTGCTATTGTTATCCTAGTAGTGATCGGTGCAATAGGAGCTATCACATCCAACTTAAAAGAAATTCTTAAGAAAACTGGAAGTTACAAATGTGACTGCAGTTAATCTACAAAAAGCGCCTGCTGCACACTGCTTTCTTTTAAATTTCTGGATGAGATTCGATCTGTTTGGCGCAGTATAGCCCAGATGCTCTTGCGCCATAAAAAAGCCAAACAAACAAACGACTCGAACTGTACCAGTAATTCCAAGACTAAGAAGATGGTTTAATATGCCCTTGGTTCTGCAAAATCCATCCATCCATATCTGACGACAATTAAACAATAGAATAAGTAATAAAATACTAAATAAATAATATATTTAATAAAAATAATGTACAGATTTGAATCCAACTGGTAATGAATATGTACTGTTTCTTTTTTTTTTTCCGTTGATCCTCAACTCTGGGGTTGATTCCCTATGAGATATAGTTCGGATTCCAAGGAAATATATGTGCCTTTGAGCTGTGGGTACTCAACCTAGTTTGCGCCATAAAAAATAAACAAAGAACTTTTTTTATTAAAGGTTACTTAGTGCAGGACACTTGGTAACAAACGTTTAAGAATAATTGCTTTTTTTTAATACCACATTTTGTTCCTGCCTGGAAAATATGTGTCATTTTGAAACAAAAGATACACTCACCTTTTCTTCTTTAAAGCTAAGCATTAATACTTTTCGTCAGAATCGCATGATCTGGATGCTGTCTTCTGCGTACGTGACTTAACCTCGCTAAAACTTGAAACAACTATACGTGTTTGAGCAATTGTAAAATCATCAAATCTTGAGGCATTTTGAGTTGGAAAACTTTTTCACTCCAAGTTCTCAAACAGTTGGAAATATTTCCAGAACTTGAAGGAGACATAACAGCGAAATGAACTTGACCCAGTTTCGTGTGTTGAAGTATATGTTTCTTAGTGGCCTGCACCTCCTCGCCGTTTTTACTTCCTCGCCAGATGGCGGGAGGTATAAAAAATAAGATTGTTAGCATTTATCGATAAACTTCATCGATGTATGTGATCCGAAAAATAAAATTTTTCTGGAGAGGCTTTCACATCCGAGAAGAAAAGAATCGTTAGTTTTTGTGTCATCATTATGGCGACGATTTATTTTTTTCGAAATAATTTTTTCAGATACCTCTTCGTGCAATCTTCTAGCTGAGGCGATAACAGAGGCGTCATTTTCTTGTGATATGGTTCAACCCCTTTTAACGACCACTTCTCGATTAAGACTTGGCATTAACCCTATAGTAGAGAAATCTTTATTAAAATGAAAAGCGTCCTTTCCACGGACACCTTTGGTTTTCATAAAATCAATTTTAATTGATGTATTCAAACTAACCGTGTTTTCTGAAAAATATGATTTTATTTGTATGTATACTGTCAAATATTAAATATGGTGAAATATAATTTATCACTGCGCACATAATTATATATTTCAACCACTAATGATATCATCAACATTCAACAGTATTAAAAATTAATAGTGTCAGCATCTAACATCATCAACACACTCAATGATGATCATCAACATTTCAATGAACCGGAAGGCAAAATGATTATGCTAACTATCAGCAACAAAAAATATCTAAAATATGCGGTGTATATAGTCCTACAAAGTACACAAAAAGTCAAATTTATACAGTCCTACAAAGTACACAAAGTATCCAATGTATACAGTTCTGCAATGTACACAGAATGTCCAATGTGTACAGTCCTACGAAGCACACAAGATGTCCAATGTATGCAGTCCTACAAAGTACACAAAATCTCTAATGTATACAGTCCTACAAAGTACACAAAATGTCCAATGTATACAGTCCTACGAAGCACACAATATTTCCAATGTATGCAGTCCTACAAAGTACACAAAATGTCCAATGTATACAGTCCTAAAAAGTACACAAAATATCCAATGTATACAGTCCTACACAGTACACAAAATGTTCAATGTATACAGTACTACAAAGTATACAAAACGTTTAATGTATACAGTGCTACAAAATATTTAAAAGCTCAGCAAAATGCGTATTTGCAATTCATCAAAATACTACTAAAGTCATTTTGCCACGTTATACAAAGAATAAGGAATTTTTGACTACTGCGGATATCTTCTGTAACTTAATTTTAATAGATTTCGATACACGGCAGCAAAGAATTAAACAATTATTATTAATTATTTTTGAAAAAAATTGATTTTTTATTAAATAAATAATTTTTAATGTTTTTTAGACTGTTCGATACACTTTCGAGGTGCAAGGTAGTCTCTCGTGCGTTAAGTTACATACACAATAGCACTGCTTGAAAATTTTATAATATTTACAAATGTTCATTGAATTTAAAATAATTAACAAAATGTTATTATATAATATGTTAAAAACGATTATATACTTGAGAACGTAATTTTTATTTAATTAATTAATTAAAATATACTATTTTTGTCAAAAAACTTTCAAAACCGAATCTTGAAATTTTATATCTTAATATAAGTAAATAAACCACTGCAGGTTTACAAGAAATTATTTTAATTCTAAAATTTTTCACTTCCTTAAATTTTATTATTCATAATTTTGAAATTGATCATTAGGAAATATTTTTCTATTTATTCTTCGGTTTATAAATTGGATTAAATATTTTCGAAGTTCTTCATAGATAAACTCGTAGAAGCTAACACATTAAGTGTGACAGTAATGTTTATAGTCTTAATATGGCTGGTGTGAGTATTAGGCATACCATTGTTAGTAAAATTCTTGTGATATTGCTAAATTAATTTAATTTTTACTTAATAAATACGTATATGCAATAGACATGTTTATATAATAAAATTAATTCGAGATATAACATCGAGAAAACAGGAAGATAATAAATAGGTGATAAATATTTTCCAAAATTTAAATTATCTAATGAAAAATTAAATTTATAATTGATTTCATAATTAATATTAATCTATTTTGATTGGCTGGTGTTCAATATTTTTTATATTTGGTGTTTACAAATATATTGCGCTTTATCTTGTGAAGCTCAACTTTAAGACAACGAGCTTAACACGATTACCTGATCGAAGCTGTTATTCTACCAATGATTATGCGATTGAAGCTATTATTTGACCAATGATTATGCGATTGAAGCTATTATTCAACCAATGATTATCTAATCGAACAAGGGGGCGTTAATCTAAATATGAAAGGGGTAAAATATTTTTTTTTCTTTTTTGTTAAATCGAATTTTCTTTTTTGTTAAATCGAATTTTCTTTTTTGTTAGAGCGAGTATTTAACATTCTATTGTGGTGCAATTTCTAAAGCACAGTTTATTACTTTTAAGTAATTTTTTTTTATAAACATCTTTTGGTAATACGTTACTTATAGGTTATTTTTCTATTTTTCTGGCAGTATTTCACTTTTATGTCATTTTTCTGGTAATACTTTACTTGTGGGACAATATTTTTTGTAAATACATTGCTTTTGTCATTTTTTAGTAAAAATTACTGCAGATGATTTTTTGGATAAAAATTAATTTTGGTCATGTCTTTGATAAATATTTGGTCTTTTTTGAAAGCGCGAATATATGTAAGAAAATATTTCTGTCATACACTTACATATAAGAAGTTTTTATTTATTTATTTTTTTTCGTAGTGTTCGACTTACATAAAATCTAACTGTTGCAACGGGCTTTTCGATAAATTTAATACCGATCTCTTCACAGTTTGGTTTAAAAAGCAGTCCATGTACTGCCCCATCCGCGGAATAACCGGTCTCGAAAATTAGTCTTTAAATACGTTACGTTCGCGTAGGGGATCGAAGGTTCGTCGTTCGTAACTCAGTTTGTACAGTACCCGCCCGGCAAGTGGAAGGTTGTGGGATCATGTCACACTGAACGCAAAAAAAAAAAATTCTTTTCTATGCGAACGTTTCACCAACTAACCATGCCATAACATCGGCGTTAACATTACTACGCCTAAAAAACGTTGATAAAAATTCTTGCTTAATGTAAGTAGTTATTGCACTTTTCGGTGTTACTTCAGATTACGCACCCCGCATCCAATTTGGCTAACTTATCATCATGGCGAACACCAATGAGCGTCATACACCGCTAATTGGCACTGTAATTGGCAGCCAAACGTACATATTTAGCACTATTACCAGAAGTTACAGCGTTTTATTGCAAATGCCGCTGAAAATTAACTCTATGTTTGTTTGTATCCATTAAACACTAAAATAATAAAAATATTCGGGAACAACAATCTCATAACTACCGCTAAATTTTCATGGAGAAAATGATAGTTCTTCTGAAATACAAGACCTGTTTCCAGAAAATAAATTTACGGCAGAGAAAATTCTGAGCAGCGAATATCGGATGTCGAAAATTGTTCTTTCACAAAGAATCTCACTTTTCTTACAAGCATAAATATGTTTCCCCTATTTAGTCTGATTTCACCAATCTCGTCGCCAAAATCAAACAAAAGCAGCCTCCAAAACTGGAATTTCAACTCCTGATTTAACTCTTTTCTGTCACGGTGGCCTAATTGTTCGGAAACTGCGTGTGTGCTTATAAGTTCACTGTGTTTTTACAAAGTAAGGAAAGCAAAGTTCGTGCTGTCCCGCGGCCTACAAATTTCCCAGGAATCCGGAGCTCCGTCGCCAAGGCAATCAAAACCCGGACTACAATGGCAGAAAACAACACAAGTCCTACGATACTACTTGAGGCCCAGGCTTGGTTAATGGCGCGATCTTTTTACCAGTGGCGGCACTTGGCGCTATTTTGGTGAGGCAGAACTAGGCTTATTCACCAAAACAAGTTGCGTTACGGTCTATACTCACCAAGAAACTGGTTTCACTAACTGAGTAAACACGCAATTTAGTGTATTTTGGTGAATTGGCTTAACGTCTTCCTCGCCAAATTTTTGCCACTAATCGCCGCCGCTTTTTTTCTTACTTTTTTCTACTTTTTCTCTCTTTCTTTTGTTCTGTTCTAAACTCCTTTTAATATATCGATCTCTTGCACACCCCAGATTAAGAACTACGATTCTATGGGTAAAAGTTTTAGCTATTTGTAGGTAAAACTGGCTATAAGAAAATTTACGAGACTGACTGTTTTGCAAAAGTATTTCAGACTAACGAGTTCTTAAACAAACATGTTTTTGGAAATATTTAAACTTCATTTGTTATTTTTTAAATTTCGATGGAGTCGCAATCGTGAAGTTCTTGCATAACACTAGTCTGAACTAAATGGGGTGTTGTTGTCCTAACACAGTTGATTTACGGCCGACAATGAAAGATAACGCCCTTGTGAGTGAAGTAAAAACTACTAATGAAACAAGATAGGACGAATGCCGGTTTCAACAAGCGCCAACTTTTCGGTAATGGCTATTCTCTAAAATGGCATTCGTCCTCGTGCATATTGTAATTAATATTTGTATTTGTGCATGTTGTAATTAACGTTCAGGGCTGTACATATTGTAATCTGCATGGGTATTTATCAGGCCTGTAGCTAGGATGAAGGGACAACTGGGGAAAACGCCACTGTAGGTCCCGGCTTAGCCACAGGCCTGGTACTTATTGTTTCTATATTGTAACCTACATTTGTACTTGTTTCTACATTGTGATCGACATTTGTACTTGTTTCCACATTATGATCGACATTCATACTTGTTTCTATATTGTGATCGACATTTGTACTTGTTTATATACCGCAACTGCTATCCCGACTTGTTACATAGTAGATTCTCGTTATGACAAATATAATATAGATAAAACGAATATAGAATATATATATATAGATATAAAAAATATAGAATGGATACTGAATATATATAGAGAGGGAAAGAGATAACGAATATAGAAGAGAGAGAGGGATGGATGGATGCATACATACGCACGCACGCTGTTATGAAACTAAGCCCAATCCCATTCAAGTACCATTAAGATAATGCATTAAAATTTCCGATTTCACGAAGTATATTTTTGTAAATCCCTTTATAGCAAAAATTTTTATTCAAGAATCAAAAGAATTTTTTCTCAATTGCTTAAACAAGGAACTTCGAATGCAGAGAATGCAAAATGTAAAAAATAAGTGTACATTTTTTTAAGCGAATGTCGATGAAGAAACAAGTGACATTTGAACTGACCTTTTCCAAGCCTTAATATTCTTTTTCTACTATCTAATTCTAGTTTCCAGTTTTACATTCTCTGTCATTCTGTCTCTACACGTGACAATGAAAGGGGTATTTACTGTCTATTCTGCATTTGTCTGTGTCCGGTGTTAGTTGTGATTTTCCTAAATCTCAATTTCGTTGCCATTTTCCAATGTTTCATATGGGGTCAGCGTTATGGTCCTTTAATCTTCCCTTCCACAATTTTCTATCCAATGCCTCTTCCCTACTCCATCCATACTCTTCAAGATCTTCCATCACTTTATCCTTCCACCTCAGCCGTGGTCTTCCCCTCTTCCGTATTTTTTGTATTTTTTTTAACTATAAACAGTAAAACCTCTCTACAACACTATTATATGGACTGAGAAAAATTATCGTTGTAGAGGGATTTATCGTTATATCGTTATATAGTAGGAAGGTTTTCCTGTATATG
>QLNU02015359.1:8395752-8447805 GCA_006491805.2 Dysdera silvatica
TTGATCGTACCATCCTCTCTAGGGCTTGTTTCCCCCTAGGGCAGTGGTTCCCAACCTTTTTCAAGCCGCGACCCACTTTTATAGTAGCCAAGTAATCCGCGACCCCCTTTTATAGTAACCAAAAGATCCGCAACCAGACCCCCACGACCATCGCCGTACCATTTGCATAATAAAAGCATTTTTAACAGAGTAAAGAAAACACATTAAATATAAAATTATATTATATTAATTATATATATGTTATATTATGTATATTATATTAATCATGTTATATTAATTTATATTACAGATATAAAATTAACAACCATTAATTAGAATCAAACAACAATATAAATTAGATATTGTCGTTCGTAGCTCAGTGGGTAGAGCCTCCGCCCGGCAAGTGGAAGGTCGTGGGTTCAGGTCCCACCGAAGGCAGAAATATTTATTTTCTTTCGAACGTTTCACCATCTAATCACGCCATACCATCGGCGCTGGTATCACTACGCCAATAAACGTTGATTGATATTGTTGTTTGATTTAATCTGCGTAGTGTTCGATTTACATAAATACATTAGTAGAATATTGCAATGTGTGTAGCCATGTTGAAATGTAAAAGCGTTGGAAACATTTGGTATCAATTTTTTTTTAAAGAAAGTGCAACTAAAAATTGTTGTGGCGACCCCACAGAACCAGTTCGCCACCCCCCTGGGGGTCGCGATCCCCTGGCCTAGGTCTTCCATATCTCGCATCTTCTTCTGGACTCGCTGCTATCTACTGACTTGCGCAGGTGGGTGTTGATGGGGGTTGCATCCCCCCCAGTGCGATGCAATCTTGTATATTTAACATATAAATATATGAGTTGTAGCTCTGTAACCCCTCCCATTAAGCCTATAACCCTCCCCTTATGAACTTTCTGCCTACGCCACTGGTTCTTGAACTCGCTGAGTTACTCATGCGGTTCGAGTGTACATCGTGGCCACATCTTCACAGATTACTTAACGTAATGAAATAGCAGTCAGATTTGTCCGTCCATATTAACGGCGCTCTATATATTGGTCTCGGGAGGCTACCATCTACATACGCTCACAAAATGCTCAATGTGTCCATAGGCCATAAAATTCTAATCATTTTTATACCTAATATAAAAAAATTTGCGTACAATTTCGCTGTTCTTATTCTGTTCTAATTAAGATGTATTTTTGTGTTACAACGAAGGATATATATATATTATAAAACACTCCCTCGCTAACAGGGGATATTTAAAATCACAAATAATTTAATCAGCGTGTTCTTAAATAATTATAAATACGTTTATCTTAAAACCATATAGACGGCTTCACTTCGTTTTCTTGGCGCAGTATGACCCTTGCTGTTTTTGCGCCATAAAAATATAACCAACTAATACGATCCTGTATCGTCCCGTTAACACGGGTTCGATGTGCAGTTCAAGCAGGTTCGAACGGGTTCAAACGGGTTCAATGTGCAGTTCGATGTTAATGTTGCAGAATGTGTGCATTTTTTTCTGTCAATCGAAGACCGGAGATTGATTCTCTGGGAGAAAGGGGTTCCGATTGCTGAGAAAACTCTCGGTTTGGGCGCATCATAACCTCATTTATCCTTGCGCCATATAACACACACACAAAAAACTAATTCATAATATAAAACATTGAACTATAAGCGAAATCCGATAAAAAAAAATGCAAAAATAAGCAAAATACTAAAAAAATAAATAAATACGCAAAATACTAAAAAAATAAATAAATACGCAACAATAATATTATGAAGATGAAGTGCAATCGCAATAACGAATAGTCAATTTGTTGTAGGAGTCAACTCGTTAAGTAATAGAAAGCGTTATATCATTTAAAACATATAACCTGCGATTTTTTTCTTTCTTGCGCGAGTTTTATATTCATGCGAATTTTAAATTTACTGTGAATTCAGAACTCGAGGTGAACTTTCAAACAATTGGCGACTGTTTAGAGTTTTCGGGAGTTCGTTGGCGATCTTTGGTGTAAATTCTCAGCGCACTGTAAACGTGGGGCGCCTCCCGTTACTTACTCGTGCAAAAGCTGTCTACAGAAGTGATTGAGCCGAACTTTCGGTCTCTTTATTTGATCAATTTCCACGTTGTTAAGTGTTGCCAGAATTTACTCATCTCTTCCAGCGGACGAAGAGGTTGCTTTGTTTATATTTTTTCCTTCAGAAGCTTTTTCCGTTTTCCCGAAATGCCGCTTTCCTGAGTCTCAGAAGTGTGAATTTTTCAGAGAATAGCGCTAACTATGGATAAAGTTCTCGGAAAGTGATACCAAACTTAAATGTGCGTGTTGCCAAATAATTTTGAATTTATTTTACAACAATGAGTTGCTTTTTCTGAGCTATGTCATCCAATGGCTTTAGAAGTATCAGTGTTCCTACGCAAGGTGTGAAGCCAATTCCATCAATTTGTAAATTTTGAATCGTATGTATTCAATGAAATGAGGAAAATAGTCTTCCACTGTGGCATAACCAGTGCGCGAATTGGACCAACATGTACCGGAACGGGGATCCGGTTCAAATGAACGGTAAAAAGCGTCCCGGAGTATGTTGTGCTTTCGTTCACGTAAGATAATATTCCAATTAGGCGTTTCTTCATTTGTTTTTGAAAAACCGAACCACGTGTGATATGTCGTGAAAGCAAAATCGGGCCGCCTTTCCCCAAGGATACTGTTAAAACGTTTGGGGATAAAATGACTTCACTTTGCCCAGCCATTTCCGAAGACCACCATTAGTCTCCTATTCGTAAATACCTCTAAATTTATCTCGGCCCACTAACATGCCTTTAAATAATTATGGAAATTAAAATTACAAAATATTATTTATAATATTTAATAGCATATATAATAACATTTGATTCAAATTACTTTGTCTACAGTGAAATTGATGTGCATTTCAGTCAATTTCACGATTTAATGGTGATGATTTCACCAACTGATTTACTAATTGCACAAAAATTTCACAAATTTATGTGCGCTTTTACTACCACCGTAGCTGCTTTTATTAGTAGTGCAGCAGGAAATGTATTTAAATATCACAAAAAATTTTAATGATTCACTTTCAAAATAAGTTATCGTAAGGAAATAGATTTAGAAGTGATTAATTATAAAATTCTTCGTTTCACTAACTTTAATAAACGTCGGAGGAAAACTATTACACCCTACTGATTGGTTTCAATGAGTATTTGCTTAACAGAACCGAAATAGAATGACAAGAACTCTAGCACGTATACTCTACTCTTCTTCAGTGACAATTAAAGATGACTGACTGTCATATACCTTGCAAATCACGTGAGAGTACTTTAAGCACATCACTAGCGATATTTGGGGTAAAGAATTACAGATGAACCGGCAAGGAGCTTGGAGATTTTTTCGGAAGAGAGGTTCGCAGGATGACGGATCCAGAAATCATTCTCCTGAGATATGCTATAACCAAAACGACAGGCGTTGCACGGAGCTCAACGAAACTGACAAGTATCGGGAGGCTAGGATTGTTTTTCGAGCTTTCCATGGCCGAAAAGACCCTACTGGAAGGCTAGAACTTCCCAGATTGAGTCTTCTCGGAAAGCCCATCAATTACAAGCCTCCAAGACACAGAGACCCCCGCTATCGAAAAGCCCAATTAAAGTTGCACAATATATTAGACAGACCAAGGGGGTCTGTGGCGATTATCTATCACATCTGTATGTAAGTAAACTATTTCAGTATTTATATTTCTCTAAATAGAGGATTTTTTATTCCCTTTTTTTTTGCAGAAAAGTGAGTTTCCACAAAATATTTACAACCAGTGTTAATTAAGTACAGTGAGTTTTTTTTGCATCTACCGCACTCAAGGTTTCCACAAATGGTTACGACGCGCCATTTTAAGAATTTTAAAAATTATTTAGTGCCAACGGACGCCAGGCTCTCTCTCTGGCGATTTTATAAAATTCGTTAAATTCCCCGAAATTGTATGTGTAAAATTCATGGTCGGAAGTGAAGCGGCGGATTCAGTACATATTGTGCGTTCGCGCAGACCTGACGCCTGATACCGTTAGCAGACGGGTTAGTCCATTGCAGTTTAGGGAAGGGCGTCTTGCCGAAACTGGTTTTCCGCGAGGGAAAAACCAGTTCCTCCAAGACGGCCTTCCCTAAACTGCAATGGACTAACCCGTCTGCTAACGGTATCACGCGCCAACTGAGCGCGAATGCACAGTACAGTTCCTGTGAATTTAACTCATTTTAAAAATTCGTCAGAGAGAGTCCGTTAACATAAATTAATTTTAAAAATTCTAGAAATGGCGCATTGTAGCCATTTATGGAAACCTTAAATGAGGTTCAGATTGTCTTATTCAAGATATAGTAAAAGAAAAAAATGTTATTGGTTCTTATCGTAAAAAATCCGGTTTCCGGGCACTGCCTTCAGTTCAATAGTGTTTATTACACTACATGGTTATAGGGGACGTTTTATCTTCTAGATCAGTGGTTTCTGCACTTTTGTGGGTCGCGACCACGTCTTGCTAGGTTCCTCCTACGTTTTAGATCCCATCTATTACCACCAGGGAAGAAATAATGGTTCAATAATAGTGTGAATATGATTGATTGTTTGGCTTTTTTATGGCGCAAGAGCATCTGGGCTATACTGCGCCAAAGTGTGAATATGAAATTTTCAAGTATATATTTTGTTTGTGCGTAGATTCATTTATAACGTATGTCTGACAATCCCATTCTGACCATTGTCTCAATAAGTGGTCCTCAACCTGAAACCCCCAATAAAGGCGTAAGCAGTCGAGAAAATTCAATATGTAGCAAAATAATTTAGTTTCTATAATAAAACGTTTTGGGTTCATTGCTGCATTTTATAATATGATGCATGATTATCAAAGTTACATTTCATACTTTAAAATTTGTTGTTATATTCAGTGATGGGTATTTAAAGTTCTAACGATAGATTTCTATATTAAGAAAATATTAAAAACCGCTTCTGTACTGTCCAAATGCTCTCTCTACGACGTCCAATAAAAACTTTCTGATTTTCAAAAGTTTTGGAAACTGATTCGTATTTGAACTGCATTTCAGTTCATTGCTAGTTATATCGAATTATGTCTCAAATGTACAAAACAATATATATATATATCAGAGAATAGAAAAGTAAATTTTACATTCTCTTGATTGCGGACACGGGGATATAGGCAAATATGTCTTATTCAGTATCCCCAACAACTCCTTTTATTTTGTCGGTAGAATTCAAGACCTCCCGGTATATAATTTCACATATCACGTTATATGTGATGCATAGTTTTAGATCCAACTTTCTACACAACATTCAATTTGTGTCTTAAAATATTGCTACTAACTTTAGTTTATCTTACGCTGTAGTGTTTGATGATATTGATATAAGCGTTTGAAGACGTCTGATCGTAATTTATTGAGAAACAATTTATCCATAAAATATATTTCGTTTCCGCAATATATTTACTGCTTATAAGCTGAATAATATTAAAACTACTGTATAATCATTATGACAACAATTAATAAGTGTCTGAGATTATATAAATTCTAAAATTTTAAAATAATCAAACCATGTTGAAACAGCAGCAGTACCATGGCAACTCACTTGGCTTAGATTCAAGCGTAGGTAGATAAATTTAGAGATTTGTGGCGCAGTTCAAAGGTCCCTATAAGTTCTTGGTCCCATTTCATGATCATTAATAATACAATTTAAGTGTAAATATAGACATACATTTTTAGTAGGACTTACAGTAGTAATATAAACTTGACTTGCGGCTATGCTTTCTATCACTTTATATTTCTGATCTGCCTGTTCAAATCGAAACGTTTCTATATTAAATAAAAAAAATCAATTTAGCAACTGTTCATAATATGTAACCATGCAACGTATAATAGATTGCATAACATATTTGTCATTAATAAATTATTAATCCTAATATGATTATCCCGTTTTTTAATTGAATTTGTCCGACGTCTGTACATCGAACACACAAAACGGATCACAAAGTAATACATTAAAAATAATTTTAAAAGTGTAGTCATATAGAATAAAAAATATATTTTTGAATTTATGGATATTGACTAATATTTGTAATCTATTTCATTTCAAACTATTTGCAAAAGAACCTCTGTGTTGATTCGAGCTGGTTGGTGTTTTTTTAGACGTAGGCAACTATTATATTATAGATCCATTAGAGTGGGTGGAATTCTGGGGAAATAACCGCAATTGGCCTTTGTGTAAAGTGCCTCTGACTCATATGTTTAAAGAAATGGGGAGCGACTGCCCTTCTTCTCCCCTCTTTGGCGATTTATAACAAATATAAACCTGCAATTTTCTTTTCAACTAATGTTATGGCAAAATCTAGCCATCTCACTGAGTAGTGACCGATTATCAGGGAATGATGGAATAATTTAAATTAAAAATTAATTTAAGAATATATCAAGCAGTCTTTAGAAGTCATAGAATTAAAAAACAATATTTTCTTATATTAATTTCGCTTGCAGTAGCTTCTAAATTATCCGTTATGTGACATACTCGTATCATTCGAAGTTCCACAGAGGGGCTGAAGACTGAACAACATTAAAATATAAAAAGTAGCACATGAGTGCCCATACGAGTATTTCTGGGGGGGCTGAGAAACGTTAAAAGCACTTCTAGTAGGGGGGGGGGGCTGAGAGAAATTATCTCCTCAAAGCTGTCGAGAATTTTTGTGAATGTACAAGATACCAAAACGCTACAAAAATAATTGATACTACCTGACAATTAGTAATGAGCTAAAAAGTACCTTATTTTAAAATGTGAATGTAAAACTTTTGAAAGTAAATGCATAGCAGAATCGGGGAAATCAAATTTTTGAACGGCTAGGGGGGCTCTTTCCCCCCCTCCCCAGACAGAACCTGTCACGCATGGCCGCGTAAGAAACTCAGGACTAAATACGGTTGAACTCGATATAACGACAAACCGGTTGTTACGTCCAAATTCTGAAATCTCTTTATGGAGCAAAATAATCTTACTACATAAGATTAACTTCGTTTTGCTTGATTATGACGTCATAAACTCTTCCGAAAATTCATATATCACGTCCGAATTAGTCGCTATTGTGCATTCAAATTTGGTGGCTGTTTCATGCTTTCTGTATATGTTTCTCGAAATTTTTTCTCCGGTTTCTCCACATTCATGATTCCATATTAAAATTACTGATTGCTAATGCAGTTTGACGCGTATGAAGTTTTTACTATTCCATAGTTCATTTTTGCATTTTCATGTGTTTAAATATTATTATTTTTTTATTGTGTTAATCCGTATTTTTCATAAAATGAACAAGATGTTAAAGTAGACGTCCATGTAATCACCAGTAATGCCAGATCCAAAACTTAAAATTCTGTGCATCCCAGCATTTTAAATTTATTTACCAGTTATAGGGGTCGGTCAAATATTATATAAGAAACTTTGGGGGAGGAGGAGGGAGCTGAGATTTGCTTATTTTTTCTGACAAAGGCGAGTGGGGGGGGGGGAGTCTGAAGCGTGCTTAGGTAAAACACAGGAAATAATAAATCTAGCGAGTAGTCAAGTAATCAAAGTCAAATCAAAGTCAAATCAAGGTAATCAAAGCCAAATCAAAGTAATCAAAGTCAAATCCAAGTAATCAAAATCCAAGTAATCAAAATCAAAGTAATCAAATCAATCAAGTCAAAGTAACAACCACCCTGACTGAACTGCAATACTTAAGTATACGACATATTACGAATAGAAGATATGAAATATAAAGTAATAAATAAATATAAAGTAATAATAAACAAATGACGTAATCGGTAACATTTAATTATTTAAACTAGTGAAACTCAACCTTTTTTTTATACCTCGAGACGCCCTTCCATGTTTCCCATGTCACCTCTGACAGTGTTAAATTATAATTACTGTTCCATGTTTTACTGAATGCATTTTAGCAAATCCACTTCTTATTTATTATACATTATTTGCTTACAATGTCAGAAGTATTAAGAATAAAAATGTAATAAGGCACTTTATTATGCCACCAAAATAGCTATTAATGGGGAATTAAAACTTTTTTAAATGTGATAATTTGCTGTGATTGCTCCCTATTTAGAAATAAGCGTTTCATATTATAATAAACTTGCAAATAAGTGCTTAGTATTACGATAGAAACGTAAATAATACAGTAAGTGCTCAATATTCAACAACGTAAACCATGGAGTAAGTACGACGTAAGTGCAATGTAAGCAATGAATAAGCACTCAGTATTATAATAAAAACTCAGGTATTATAATTTATATCACACATTGAATTCTTATTTCAAAAACTTATACCAAAAAATTGGAGGGCCAAAATCTTACGTAAGCAATGGGGAGTCAGGCATGTGGTTATTTGTTTCTTATAAAAGGGAGGAGGAGGAGGAGGAGGAGGTAGAATAAAATGACTGAAAATATGCTTACGCAATATTTGTACAGCCCCTAGCTTAAAACGTTCACCAGTCTCTCGAATACCGTTATCACAGAGTCTGACTGTATGCATATATTTCAAATAGGCAGGATTATAGGCACATTGCTAGTAATTAATTTTCTTCGTTTTCTTGATTTGCACATATAATAATTTCTTCGGTGTACTTGAAAATTAAAACTGGCTAATTTCTTTTTCTTTTTTACCTGTTCGTCCTTTTTTCCATATCCATATTATCCGACGTTTCGATTATCCGATGTGTGGTTCCGTTTTTCTCGAATAATCGAGACTCTCCTATATTTATTTTACGTTGTGTGCATTTATTTATTTTTTGCGATATTGGAACTGCCATTTTGAAAATGTTTGTTTATTCAATCTACGGAGCGATACAGGCTTGAGAAGGTTATCGTAATATTAACGATAAATTACGTTTGCCCTTCTTGAAAATCCTTAAATATCGACGAGATACGATTTTATGAGCTTCACACGTCGTAAAAGGCATTAAAACATTTTTTATGACGCTCATCGTTTAACGCCAGGATTTCCGATGCATCGCCAGATTTGGTACTCCGGAAACACTCCTTTATAATGACGTGTTTTTTCTTCGCTTTGTTTTATAAGGGTTGTAAGTATCCGCAGATTTCCAAAAGTTGCATTTCAAAATGCAAATTTAACCTCGGGAGATAATGCAAACTTAATTAAGATAATTAATAAAAACATGTTTGCTTGCTATAGAGCAGTGGTCATCACACTCAGTGCCGGCTTACGCGGCTTATACATATTATTTATATGGGCTCTAGGACGGGAAGATAGACTGGGCCCCTAAAAATGAGGCCCTTGCTATATTCAGCCAATAAATCATGAGTTTTTCTTTGAAGACCGTTGTTTTAATATTTAAGTTTATCGCTGATGAAAACTTATGGAACAATTACGAATAAATAGGGTTATAATAAATCTTAAATTTAAATACCAGGCCTTTGCAAGACCCCAAAACCGTGGCCTTCTAGACCAGGGTCCACTTAACCCACACGTAAATCCGGCACTGATGACATTGTTTACGCGTCCGTACCCTGTGACATCGCAAGCCTGTCATGAGGGTGATGCGAACCCGGTCCGTGTACAGCATGTCAGATATAATGAGGAATAAAAGGTACGGGATTAATTGTTTTTATTGTAAAATGTTTTTTCGAAGCTGGTTTATTTTGATTTATATTTTGGATATTTTCAAGTGGGAGGTTTTCAACGCAACCCCATTCTTATGTACGTCACTATCGTAAACGACGAAGAAATAAAATAATTTTGATCGCTGCATTTCTTCTAAAAAGACAATGGAGTTTTTGCCAATTTGAACGATGTATATCAGCGAGTGGGTTTTACTTCTAGAAAACTTGTTTCATGGCCGTTTTATTCAGGGTGTTTGATGACCATGTGGAAAATCTGTAAAAGTCAGAGAAATTTGGAGTGCGAAAGGCTAAATCAGAGGAATTTAAAACCCAGTGTTATCGCAAATGGCATATTAAAATATCTTTCTGAACTTCCATGTTTTTGTACTGCATTCAGAGACGTCTCGAGAATACCTCCATTGTGGGAGAAGCACATGACCTCCCAACTACCCAAAAGCATTGAAAAAGACATATATATGTTATTTACTGTTAAATAAACAAAAAACACACATCTCTCGCACCACTCTTGAAACTTCTGCCTGTTCGCTGTAAAGATATAGCTACATATTTACCCTCCAGTTTCACAGCAAGTTTGAGAGCCCAGCACTATGGTTAGTTGCCAATTGAGTTTAAGAGAAGAAACACCCGAAAAAACGCCCTGGTTTCTTCTTAGTAGCACTTAGAATGAGAAGAGGAAGGGGCGAAGTCCCCGAATCTGTGATTCTAGTGTTCTATCGACTGTACACTATACCTTAGACGTGGAAACGGAAATAACTGTTAACAAAATGGGCAGTTATAATCGCAAATTTTTCCGACCAACGAAAGCAAAAAAGTATTTTTCTCCAAGTAACCCTCGAGTTTCCAACGTCATAAAATTTTCCAATTGCCTAAAGGTGAAAGGTCCAGAATAAAAAAAAAAAAATATTCCATCTTTTTCCTCCCGAGAAAATCTAAATTTTTGCTAAACTGGCAATTTAAATTGCATGAATTTCCAAAGAATTAATTATTCATCCCGTTTAACCGCATTTTCCCAACTTGGGACATGATTTTTCCGAATAGAGGGAGACTTCCGTCCGTCCCCACCACCGTAAGTCCGGTCCTGGCTACATTGGCTACTGAAAATTTTGAAAACCTTGTATCTTTCAATAAACTTCCTTCAGAACACTACTTTTTACCCCAAAAATTCAATAATTTGTGTAAAATTATTCAGCTCATATTTATCAGGAAAGAATGTTTGCCAAACCTGATCAGCCAGTTTCCTTTCTCTTGTTTTTATCTATGTTTAATACTTTTAAAACGCAATAAAAATGAAGCCTCAAATTTTTCTGCGATCATGTAACCGAACCCGCTTTTATACTGCTGAATGAAAATGCCTTTGCAAATATTTAATTAATGTAAATGGTTTTTGTAAATATTTAATGTGGATGTTTAATATAAAGGGGGGATTTTTTTTACAATTTTTGTATTTGGAAATTCACTACGATAGGATTATAAACGACTTTGATTTGTGCTGGTGGATTCTTATGGACTTGAAACTTGTTTTAATTGAGCGAATTTAAGTACGCAGTAACGTGTTCACTGTAATTAGCGACTGAAAATTCATTAAGATTTGGACCGGAAAACCTTGAAAAGTCAGAGAAGTTTGAAATTGAATTTGGCCAGAGACCATGTTGGTTCCGGATAATGACATGGAAGTCCAACGTGACACTATTTCACCTCACTCTAGTATGTTTCTATTGACGTAACCGGCTTTAAATTCTTACAGGGACCGCCAACCAAATATACTCTCGTATACTCCAATTTAATATCCCAAATTGAATATAGCCTCCAACCTAGTGATCGGCACGTCCTTCATTTGTAAATTTTGTTTTAATTGGGTAGGACTGAGGCTCTTAAAAAAGGGAGCTGGCGCATATCCGTCAGTTTGTTGCCATTGTATCACGTGATCGTGGTTGGAAATTGTATTTACTGGCGACATTTTAAAAGTTGCGCCAATGTTTACATTCGTCGGATATACACTGTGTCCGTGAAGTCATGGTGCACTTTTGACCGGTCACAGGAAATCAACGAAACAAGATAGAAATGTGAAATCTTCACCAAATAAAAGGAAAACTATCCAAGTTTCATACCTATTCAGTGCAGTTTGATGTGGCCTCTATTTGTTGATAAACGATATTCAAGTTCTTCCTACAAATGGTTAAGGACGTCTGGTGTAACAGAATGAATAACATGTGTACACTTTGGTCACGGATTCGAATTTAGCAAGCCACAGAACACACTGAACTTTCCTCTGTAACGTCCACATCTTGACTGGCGTGGGCTGATCCACTGCCGCGCAGCTCGTGGTGTTGCGTCATCACCTGTGTGGCATACGCTTGCACATCATGTAAATTGGCCGGAAACTTTGGAGAGTTTGTTCTATTTGGCAGAAGATTTCACATTTCTATCTTGTTTGATTTCCTGTAGTGATAGTTTGCTTGGCATATTCATTTGTGTATCTTACATATCTCGACGTTTCATTTTCCTCCGTTTTCATCGGAACGAAGACGAAAAAATGGCATAGGAAAGGGAAAAATCGCATTAAAGTTGGACAGATATTTTTCTCGTATTTGTCGAGATTCTGCTTTTGTGTTCGTAAAAAGCGTGAAATTCTTAATATAGTTAAATAGTGAACTAAACTTAACCTGCAGATTGCTCGTTTTAGCCGTGCTCGTATTAAGTTCGACTGTACAGATAAACTTATTTTAAGTGGGGTACCAATAAAGGAAAACTTCGGGAACGGATGCTAACGGACCAACTGTTTTGTGCTGGAGTATAATTTGTTCCTTTAATGGCTAAGTTTTGAATTTCTAATATTCTAAATCCGTGGTTTTCAACCGTGGGCCCCTTCTTACCTATCTCAAGATGTCATTTCTCCTTTTCTACACCCTTTAAGGTGGTTTTGTATAGAAGTGTAATTATCACCGCAGTTTGAGTCTACCAATGTGAATCTCCAATTCCCGTCCAGTATATCGTGAGATTCCGCCACGGAGAAATTCTCCCTGGCAAAGAAACCCTCTTTTCAACCAAAGGCAGCTCTTCAAGGGGATGGCGGCGAAATTGAAATGGTTTTTTAAATTTTTATTATAATTAAAATAATTTTAAAATGTATCATTACCATGGTACGATGCATCGATTGTACGCACAGTAGCCACGTTTTCAAGGGAGACCTTACCACGTGGATCCTATGCAAATGTCTTTCCACGTGAAGCTCAAATCCAATTTGAATTTTTAAAGTTCTTTCGCATTCTACAATTTACCTCATTCCATCTTTCCACTCTTTCTGTTCTCCATTTTTCATAATTTAGAAAATACCTCTATCTATACAATTTCGTTGATCCAGGAAAAATAACTCAATTAGTTATGTTGTCATTACGTTACCGTATTTATATCATTAATAATACTGTTAATGCTTTACCATATTTCTTTCTATTCTCATTTCTTACTGTAAATTTTATTTCTTTCTTTATTTTTACCTTAGCTCTTATTTTTTATTTTATTTCCTTTTTATTCAAAAAATTCACATGCTTTCTCGCCAAGATACATTTGTAGCAATGTTTGTCTATCTGTCTGTATGTCCGTCCGTCTGTTGGAATACAATAGGATCTAACCAATAACAATTCACATTCATATTTTAAATATAATTCAATATATATATACGCATTTTTATTTTCCGAGAAGCAGCAAGCGCTTCATCTTGCATCACTTTCCCTTCTGCTTCTATAATGGTTCATATCTATCTCACCAGTCTGCAAATTAAATTGGAAAAATACATCTACACGATGGTTTGATGAAAGATGACCTCATTTTAGTCTTATATGTGTCGTGGGGTTTCCTTTCATTTTCGAATATCTCCCATCCTAAGATTTGCAGGAATAGAATATGCAGTATGTATAAGATAAAAATATGATAGTATAAATGATATCCAATGTAATATTAGATAGTGGTTACAGTATTCCGCTCTTAGTAGTATAAATAATATATGATGTATTATTTAATGTAATGTTATAATTATGAAAAGAAACTTTAGATGGCGCGAACACGTAAAAATAATGAAAGAATTATGACATTAAAAAGACTATAAGCACCAAAGCTGAAAACAGGATTTACATGGGGCCCTTGGCAATTTAGCAGATCAGGCCCTCTAATCAATTACATTTAATAACAAATTATGTTCTTTTAAGTTATTAAAGTTCCATGCAGGACCCCTTTAAAATCCGGGCACCTGCGTATTTACACCCTGCCCCCGGCTCCAATGAGAACCTAGAAGGAAGAAAAGAAGTGTGGTACCCCACGAAATGATGGCTGGATTGAGACTAAGACGACTTCAGAAGAAAGAATAGGTTCTTCGTTATAGAGGAAATTCTAAAGCATAGAAGTCGGGAAATATGAATAAATCAACTAATGTCAAACAATCAACGTTTATTGGCGTAGTGATACCAACGCCGATGGTATGGCGTGATTAGATGGTGAAACGTTCGAAAGAAAATAAATATTTCTGCCTTCGGTGGGACCTGAACCCACGACCTTCCACTTGCCGGGCGGAGGCTCTACCCACTGAGCTACGAAGGACAATATATAATCTCTTTACGAACGTATATATATTGTTGCCAGTTATTTCGCAGAATGGTGTAGTACATAGACTACTATTTAAACCAAATTGCAAAGAGACTGGTATTAAATTGATCGAAATGCCCGTTGCAGCATATGTATTTATTTTATATAAATCGAACACTACGCAGATTAAATCAAACAACAATGTCAATCAATCAACGTTTATTGGCGTAGTGATACCAACGCCGATGGTATGGCGTGATTAGATGGTGAAACGTTCGAAAGAAAATAAATATTTCAACGTTTCTCTCTTTTTGGTAATGTGCTGCTTCCAAGAGGCAGTATCATAAACTACTTCAGAACGATCTCAGAGTGCCCATCAGAACGTACCCTTCATCTGAAGGCATCAGGGCGTGTCGAATGAATAAAAGTTCGTTTTCTGTCTTTGGAAAAGTTCAAGAGATAAGTTTTTCAACACTGTTTATTCATTATTAGAAATTACGTGTTTACATTGAAACTAAGCATTATGTACACCCAAATACTAACAGTTGCTCTGTTAGTATACTCCCAAATACTAACAGTCGTCTCACGACTCATTCCAATAAACAGAGGGTTATTTTTTTCCATGATGACGTGTCGCGTTATATGGAATACCAGTATTTCATAATACCCGAAATGAGCTCCTACTGTTTCATTTAACCCGACAAAATATTTACTACCCCTTTCAATAGACTTTTATTTTAGAAAGAAAAAACTATGGTAATATGTATCCGTTCTTTCGAACCTTTCAGTTGAGTCCTTATTATTTTTTCTGCTGTTTATGAGGTTCTCATCGAGTTTGCATGGAAGGTGTAAGTCATGCAGAAAGCATAATATAGGTACTGTGTCATCGCAACTTGGATATGATCAATATAACAATGGCCAATCATGTCACTCTTGTTTGCTTACTGCCCTATTGCTCATATATGATTCAACCCCTTGATAAGGGTTTCATGTGTCCATTGAAATCTCATTGCAGTTAGGAAGTGAAAACCGTTTTAAGGGACAGCATACAATCCTTGAGTGTGTATGACATGATGAAGCTATTTCGCCGAGCTTAACTCAAAGTGGAAAGTAGTTACATAGCAGTTAATGGCTTTAAAGCCACTGGAATATTCCCTCTAAATAGGAATGTCTTTTCCAGTGAAATTTTTTTTGTTTCCACAGCATACAGAAAGATCTGAACCTAACTATGACTCTGACAATCCCCAAACTGATGAGGAACTAAGGCGTGTTTCGGCAGAACTTGTGCTTGTTCATCTAAAAGTCTTCAAAGCAGTTTGGTTCAATCCTCAGAAATATCGCCGTCACCATCGAAAAAGAAGACTTCCAATAGGGGTAAAAACCGCTGGACATCCTGTGTCCATTCTCTCTATAAAAAATAGGTGGAGGTCAAGCTCAGTGCTGAGCAACAGCCAAAGAGGACCAAGTATCTGAAAAGCAAGAACAAAAATACGGAGAACCCCCAACCGAAAAGTAAATTTACTAAAAAATTAAACAAATTCTAAGGACTCCAGCACTGATGTGGAATCATTTCGATGGATCGTCTGAACTGAACTTCGTGACCTTTGAAATACCAGACGATACGGATGCAGAATGTTCGTTCTTCAATGGAAATTTTTCCGAAGACAACAGTGGAGAGATCTGGATAAAATATTTTGTTTGCTCTCTGTTGGCCCACATTGATGGTGCTGGCGCAGGGACAACTCCTTACATTTGTGAGATGTGCAAATGAATTGAACTATATTTTGATCGTGCTTCCTTTTGTACCAATAAATCTGGTTTTTTTTTGGTTTTTTTCGTTTTCTTCATTTTTAACCTGTATTTCATATTACCCTACTATCTCATAATACCCTCCAAATGAGTTTTTTTTTTAATTTTTTTGTTTGCATGTGATAAAATTCTATGAAGTAATTTTTGACTGTAAATAACTAATCACAAATTGTTGAAGTTTGTATTTGTATTTGAGTTCGAGTTTTGAACATCATCAGGCTGTGGTATTGCCTCAAATGTAAATGGTATTCCATAATACCTGAAGTTTCTATGTCATTACCTTTATCAGAGTTAACACAATTGCGGACAGGTGACACGTTGAAAATTGCGAACCCTAAGAAGGGTAATATCATACAAAGCATTAAATACGAAGAAAAGAAGCATCGTGCCTGTGCCTTGGTGGCTAAGCTGGTTAAACTACTCCGGTTCATAAAAATGTTCCCCAGTTCGAGTCCAAGCTAGACAGATATCTTTTTTTTTTTCTTCTTCACAAAAAAAAATCTTCAGTCTGAACTTACACATGGGTGTCAAAAAATTATGAGTCAGAGGAGTAGTTTTAAAAGGATCGCAAAAGAAATCTATTTAGGCAGAGAAGAGTGGGTGAAAGAGGCTTAAAGAGGCCCGGATCCGACAGGGCGAGCTGGGCCGCCGGCCAAGCGGCCATCGGGCCGGTGCGTCTTCATGGGCGATAAGACTCGCGCCTCCGAATGGATAAGGACTCGCGTCTCCGAATGGATAAGGACTCGCGTCTCCGAATGGATAAGGACTCGCGTCTCCGAATGGATAAGGACTCGCGTCTCCGAATGGATAAGGACTCGCGCCCTCCGATAATTTAAGGTCTGCGCTCTTTGAGAGGACCCAGTCCGACCCTGCTCAGGAACTAGAGTGACAGAACATAATAATAATAATAATATTATTATTATTATTATCTTACTTTGGGCAATATGTAGCGGACATCACCTTTAGGTGAAATTTTTGCATTATTAATCCGGCCCCCCCCCGCTCTGAAAAAAAAAGTTAGCAGCAAAGGTGAGTTCATTTTTGATTCAATTCGCACGGCGATTAAATATAATTACGACATGAATTATTAAATATAATTTCATATTTATGATTAATAACTATAGTTTGTTGTAACAGGACAACATAAAGTTTCATCAGGAGATTCCAAAATAACCGTTTGTAATGATCACATGGCGTTAGCATGGGAAAGTGAGACTTGTAGGTCTTCTTTGTGAAAAGGGTCGAGAGGAAACAGTCCGGATGTGGGCGGATAAAATTGCAATAACTCTGGTCTGCAAGGTCCAGATTGACATTACAGAATATTTATGGGAAACATGTATGGAACGGGGAGAAGGGTCACATCGGCCAATCAGGTGTGACCACGGTCTTAAGACTGACCAATTATATCATAGTGGAGAAAGAGTTGGTTGCGTACAGTGGGTAAGAGAGGGCAGATCGAACGAGGCAGAGGAGTAGGAAGGACACGCGTGTGTGTGATTTCCGTGCCTGACTAATACGTTGGAACTTAGGGGGTGTGCCTATAGTTGCCTTGTCTGTGATGTCAAGGTATATACTAATCACCTTCAATAAATAGTGTTAGATTGTTTCTTCATTCTTGATATCTACCTCACTCTTCATCATCGACCTTCTAGTTTTCTACCTAGCCAAAAGGACAAGGAACCCGCCTCACGAAGAGACGTAGATTGCTCAGTTACGAGCCGAGCTGGTAGCAGCACAACGACTACCTGCACACACGCTAAGTGTGATCGCACATATATACCTGACCATGACACCGTTATTTCGACACTGGCGTAAGGTTTAAAAACACGACGTTTCGGGAGCCAACTGCTCCCTTTGTCAAGTGAAGGCAGAGTGAAGAGCGTATGAAAGTCCTGAGTTTACATTCCCACATGCTGAGAACCTCCATCTGGGGAAACCCCGCTTAATCGAATTTTCCTCACGTAGGGAATTTCCAACCGAATTTTTCTCATGTAGGGATTCCTAGCCTGGTTTTTCTTACACGGGGAATTACGAACTGAATTTTCCCCACATAAGAAATTCCCTACCCTGCGTAGGGAAAATATAGCTGAGAAATCCCTATGCGTGGGGAAAACCCTGGCTGAGAACTCCCTACGTGAGGTTTCCCGATATATGGGTATATGAATTCAGATCTTTCACACTAGCGGTATATCAAATCGTTAAATTATCAAATTATTGAATGAGGCAATTCGTTCATAACAGATGGGCAAAATCGCTCACCCATTCGTTCAGTGAGCCATTTGACACATCTGCATGTCATACACACTTTATTTCACTTTCACTTGACAAAGAGAGCAATTGAGTTGTTTTTCAACCCTACGCCAGTGTCTAAATAACAACTGTTATAATATGTTACTTCACTGTTATTTATATCTGTTGTGACAGTCTACAAAAAAAATTCAGTATCGTATTGCAACCACAACAAATTGAACCAAGATTAATATGCCATTATATCAGCGAAGATCTGCGTAGACCCAGGTTTGGTTCTTGATGGCCGTGGTTTTGGAAGTCGAGTTAAGCCGTCAGTTCTGCTTTGGATTACAGGAACAGTCTTGGGGAAAAAATTGGCAACACAATTAAATCAAATTAATTCACAGTAGGTTAAATTTAAATCTGATGTAATTTAAGGTTATATCTGGAATATGGCAATAAACCGTTTTGTCAAACCTTTCTTTAATATTTGAGAATGGGAGGTTTTAACTATTATTAATTACTAATAATAATCTTACCTTAGTAATGATTAATAACAATTGTGAAATTGAAACTCCTGAACGTCCTTGACAAATGTAGTCGCTCAGGGAAATTATCAGGGGACTAGCTTGTTTTATGGCGCAAGGATAACCAATGTTCTGTTTCATCGAAACTTGTTTTGTGGCGCAAGGATGACTAACCTCCTGTTTCACCCAAACCTGTTTTATGAGGAAACATTGGCTAACGTTCTGCTTCACCGAATGTTTTATGGCGCAAGGATGACAAAAGTTCTGTTTCATTTATACCTGTGGTATGGCGCAAGGACGATTAACGATCTGCTTCGCCGAAGCACGTTTTATGACGCAAGGATAACTAATGTACTGTTTCGTTGAAACTTGTTTTATGACACAAGGATGACCAATGTTCTGTTTACCGAAACTTGCTTTATGGCGCAAGGATGACTGTCTATTTCGCCCAAACCTGTTTTATGGAAAAGGATTGGCTAACGTTCTGTTTCGCCAAACAATGTTTTATGGCACAAGGATGACCAACGTTCTGCTTCTCCGAAACCTATTTTATGGCGCCAGGATGGCTAATATATTGTTTCGCCGAAAGTTGTTTTGTGGCGCAAGAATAACTGTTCTGTTTCACCGGAAGCTATTTTATGGCGCAAGGACGGCTAATGTTCTGTTTCACCGGAAGCTATTTTATGGCGAAAGTATTGCTAATGTTGCGTTTCGCCGAAACCTACAAATTTTTGAGGAATCCAAACGTCTGTCGCCTAAGAAATCAAACCCCGGGAGTGCGGATCGGCGGAAAAAAAAGGTGAGCGTCAATATCATTAAGATTCTAACCCGGATGTTGACCCTAATAAACCAATCCACAACCTCTACTCTTCCGTATGGATGACTCCGGACCAGAGAGCGGCAATAAGTCTAACACTAAATCCATTTTCGTGTCTTCAAATCGTTCTTGGGAATGTGCAATTCGGACAAAAATTTATATCCATTTGTTTCACGGCTGAGACGCTGGGATATCAAACTAAATAGACCCATAAAATCCAAATTTTCTCCACCTTAAACTTTTCTTTCGTTGTCGTATACGGAGCAGAATAGCAAATGTCGTTGAGAAATATATAAAAGTTTATTTTCTCTATAAAGGTCGGCTCTTTCCTATCTCGACTGAACACATTCCAACCCGGCGTTTGTTCAAAATTGGACCGCGGAAAATTTTAAGGGTATTCTTTTTCTTCGCATGCCCACATCCCTCGAAAAAATATTTAATAATGAAGGTAAGAAACAAAGTATCGTTCGAAGAAGTAAATTTTCGAAAATCTAAACCCACTTCGGTCTTAATTGAAACCTTCCATTTTTGCTGCGATTGCATGAAACATAAATTTGTTTTGCATGCATTTTTATTGTTTGTGTAAAAGATTAAAGAGTTGCTTTTTGGGAACTGGCAACAGAGGTTATTTCAAGCGGACGATAAAAATGCAAATGGTAGAATGAAAATGCTTGTTATTTGCTGGAGAAATGAGATTGGGGGCTTTATCGAAAAAATTTGCCGAAAATATATTTACATAGACGCCAAAAGTGCTAGAACTTTCAGATATTACCAAATTTAGTGTCAAAAAATCCACTAATTTTCTGAATAAAGGTCAAAACTAAGCAGTTGGAGCTTAAATATTTTTATCGTATGATGGCAAAAATGCTATAATTTTATTGCGTAATAGATATATCATCACACAGACAAGCAAATTTAAATGTTTAATGAAATTAAAAACTAAATTAATGTTTACAAAAACTTTAATAATTAAACTTAAACTTTAATAATTTAATTTGTAAAACCAATCATAAAACCATGTAGTGATATTTTGAAAGTCCACTATCATTAGAGGAGTAATCAAAAAGATGTTGATATCTTAATTGGAAATGGAACACTGAAAGTAATCCAAGATTTTAACATCCATGATAAAAATGAATTTTATGAAAACGTCAGAAGCTATTTCATAGCAGCATGTGACTACATGCACAATAAATTTCCTTTTGAGTTAGAAGTGTTACATCATGCAGAGGTTCCACAAATATCGAATTTTGAAAATGCATCATTTTCCAGCTTAAAATAACTTTCTAAAAATTGGCTAGTTTTGGCGTGAAATTTGGCATAAAAACGTGACACAAAAATATTAAAAAAAAATTAGAAATGGCGATTTTATAGCTTCATGTTCAGTCGGAACATTTTCCATATAAAAATATAGAAATAAATAGAAGAAAATAAAGTTCAAGAGAGACTGAAAATATTTTTTTTTTTATTTCAAAACTGAGCCGCGAACATTTTCAAAGAGTAATCTAAGCAACACGATTGTGGACATACATCAATTTCATTCGAATTAGTGAGTGTAAACGGTTACGACGAAAGAATCCATGAAACTGATCCGAAAGTTAATAGTGTGTGAAACCTCATAATCTCGTTTATTGACCCTTAAAGTTAAGAGCATTTTTGGTCCTCGGTAAATCATCCCAAACCTAGTTTTTGTCTAGCTCTTATTTATAATGCAACTGCCAAGTTTAAATTCGATTGTTAAAACGGTTCCAATTTATTAACAAGCATTAGAAAAACTTTTTTTCTGGCATTTTTACGTATTTTACTTGCATTTTTTTTTTTGGTTAATTAGGCTCCCTTAATATTTTTTAATCCAGATTTTTCTTTCAAACTTTCTAAAAATGACGTTCTTATGTCTTACCTTTCTTTTTGTTTTTAAATAATAACAGAGTATTTCAAATTGCAGCTTTCAATTCATTTTAAATGAATAGTTTTTAATTCAGATTGAATTTCTTATTCGGTGGAAAAAAGACTTAAAAAAAAATCTTTGGGTAAAAAAATATATTTCGATAAAGAAGGTTTTTTAAAATATCATAATTTTTTTGGGAAAACTTTCTGTAAATTTTCTTTATTGTCTAATCGAATATTCAAGAAACTTCACACATCAAAAAATATAATTAGACTGTTTATAATATTATGAAATACAATTGCATACAATAATTTCTTTCAATAATGTCTTTCCCATTATCTAGCCTTTCCGTCTGACGACGGTACTTTGCGGTTCTGCCAAATGATTAATAGAATTAATGTAAGTAATTTCCCTCATACCGTTTTCACACCGTTCTAATTAATGACCATTCCTGTTTAACGACTGTATTTTAAGGTCCCAGGAAAAACTTGATAGAATTAATGTAATTAATTTCCTTTCATTTTGTTCTAATTAATGACCATTTCTGTATAACGACTGTATTTTGAGGTCCCAGGAAAAACAATTGAATTGATGTAATTAATTTCCCTTAATTTCGTTCTAATTAACAACTTTTCCCGATTAACAACTGCATTTTGAGGTCCCGAAAAATTCTTAATAGAATTCATGTAATTTAACTCCCTCAAAAACATCGTTCTAATTAATGACCATTTCCCTTTAACGACTTTATTTTGAGGTCCCGAAAAATGCTTAATAGAATTAATATAATTAATTTTCCTCAATAATTTCGTTCTAATGAACGACTATTTCATTTTAACGACAGCAATTTGAGGTCTCGGAAAATGCTTAATAAACTCATGTTTGTAAAAATTGCAACACCATGAAGGACTCGTCCGAATTGAATGAAATTTAATGTACAAACGACCTGTGTTGATACAAATAAACGATTAAAATTACAAAGCAAAAAACAATATTACATGTCGAAAATCAGTATTTGGTGAAGCCACCACGCGCTGCAACAAGTGATGCTATACAACGTGGTATTTCCGGCGCAGCATGACCATTGTAGTCTTTGAGCCATAAAACCACAAACAAACTTCAAACACAATGGCATAGAATCAAACAAATGTATAACTGATTTTTTAATATGTTTTTTTACAAATTTTCCGTTTAATAAAAGTTCCGTAATATAATTGATTTTAATCTGTTTTTGTTTTTTTTTTGCAAATTTTCCGTTTAATAGTAGTATACGGAGCATTATAGCACCAACCGATAAGCAGGGAGAATTCCTCACCTTTGACCCTAAAAAAAAACACCACCATCGGCCTTATCAAGACTACCCTTAATTAGGTACGCCGCCTGGTGGTATGAATTGATATTTTATTGTTTTTGATATATAAGTCTTTAATTAGATACGCCACATAGTGGTATAAGTTCGTACTTGTTAACATTATCGTTACAGCCACTGTGCTTTTCACGTTAATACAAAGGCGACTTAGAGTCGTAGAGGCATAGTAACGTTTCATGTAACGTTTACCACTAGCAGATAGCCATACACGCCCCGCTACAGCCCTCTATTTATACGAATCCATCAGCAGTTCAGAGGGCGCTGCTCAGCCCACGCATGCGCGATGACTCTGAAATTCTAATCATTTGAATAGCATACCCTAATTTGCATTTCCTGAAAGTTTCAGCTCAATCAAGTGATTCCTTCATGGTGTTGCAATTTTTACAAACATGAGTATAGAATAAATGTAATTAATTTACTTCAATGATTTCGTTTTAATTAACGGCCATTTTCGTTTAATGACTGTATGAATGAAAAATGCTTAATTAATTTGCTTAATTAAATTAACGCTTAAACTTAAAAATACCAAGTTTCTGCTGGGGCCCCAAGATCGGGTGGAGTAAGCATACCCTGGCCCTTTTGACCTATTTATGAATCTAGTACAAGTTTGACTGAACTAATTACAATTAAATCAAAAAATGTTATTTTTAAATAAATAATAAATGTTATATGTGCTCGGAAAAATTCTTTAACGATGAAATTTTATTAATTCTCGCATGTCTTAAATTCTAGACGTTCAATTTTTCATTTTCCATTTCACTAAACAAAATAAATGGAGGTACTACAGTGCGTAAAAGAAAGACTATATAATAAATAGCAGGCATAAGAGGCAAGGGAAGGAGCCAGGGTTTGACTTACTGCTGGGTTGGGAACATGGTGATGAGCCCCCCCTCCCCCAAGTCGATTATGTTTAATGAAAAATTACTTTTGTTATACTATTAAAGTTTCACGCCGGGTCCCCGGGCATTTTCCCCCCTATCCTCAGCCCTGCTCGACTGATTGGTATTATTCAGAGAATTATAAAGTTACTACGAGACCAAACAAAATTTTTTCGGTACACAAGTTAGTGTATCAATCTTTCCTGCTGCCATATCCTATATGTGACCCAACTATGGAAAACTAGCTAAATAAGCTATTTTTCAGCTAAATGTGGCTAGGAAACAAACAGAACTACATCAGTTTGCGCGTGTTCTAAAATTTCAAACAATCGCCATCAGACTGTAGTAGTGTTCGTCTACTCCAATTTCATCGAAAGCGAACTGCGAATAACACTGAAAGAGCAGAGGTTCGCGAATGTTTCACACATCAGATCGTCAAAACAATTTTTATTCCTGCAAAGTTTACGTACTTTAATGGGATGATTGGTGAAAGCAGGAAGTATGAAAAGTGAAGAACTTTTCGCCTCATTCTCTCATGAAAAGGATGATATTAAGTGACGTGGGGGCCCGATGAGAAGTTAGGAGGGGACTAATGGATTTCTTGGATTGATGTAAGGTATATTAAATGACACAAACCTGATGTCGATTTCATCTAGATCTTGCGTCGGGGAAGGTTGACTCCACATTCCCTCTTAAAATGGAAGATGAAGCTGTGGATTTTATGGGGTTTTCCAAATATTGGCCTTTCTATATCGATTGCCTTCGCACAGCAGCAGTAAGTAAAGAACTTTGTGTGAAAAGAAAAAACCAAAATTTTCTCTTCGAAAGGATATGTGTGGCATCACTAACAGAAGTATACAATATCCGATTGTATACATCCTTTTTAATGATCTCTCTATTCTAAACCAGTTTGGAAAAAAACAATAGATTTTAGTCTTTGATGTCTAAAAGATTAATGTTTGGAAAGTAATTTAATATGTGAAGCAGTAATTTTTGGAAGTAATTTAGTGTCTGGAGGAGTAATTTTTGGAAAGTAATTTAATATGGGGCCAAGTAATTTTTGGAGATGTATTACTAGGATGCTACTATTTCATAATAAAAAAATTTCTTTTGGATCACGATAAATCGATTATAAAAGTTTGTATCGATGCGTTTTATGATACAATATTTGCTGGCATTTCATGTGTAATATCTAATCACAAAATCCCGTTTCTGATTGTGCAACTCTGGTCCGAGTTTCAGATGAGTGATAGAATATACGATGGCATCATGTCCCCACATATTAATTTCGTTTTGATACAGAACTACATTTCATATAAAATTGTAACATATAGATATCATTGCTGTGTCTGAACTTCTTGAATTAAACTTTTGTTTTGCATAAGCTGTATTGCAATACAATTTTTCTTACGACACAATTTTTTTGCGGTACAACGTTTTCTGGCAATACAAGTTTTACCCAATAAACATGAAACACCGGTGATAAGAGATTGAATCTCTTTATCTATGTGATTTTAAAATTATTTTGCATTTCGAGCAGGGGCGCCTTCATAATTATATCCAGGAAGGTGCCTCCAGGAAAAATTCCAATTGAATAATGTTGTTGGACTATAGTTTCTTATGGATTCAGTCCTCTTTTCCCCCTTTTTTCATAAGCCAAGGGGGATCAAATGCACCCACTTGCACCCTCCTCAGGGCACCCATTTGCACCCTCCTCAGGGCGCCCATGCTTTCGAGCATATGAAATAGAAGCTCTGCCTTTTTAGGAAGGTACCTTGAAAAGTGGAAGAAAAAATAGGTTTTACATTATTTTGAAGGGCGCGAAAATTCTCCTTGAAGGGTCTTCCGTTTTTATTTTTCCTTTTTGTAGAAAAATAATCAATATCTATTATAAAAGTTTTCCAATATCGAGGCGCGGACACAGGGGGGGGGTCACAATGTCATGACTCACCCCGAAAATATATTTTTTCACTGTAAAAAATTCCAACTTTTATGAAAAATGAAGGGTGTTATTCCAAGACCATGGCAAATTCTGCCCTTGACACCCCTCAAAATGAAAGTCTGTGTCCGCCCCTACTAATATATTTTACTGAGTCCTGTATAATGGAGAGTCATTTATTTGGGCTATTTGAGAGTAAGGTATTTACATGTGTATGTGTGAAGAATTTAAAACGTTTTAGTGAAGAATCGCATTATGCTAAAAATTCATGTTCATATCAAATGCATGTGGTGTTAAAAATTGTCCGTATAGCAATGGCATTTTTTTTTTATTTTCAATATCAATCGGGGCGACCCAGTTTTATGATTTTTTTTATCCATTTTTTAATCTATCACACATATAGATTAATATATTTAATCCCATTTATTCTAATTCAGTGATGACCATAAACACGAGAATGTTAATACTACTCTTGTATTAGCTAAGGAAGGAAAATATGATGTCATTAGAAAAGGAGAGCTAAATACATCATTTGATTTTATTTTTAGAAAAATAAGGCTGTAGCATTGATGTTGATTGTTGACGTCACTTCCTAGTTATTCTGCTGACGTCAGCAAGTGGAGTCTGATTTATGTGGCTTGAAAATAGAACCCTCAAATACAATTTTGAAGTTTCTGACCATGTCCCTTGCAAAGCAGGATCGGTCTTTCCATTAAGCAAGCCAAGATAATGGCTTATATAATGCATTTCAGTAGAACATGAATTTTTTTGTCATTAGATTAGGGCACACTGAAATTTCATTTGAGCATGTAAACCTTTCAAATCTTTACGTGGGCCTTGTAGCTAAGGCTAACATAAAAGCCTTCTTTAACAGCTATCTCAAATCTTATTTCCGAACTTTGAAACTCCAGAAATAGAAGCAAGTGTCACGATCTCTTAGTCACACTTATCTTGAGTAATTATGTACATTCTGGTATATTTCCTGCTGAAATTGATTTAAAGCATCACTTTCTTAGTTTAAGGCAGAGATCGGTAAGTTTTTTTGAACGAAGAGTTATTTATGATCCAATTAAAAGGAGAGAGCAGAGAGAGAGAG
The DNA here is from genome assembly GCA_006491805.2 of Dysdera silvatica. Lineage (NCBI taxonomy): Eukaryota > Metazoa > Arthropoda > Arachnida > Araneae > Dysderidae > Dysdera > Dysdera silvatica. The sequence continues at coordinate 8,422,527 of QLNU02015359.1, forward strand.
AGGGGTGATAACGGAAGAGCGAGGAGGAGTCTCTACAACTCATCTTAAACTAGGGAGAGGCGACTGACTAAACGGAGTAGAAGGGGAGAACGATTTATTAAAACGGTGATTTCAAATGTATCACTTATTAATATTGAAAAAACCAAATGAACATCCAATTACGTTAGGACTATTAAGCAAAATTATGTGACGCTTAATTCGGGAAGATTAGAAGTTATGTTTATATGCTTAAAGAACCATAGAAGTTGCTGACTTTAGTAAAGCTCAGGATAATATCTTTTTGAACACATTGTATATGAAGTTTTGCTCCCGCATATCGACTGTGCAAATGGACTCTTAGCTTTTGGCGACATTGGCGTCCGACCCAGTGACCGTGGCGTGTATTTAATTTCAATCAAGAGACCGCTTGAAATACTTCGCTATCATTGCTGCTTCGTAGATCGTTCAACTTCTGAAGCAGGCATCCGCATTTACAAATCGAAACGTCCATAAAGTATTATAGGCACAAAAGAATTGCCTGAAAGTAACTTCCGATATTAGTCTTCGTTGTGGAAGAGTTTAAATAAAACTACATATTCCTCAATGATATGTCACACGCACACAAAAAACTGGAAGACAGTGATAGGTCTTTTACCATTTTCTTGTCAATGCTTCAGTAACTCAATTGGTGCAACATCCATCCTTAAGTTTACTTAGTCAAGTTCGATTCACACTGAGCTTTGTCACATGTAAACGTATGTTTCACATGTATGTTTCTGCTACGCAAAAGACAGAAAATTTTTCGTTTCTCTTTGCCGTCCAATAGAAACAAGAGTTTGCTATCCACAGGGACGGAAAGGTCGTCTTAAAATTATCGGATGATCGCTTTATTTGTTTTAGATATCACTTTAAGATATTCATCTAACCAAAGCGACCCGTCAGGCAATGTGTGTTTGTGTAAAACAGAACGTAGAAATTAAAAAAAAAAAATGGATGGCCTTTTCCGCGCTGATGCAGCTAGCAAGCAAGAAAAGATAGTAATTGAAACTTTCTTACCAGCCTGTGTACAGAAAAAAAAATTTAACATCTACGACAGTATACAAATTGCTGTATCTGATTAAAATAATCGAAATAAATAAAAATTTGATTATAGATTAAAGATAATATTGAGGAATATATTTGAAATAGTGGGTTGTGTTAATCAACGCTCAGATCAGCGTCATTGAAAACTCAGTATACATATGTATACAGTATATATATGTATGCAGTATATATATGTATGCCCAATATACTTTTAAAAATAGGTGGCACTTAAATAATTTTACTTTCTGAACTTCTTACCCCAACAAAAATATTCTAGCTAGATTTGCAGCAAACTTTTCTCTTTAACAATGTCTATTTCAAGATCTTCTACTCATCTTTCAACCAAAAAGTGAATGTGTTTTTTCCTTCTCCATGGACAATCTCAAAACAAAATCCCTCAGCATCTCGAATAACTGCTTAAGGAATAACTTTTTTTCCGAGCGTCCGACCTAACTCGAAATTCTCAACTTGAAACCTTTCTTCTCCTCTCCAGAGTAAGGCGTTTTCTGCAAATATGCTGTAAAATTGAAGTTTCAAGTGTAGTTAAGATAAAAAAGAATCATCCGAATTATTTAAAAGTTGATATTCCTTTATGATAGTTATTCTTTTATAGACAGAAGGTGTTTTTGCCCTTCCAGTTTCCGACTGGTGTATCCCACCTCCAAAAAAAATAGCCTTTGTGATCAGGCGTCATTAACATTTTCCGAAAGAGGAAATTTTAAGACTTTTAAAAAATTCAGTTTGTTTAAAACCAAGATGGCGTTGTGATTGAATCGTTTGTGATACCATAGAAATCGAATTAATGCTATTCTTTCAAACTAAAACGAGGAAAGGTACCAAAAGCAAAAAAAGATAAAAGTACCTTAAAATTGAAATCTTATCTTGTTATCTTTCGATGATTTGCAAGTGCTTTCATTTTTCGATTTAAACCCAGTTTCTAGTTATTTTCTATTCATTGTCTTAGGTGTTCATGACATTTCCTTCTTTCCATTCACGCTTTTACTATTTTTTGTATGTGTTCTCGTATGTATAAATAAAGAAATAACTAATCTAAAAATCTTTGGTGTCCAAACTCTCTTATGACCTCTCTATCTTAATTAAATGCATGCATGAATACAACAATTCATCCTGCCCGATATCCCAGTCCCTCAAGTGAGGCCACGATTTCATCTTGAAAAAAATGTTGTCTTATTGTCTCGAATGAAAATAAAATTACCGCTCTTCAATTCATCAAACCTTTAAAAGTTTGTGAAATAGAAACAACTAAACTGGCGACGATGATTTATGAAATACCTTACCTAACTAGAGGAGATCCTAGTAATAAAATATATTGCTTTCTGCTCTCTTTCATTTCTAACCTTGTCATATTAATATATACCAAACCTCAAAAATATCGATTATAAAATTAGAATCATATCGAAACATGCACATTATCGATAATCGTACAATATATATATATGGGTTGAATAATTTTCTTTTCTATTCTACTCGGCGATATATGGTTGAGACGAACAGAGCCAAGTACTGGAACTTTTCTTCTATGTTTATAGATTATTCAGATATTGTTTCTAGAAATTTCCTCACTGCTCGACACGTGTTCAAAATTGAGATCGAAGTTATATTCTGTAGCTCTATGTAAAATATTAGAGCCGCGGAAATGTATTTCTAGATTATTGAGAAGTGTTGTTGGCTAATACCGAACAGGCCTGTGTTTGATAAAATTATTGTATAATGTCAACCCTACCCATATGCCCCATCATTTATTTCGATATCTGAGTCTTGATATTTGGTCATTTTCGTTGTGTATGTGACCTGTACGTTGTTGGTGTTGGGTATTGTTATATCATTAAATATATTATCATTATTAGTAAATTGACAGTTTGCTTTGTATATGTCCGTTTCTTTTATTTAATATGACCCTTAAAAAGGCTACAGGTGATTGAAGATAGCTTCGTATAATATGATCTTATCCCCAGAAGTCCAGCTTTTTGAAACATGACAGAACCATTTGTTTGTGTTCAATGTGTTCAGTTTGTGTACTGGCATATGCAGTAGGGTTGATGAGGTCGTAACCCTCCCTATTGCGATGCAGTTTTGCGTGTATACATATGAATATATGAAGTTGTAGCTCTATAACCCCCCTTATAAACCTCCTGCTTACTCTAATGGTGTTCTAAGGTGGTGGCACATGTTTGCTCAAGCTGCACATGTAGAATAATTGCAGCTTTCATTTTCTAGAATATTTCTACCGCATTTGCAGACCTTTGTTATCATGTCATTCCATTTGTTATCATGTCATTCCATTTGTAATCATGTTATTCCACTTGTTATCATGTCATTCCACTTGTTATCATGTCGTTCCATTTATCATGTTATTCCATTTGTTATCGTGTTATTCCATTTGTTATCATGTTATTCCATTTGTTATCCTATTATTCCGTTTGTTATGTTACTATATTTGTTATGTTATTCCATTTATCATGTTATTCCATTTGTTATCGTGTTATTCCATTTGTTATCCTATTATTCCGTTCGTTATGTTATTCCATTTGTCATGTGCATATTATTCCATTAGCCTACGCAAAAAATTCATAGGGAATATTACAGGGTTATAACGGGGTTATAGAGAAACAACTCCATATACAGGGTGTTTCAAAAAACGGTGGAACAAACTTTGAAGTGGTAGTATACACCAAATCAAACGATTTTCTTCATAGAATGCATTGTTGGAAATGTGACACAAAGGCGCTAGAGGGCGCACTATGTATGGTAAAGCCTAGGAAACTGGGTGAAAACACAAGAATGACATATAAGTTACAAAAGAAAATATAATGGGAAAGAATTTTAATAATTGCTCAAAAAACAGCGACCACCAATGGTGATACACGCCAAACAGAGGCGAAGAAGGGATTGGGGAACGCTCTGGAATACACCCGACACATCGAGCACTTCCCTAGCAGCGGTCGAAATTCTGGTGACGAGTCTCTCTTCCGATTCAAGGAAAGTCGCATAGACCAGACTCTTAATTTGTCCCCACAAAAAAACATTTTCATACATGTTCTTCTTTTCTGCGTGACTCACAACAAGAATGCCACTTTAACGTTGGCAGAGCGGACATTTCCAAGCGCGCTAGCGCCTTTGGGTTTCATTTCCGTCTATGCATTCAATGAAGAAAATTGTTTGTCTTGGTATGAACTACCCCCTCTTAAAATTTGTCCCACGTTTTCTTAAACACCTTGTATTCATATGTCATAAAGGGGGATTATGACCCGCATCAAGCCCCCTCGCTTACGTCAGTCTGCTGTTCTTTCTATATCTTACTCATTCACTCTTCTATCTCCAATCAAATCAATGTTCTATCAACCAGATACTGTTTATTATTACTTAATTTCTTAACATCTGTATTGGAATTGACAAAAAAAACGATTAAGGAAAATTGGATGGACTTGGAATTTTATTTGATAAAATTAAAGCAAAGAATTAAAATTGGATCGGATCGTGCGAGAAAATAACTTTTTTTCCGTATTCGAGAAAATTCAGTATATTTGAATTATAGTAGGGATTATCTCTGCGAAATTGCAATCGGAATTGACTATTTCAACTCCTAGAAGTCGATGAAATTCATTCTCACGTGTATTGTGTAAGAAACATGTCCTTCAGTTCTATGGAGTACATAGAACTATATTGTCGGCCATTTAATTATACATGCTTAAAACATATTTACACTTAAAATAAAGCTTTAGCAGACTGTTATGTCAAACATAATGCGGTAAAATTATGAAACTTGTTTACAAGGAAACTAACCTATTTATATCCCTCCAATTTTAATGAAATTTGGTGTATTTGTAGAGGGGACAAAATTATTGGATACATATATTTTTTTATCGGCTAAAAAATAAGTTTAGGGGGTTAACTTGTCCCTCGAATATCATCCATGTTTTTGTTTTTCGATTATAATTTCTGAACAAATCATGATAGTGTAATTTCGTAAATGTACAAAATTTTGCAGCCTATCCACCTGTGTAAAAAAATTGTATAAAAGATATAATAAGTTATAAAATTAAAATTTCTTTTTTTTTTGTTTCTTTCCGCAGGGGAAGTAACGCTTACAAAGAAACACATGTGCTCCCCACCGATTTTAATTAAATTTGGTGGATTTGTAGAAGGGGTCAAAACATTGGAGACTTATTTTTTTATCGGTTAAAAAATATTTTTAGGGGGTTGACCCGCCCCTCGAAAATCGACCATATTTTTGTTTTTCGTCTAGAACTTCTGAACAAATCATGGTAGCGTAATTCCGTAAATGTACAAAATTTCATAGCCTATCTCCTGGTGTAAAAAATGTTTAAAAAATATGATGAATCATAAAATTCAATTTTCGTATTTTTCCGCAGGGGAAGTAGCGCGTAGGGGCGACGCTTTTCTTGTATGCACAGGTGCTATGCAGGATAAGTAACACGTAAGAGGCGACACTTCTCCTACATGCATGGCTGTATGCAGGGGAAGAAGCGTTTAGGGGAGACTTCAGGTATATTTTCAGGAGAAAGTGAGGGAAACCCCTTTCAGAGACCAAAAACAAATGATGTGATCATATGTACCAAAAAAAAAAAATATTCCATCAGTGAATCTAGGTATCCCCTAAATATGTGATTATTAAGCCAACTTCTTCTGGAGATATAAATATTTACTTTCAGAGAGATTTTCGTGGTCACCCTATATCATGTACTATAATTCGCCGTGTATATGAGCCATGTGGTCTCTAATTATGAAATTTATGGCATATATTATACGTCTGTCCTTTGATCCGTAAAACTTAAAAAACCTGTAGATCTGGTAAATGTGTTTCTCTAACAGGTCATTGCGTATTAACTTTTAATTACCCTGCATCTGTTTCAATTTCCTTTGTCTTCCTATTTGTGAGTATTTTACAATTTCGTAATTAGAGATCACACAACTCATATACACCGCGAATTATAGTACATGATATAGTGTGACGCTCGAAAATCTTTCTGAAAGTAAATATTTGTATCTCCAGAAGCAGTTGACTTAATAAGCTTACATTTAGGGGATAAATAGAATCACTGACAGGATTTATTTTTGGTACATATGATCACATCATTTGTTTTTCGTCTGTGAAAGCGGTTCCCCACTTTCTCCTGAAAATATACCTGGTCGCCCCTACGCGCTACTGCCCCTGCGTGCAGCTATGCATGCAGGAGAAGTGTCACCCCTTACGTGCTACTTCCCTAGCATAGCACCTGTGAATACAAGAAAAGAGTCGCCACTACGTGCTACTGCCCTGTGGAAAAATATGAAAATTGAATTTTATAATTCATCATATTTCTTAAACGATTTTTTTTACACCAGTGGATAGGCTGTGAAATTTTGTACATTTACGAAATTACGCTATCATGATTTGTTCAGAAGTTATAGCCGAAAAACTAAAATATGGCCGATTTTCGAGGGGCGGGTTCACCCCCTAAAAATATTTTTTAGCTGATAAAAAATACGTATCTAATGTTTCGCCCCTTTATACAAATCCACCAAATTTCATTAAAATAGGAGGGGAACACATGGGTTGCTTTCCTTGTAAGCGCTACTTCCCGTGCGGAAAAAAAAGCAAAAAACGAAAATTTAATTTTATAACTCATTATATTTTTATACAATTTTTTTACACTGGCGGATAAGCTATGAAATTTTGTACGTTTACGAAATTATCATGATTTGTTCAGAAGTTATAGTAGAAAAACCAAAATATGGCCCATTTTCGAGGGACGAATTTACCCCTAAATATATTTTGTAGCCGATAAAAAAAATACGTATCCAATAATTTGGCTTCCTCTACGAATACACAAAATTTAATTAAAATCGAAGGGATACACTTTGGTTAGTTTCCTTGTTAATGGTCCGCAATTCAAAATGGCAAGCCAAAGCTTGGTGTCCAAATCCAGCCTGATCGTGGTCATTTTCTCTTTATCTGCTACTATATTAGATTTGTTTCGTTTTTAATTTAAGCCACATGTACAGCTTCACCTTTTTTGGCTCAAAATTATCCTTGATATCTTTGCGCCATAATAATTCTGCCAACCAACGTTTTTTTTTCTCAAATGTCTATGAATTAAAATTGGGTTTTTGTCTAGGGCTACGGTCGCTGAACAAATCGATCTATGTAAAACATTTTAAAATAAAGTAATTAATTAAATTTAATTACAAAAAAAGAGCCGTTGGGTTGTTGGCCAAACCAAATCTCTAAAATAAAAAATTTTATACACGATTTGCAAATTTAATCAATTAATTGCTGTTAATTGAGTTAAAATGTTGGGATTCACTGAAAATTACAAAACCGTTGGAATTGAAATTATAGTGTTCCATCAATTTCAATGCGCTAGAATCAATTAGTTTTGATCCCTCAATAAGTATTCGGTTTGCAAATTTATTGATCGGTTTTCAGAAGTTTACTATTATATGAATTTATTAATGGAAATGATTGTGGTGGGGGGTAAACCCGTTGCTATCAGATGAACACCCTTTGTTCTGAAAGATAAAAAAAAAATATTATAAAGGGTATGTGAAGTACATGTTTGCTCAAGCACTTACGCACACATACATTATATAAGTACATATTAAAATATCATCGTTAAACTATCCACCAACCCTTCCTTTTGCAAACCTATTCAGTACTGTATGTGCACGGTGTGCATATGCAAATCAAACCAATGGATCATACATTATGATATGATACATATACTAAGCCAAGGAATGGTTAATTAATGTTTTAATGATGGAATTTAAATTTTGATATAATTAAATTAGTTTTATATAGGCTGTTTAAGAGCCATATGCAATAATTGTGACATTATGTACAGTTTATAATTAGCATATCTACAAATTATTAGATACAAGAATGTCATTCTCTCTCTGTGCGTTTGTCTGTAGATGGGTGGAAATAAATGGGTAAAATCAAAGAAGTAAACACACCATATACACCTATATTTAAAGTGTTTTAAAATTAGTTGTACTTGTTTAATTTTAATCGGTAACTCTCTCGGAAAATCAGAGGCTGGGTTATGCCGTATGTTTGTTTGTTTGGCTTTTTTATGGCGCAAGAGCATCTGGGCTATACTGCGCCAATTATGCCGTGTGTACTATCTCACATTGATTAGCGCAGAATGACATTTGCTGTCCTTGCGCCATAAAAGTACAGCCAGCCATCAGAGGCAGAAACTGGGACTATCAACTGGTACATATCCTGAACGAAAAATGTTACATCATGAATTTCATCATATGTCCTACTTAAAAATTAGTATTTATTTATCAATTAATCATCTATTTTTATAAAATAAATATTCATTTTGACTTCAGAAGGTTCGAAAATTTTAAACCGAATGAATTTGTGTAAACTCCGATATGTATATCTCTCTCCAACGATAACAATTATACGAAGACTCTTTTAATGTTTTACTCATTTAAATATTTTATTACGTTATAATAATCATAATATAATACTTTTGTATTAATACGCTTCTTTATTTCCTGCCATTATCCTAACCTTATTCAGAATAGATAATTATATACATAGCGACATACCATCAGTTACATAATTCCCAGCACCAGTTATTTTTTCCATACTTCCATGTTAGAAACCCATGCCCTTCGCTTGCCAACGCATAGTCTTTAATAAAGGTCAACATGAGATACGGATCATAGCTCAATAATTCCGTAATGGAGCTTTTCAAGGATCACCCAATCTTGTTGTGTGGCTTTTCAAGATCACTCAATCCTTATGTGGCTTTTCAAGGTTTATCTTGAATATCACGCACACTTCATTTATCTCTGAGTGCACATCTCCACTCTTTCAGCTCGGGTCAGTAAACAGAAGGGTTGTTACACGGGAGTGTTTGATCACCATCTCTGCTCTTTCAGCTCCGTCTTCAACTGTTTCTTTATCTACTGGTTCTTTATGCTTTGTTGGATGTACACCTTTACTTGACATATGTGATGATAAACGCGGATACAAGGTTCTTTTCTCGTGCCCGGCCCGGAGAATTTTGTGGTCAGATATGAGAATCGCTTTCTTTTTTTCGTTTGTTATCGCAAAATATTTCATATGCCCTACGACAAATGTGGCAATGCGTTTGACTAGGTTGCAGTTAATCCGAATTCGACTTTCAGTGATGTAAAAGATAAAGAAAGAAAGAAAGAAAGAAAAAGAGAGAGAGAGAGAGAGAGAGAGAGAGAATGTAGACCCATTGCCCTACGATGGTACAATGCTGACGCATCAGTCTGCCGTGCCATTGACCGGAGTTAGAACCATAATGGTGTTGTAGAAAGCATGTTGTCCTGCCCACCATGGTACGGAGTTTAGTTAATCCGAATTAGACTTTCAGTGATGTAAAAGAAAGAAAGAAAGAAAGAGAGAGAGAGAGAGAGAGAGAGAGAGAAAGAAAGAGAAAGAGAAAAAAAAATGTAGACCCATTGCCCTACGATGGTACAATGCTGACGCATCAGTCTGCCGTGCCATTAACCGGAGTTAGAACCATAATGGTGTTGTAGAAAGCATGTTGTCCTGCCCACCATGGTACGGAGTTTAGTTTCCTCGGTAGCAAAGCAGTAGCTTAAGAAAGGGGGTAAGGCTTAGGGGGATATCAAGCCTCCCATTGAATATCACAACACATTATTTCCTCTAACGCCTCACCGCATAATCTTCTTTAAAGTCACTTGAGCCCCCCCCCCATGAATTTTGAACCGCTACGCTACTGTAACAGGGGTTCGAATTCCTCGGGGAAATCCTAGGTTCCGACTCAGAATGAACTTTGTTGTCCTTGCACCGTAAAAAATTCCAACGAACTGTTCTCTTTGAACAACGCAACATGAAGCACGATGTAATAGTAGATCGACTCACTGTGCTAAACACTCGATGGATAATATATTACACAATAGGCACAGTTTTTGAAACGAAAATTTATTCGGCTTTAAACGTTTTTCGAAAGCCTTGAGCTTTCGAAAAACAAGGGGGAGTGTACGATTGTTTATTGTATAAAGGGTAAGGTTGTGGGTGATGTTGGTGGATTGGCACCCTCTATCCGTCGAACCAGATGAATGTGGACTATAAGGGGAAAGTTGGATTGTGTTAAATTTTTTTTTTTAATTAAAGTATATGACAAAAAATTATTGGTGAAATTTTAAGAGGAGAAAACGTGACCACGCCGGATGGATATTGGCCGTAATAGATAAATCGTTCACCAGGTGCTCGATGTTTTGATGGATTAAAAAAGTTTAAAAAAAAAATTAAGATCAGCTGGAGATGGAGGTTTGTAGATTAACTTCGCTTCATCGAAGTTAAATTTGTGGTCCAAAGACCAGCAATGAACGGCTATGGGTGATTTAGTCAATTCTTGTTTTTGTACGTATGCCCGGTGTTCTTTAATCCTGAAACGGAGTGCACGACGAGTTTGGCCGATGCACGATTTTGAGCACGAGCATGGGATTTCATAAATACCCCCCATGAGTTGTGATCCGAAACCGAGTCTTTTAGTTTTGAAATACAACGTTTATTGATGGGCGTGAAAGAGACTTTAAAATTAAAGTTGTTAAGAATAGTAGCAATTTTAGTGCTGATATTGGGAACGAACGGTAAGCAGATGGTCTATAAAATAGGAATGCTGTTGGGAGAAAGATGTGTGTCCGGTTTTTTGGAGGAGAATTTTTTACGGCCCGATCAACAATAGACGGTTTGCAGCCTCGGAATATGGCAATGTTTTTGATGAACTCGAGTTCCTTATTCCGGTCTTCTTCAGTAGAGCAAATTTTGATACACTGAATACAATCCAGTAAAAACTGCTCATTTTCTGAGACATTGGGTGTGCTGATGAACAGTGTGGTGGTAACGAAATGTTACAATGTTAAATGTTAAAAGTATTTTCGCATCTCCGATATGTTTTAAATAGATTTTAAGCCAAAATTTTCTTGTGAGCAGAGGATTATTGCGCTTTATGGTATTAACTGGTGCCAAATGACAACATACGAAAGTACGGGGCATTTTTTTGTATGGTGCCACCATTGGGGAATTGATTATTATAATAATAATATTAATAATATAATTAGTATAATATTTATAATATAATATATATACCGTATATTTACTTTTGACGCCCACGAGATTTTCTAGCTCCAAAGTATAGCGTTTTACGTATATTAGGAATAGAGACATCGGACCACGCCAGTGTCTGTTTTCCTTCTGTACATAAAATTTTTAGCTCTGAGCTAAGAAAGTAGTGTCAAAAATATTATCCCGGAATCTTCTTTTTCTTTTCTTTAAATGAATATTATACGCAACCCGACAACATGACATACAACAATCATTTAAGGCACAAATTATAAAACACTATTTTAGTACATTTCGTTCTGAAGTAAAGTTTGAATTTATATTATTATTATTTTTGCTTCTTTAACTTGTCGCTTTGGCAACGGTAGTCACAGTACTGCCACACCAATAGCGAACTTGTCTATAGAAAACCTTATAGATGCTCCTAAAGGAGGAAATAATTAACGCCTGTAACTTAGTAGGTAGAGCACCTGACCAGCAATCAGGAGGTCGTGGGTTCGGGTCCCACCAGGCGCCGGAAAATCATTCTTTTCTTTACGAGTAATTTAACATCTAAAGTTGACATTTGTTAATTGATTGATTGATTGTCTTGAAAGAGAGAGAAGTTCACCACGTTTCTCCCTCTCATTACAACATATAATTTTTTACATTAAATCCCAAGCATGGTTTCTTATTCAGGTAGCTAAAACGTATTTATAACCGTATAGTAATAGTTAAAACGTATGTATAACTGTATGGCAGTAGATAAAACGTATATATAACTGTATAGCAGTAGTTAAAACGTATGTATAACCTATAGTAGTAGTAGTTAAAACCCATGTATGATAATATAGTAGTAGTTAAAACATATTAATAATAGAATAATAGTAATTAAAACATATTAATAATAGTGCAGCATTAGTTAAAACTTATGTATAACAACATAGTAGTAGTTAAAACATATATAATAGAACTCGTATTATAAACGTATTTAATTCTTTAATGAAGTTCGATGCACAATTCAAGCAGTTCAACGCTGTTTGTCGTCACGAACAGTGATTCCGTTGTATGGTGATTCCGGTGGAGTGAATCTGATCAACTGTATACATATTTATATTAAGTAGTATACAGGTGGTGGCAGAGTCCCTCAGTCCAACTGAGGAACCCTGGTTCGAATCCAGGATGAGGACGGCGTCTCTTTTTCTCCTAAAACAAAAGTTCTAGCAAAGCTAATAAACATGAATATCGGAATTTTCACGTAGAATTATTCCTCACGAAAAAACACAAAAAACTCGTCCTGGAGGCTTACCACTACGTGGCAATTGTGTTATCCCTGTGAAGGGTAATAATATCTTACACTCCCGATAATACCAAAAAAGAACGCTTAGTGACAAACTACTCACTGTAGTTCGGAGGTTGGTTCCCTAGTCCTTAGAAAGTTCAGAATCCTTGGAAAACTGTAGATGCATGCGCAGTAAGACACTTGCTGTCATTGTGCCATAAAACTCTCCAACTACCATAAATTTATTTTTCACGGGAAAGTGAACAAACACGTTTTCTTGTTTGCATTTAGTAATCCGTTTCAGAAGGTCAAAGTCAATTTCAAAAGGTCAGAGGATATTTCTAAAGGTCGAAGTGAATGTTTGAAGGCTATACTCAAAAAATATTGACTTCTAATGTAAGCATTGCTCCTATTCTTGGTTGATGTTTATACGAATAGAACCTTGTGTTTTGAGGGGTTTAATAAATAGCTAAATGCTGTCTTTAACCGTGGTATCCTAAGCTGGTCAATAAAATGTATAACAATTTAAGTGTGTAAGGAATGTTTGCTTAATAAATAGCTTAATGCTGCTTCATTTTGGCCTTAATAAATAGCTGAATGATGTCTTCAACCGTGGTATCCTAAGTTAATCTATAAAAGGTGAGTAACAAGTTAAGTATATAATAAATTTATTTATATAATAGTGGAAGGTCGTGGGTTCAGGTCCCACCGAACGGAGAAATATTTATTTTCTTTCGAACGTTTCACCATCTAATCACGCCATAACATCGGCGCTGGTATCACTACGCCAATAAACGTTGATTTATATTGTTGTTTGATAGATAGTAAATGTTTGCATAATAAGTATGTAGCTTAATGCTGCTTTATTTTGGGCTTAATAAATAGCTCAGTGCTGCTTTATTTTGTTTGGGCTTAATAAATAGTTTAATGCTACTTTATTTTGGGCTTAATAAATAGCTAAATACTGTCTTCATCCGTGGTATCCTAAGTTTATCAATAAAATGTGAGTAACAATTTAAGTGTGTTTGCTTAATAATGCTGCTTTATTTTGGGCTTAATAAATAGCTTAATGCTACTTTATTTTGGGCTTAACAAATAACTAAATGCTGTCTTCAACGCTGGTATCCTAAGTTAATCAATAAAACGTGAGTAACAATTTAAGTGTGTAATGAATGTTTGCTTATAAGTAGCTTAATGCTGTTTATTTTGGTCTTAATAAATAGCTTAATTCTGCTTTATTTTGGGCTTAATAAATAGTTAAATGCTGTCTTTAGTCATAGCATCCCAACGTGAATAACAATTTAAGTGTGTAACGAATGTTTTCAAATTATAAACTCTTGAAACTGATCTAGTATTTTATTATACTGAGCTGTAAAACAATATATTTGAAATTATCTAAAATTAATAAATAAACCAAAGAAAGAAAATAAAAATAGAATTTCAGAAAGTCAAAGTAAATTTTCGAAGTTCCATCAATTTCAAATAATCAGTCGATTGCGGAGAATCAGTCCATTTTTGTTAATACAGAAATGGGGCTAAAGAGGTAGTTACTTCGGTAATATTAAATTCATTGATGATATTTTTCATTAAAAAAATGTCCGACCATGAAAACATTATTAATAAATATTTCATTAAAAATAAGGAATCGGAAACTGAACTGTAAACACAGAATGGACAAGGGAAATGATCAAATACTTAATAGCGGTCATAGGTAATATCCATTAAACAAATGTTTCTAATCCACAATGAAGTATATTCCTTTTTTTTCCGCCAGTTTCACGCGCCTCTGATATTTGCCATTCTGACCTTTTCCGAGTCAAAGATATTCCGAGTGTCATTTTCAGTTAAAGAGAGTTTGTCATGAAAATGCCCAACGCCACGAGTTACGTAATTGCTCGACCGATTTTAAATAAGTCGATGCTCATTTACACCCGTGTGAAACGATCACGCAACCCGGATAATAAGTGGGACTAAATGGTTAATCGTCAAAATTGTGTGAACTGTGTGTTCGGTAACAATCCCACATGAGTAACGATCTACACTGGCCGAACTGAAACAAAAGTGGAAGCCATTATTAAAATTTAGGGCTAGCGCTTATGTGAGATGGATTAGCAAACGTATAAAGTTCATAAGGAGATGGGTTACAGAGCTACAACTCCATATACTCATGTGTGTATACATGCAAAATTGTATCACAATAGGGATTATAACCCCCTCATCAACCCCCTTTACGTATGTCAGTGGTGACAATGTAATTGTGGAGATATGAAAAATAAAATCCCTTAATGTGATTGAGAAGAAATGGACAAAGAGGTGACATTGAAAAAGACCAAATATCAGATGAAATGAAGAGATGGGACCATAGATCCGAAAATTCAAAAAAAAAATCTTGACGGAAATCAACTATTTCTTCGATGAGCAATGAATATTTCCAAAAAAATTATTATTGAACATTGAAAAACGTATAAAAAATGTAATTTCTCTTAGACATAATTTTGTACATATTTGGAAATAAGCTTCGTCCCGATGTCTTGTCTACCGAGTTTTCCATTCCATATACCACTCTTTACTTTTTTTACTTTCTTTCTTCATCTGCTCTTCCTTACTTTTTCTTTACCTTACTTACTTACTTTTACACTATTCGCTTGCATGCAAAATTTCGTCAGGTTGAAATGACATGACTGAATTGAATTGATTCAAAATATTAGTCAAAGATAAGAGATTTACGGCTTTAGTCTCAATACGAAACCTGTTCAGCTAATTTTCCACTAATTACACATCATAATTAAAAGTGAAAATTCCTTTATTTTGAAATCAACGATATTTTTTTAAGATAAGATAAACTTTTTTTGCAGGAGAATTACACAGATTACGAACACTTTAATACAATTCTGAACATAGATTCTCCTGAACATGAATTCTTCTGAACATGATTCTCCTAGGTGGCAATGGGTAAAGACTGTTGTGTCTGATAGAGTCCATGCTGCCCCAAGTAGTGATATTTCGTTGTATCAAATGGAAAAGTGTTAACCCAAAAAGTGTTTATAAAGAAGTTTTTTAAACAAAGAGAGTGTGTATATTGATTGTAAGAAAGTAGGAAAGGAATTCCACACTCTGGGACCATAACAGCCCATTCGCACAAGCCCCCGGTTAGTTCTAGAAAATTCGGGTATGTAATTGCTTGCTGTTCTTGTGAGATGTGTGTAGTTGGGTAATTGAAGAGAAATGATCTTAGGATGCCGTGAAAATTTAATAGCATTTAACATAAATATGGAGGCTTTAAAATAGAGACATCAATTAAAAGAATGCGAAAACGTTTCGCAATTTCCAAAATGTGAGGGGTATAACTTTGGTAAAGAAGAAGACGGGGGTATCTTTTTTGAAGTGAGGTTAATATAAAAGCGAAATATAAAATGCATTCAATGAAACATTGCTCTTTTTCCCGGTCACATTTCTCTCAAAGCTACTAAATGGAAGTTCATAACACAGTAACGTTACTTCGCATCTTATTTTCAGGCCCCTTTCGGCTGTTTCTACAATGAACCATACACCGAGGCGGATCCAGAAAAGAATTTTGGCGAAGGGGATGTAAAGTACAGTAAGACCACTTTCAACGAACCAGTTCTTATTGGACCCCGATTTAAAGAGCAATTTGAACAAAACAAATAGTAAATCAAGCTTTTTGTAAAAATTCCGTCTTTGTATACGGTTGATCGTTATAATCGGCGCTCGCTATGGTCGATTTCCACTGCATATTTATGGAATTAGGGAGGGAAATTTCCATAATTTCCTCACCCCCCCCTAGACCGACCACTGCCACACATAGCCATGCTAGAAAAACCTTTCTTTAATGACGCTTTTTAATTAACAAATCGTATGAATTTGCATCCACGGGCGTTTAGCAATAAACTTCAATTCCTTTCTCAATTCATCCATGCGTTTATCAAATGTGATGCTGAACAGTTTCGTCCTTCCTGTTCGGCGATTTATTCTCCCTCTAATAAAATCCTAATGTCCTTTAGCCGCTCCGTGAGACCAGAATAGGGCCCTTTAATCACCCAAACCATTACTCAACCGCAAACTAAAAAGACCAGGAAATAAAACAAATAGTTAAGATTCATCGAAAGTGCTTCAGCGTTCCGGGAATTTAAGTTCCTCAAACGGAGATGTCGCGGCCAAAACATTCCGGCTTCTTAATTTTTCCAGTAACTATGTTCTTAATTATTAGAAGCTTGGTTCCACAGTGATATAAATTAAGAAGGTATAATTTAGAAGTTATTTCCCTGCGTTTAATTTCCCAACTCTGTTCAGTTTAGGGCCCTTTAATGGTTGATTCGTCCGAGCTGCAGAGATGGGGGCTCGGTATTCATGCCTAAAATTTCTCTTTTCTTAAATTTATGTGGTTGAAGAAAATTTGGGTCAAACCGAGGTCCGTCTTCGGCTCCATTTTGAACTTCGTATGCCCTTTATTAAAGCCCTTAAAAAAGGGAGCTGTTGCATCCACCATTTTGATGCTACAGTGTCACGTGAGCCCATTCACTGCTGTGTTAAAATTGAGTGAGTGAGTTACAAGTGGGTTATTTTTAACAAAATGGGGTGAAATGGGTGGTTCTACCGTTGTTAATTGTTCAAATCACTCTAGGAATAAACATAAAATGTTTAAATTTGCAACAGGTCCTATAAAATGAAGAAAATTATTATTGCGTTATTATTTATTGCGAAAATTATATGCGCGTTATGAAACCGGAAGTGTACAAAAAATGGCGGCTCTAGAATTCTAGAGACTCTACCCTTTGCATATTGAATTCGTAGTATGAGATTAAATGTTTTCTGAAATTATAAAATTATTCATATTCCTCTCTTTTCCTATACTCGCCTATGCCCGACGAACGTAGGTGAAAAGATGGGTTCCTAGGCATGAGGTAATGTGCTTATGACGAATTTGGCTATTACGCTGGTAGCCTGCATTTGATTCCAGCAGAGGGCCAGCGTTCGCATTTTTTCTTCAGATCCGTCGTCAGGTGTTCGATTGGGCTAGACGAAAGACATTTAGATTCTTCGGAAAATGTCCAGACGCAGCATGATCCTTGCTGTCTTCCTGGCCCAAAACTTTTAAACAAGTGAAATAGAATAGAATAGATAAAAAAAAAGTTACGTAATTTAAAATATAGTTGAGCTTCCATTTGACAAATTTGCGAGATTTCAAAAAATGGAAAATACGTTTAAGGTCGTAAACAGCGTCTCTCTCCCTCTCTCTTCCTCTCCCACTCCCCCTCTCACCCGCCTTTCTCTCTCTCTCTCTCTCTCTGTCTTCCCCTCACTCTCTGACGACCTCTCTCTCTCCCTTTCTCTCTCCAATGAAGAACTTCACTAAATATAGAGAAATTCTCGAAATAGACTCTCATTAAATCAGTTTTGACTTTATATATCATTTAATAAAGTAAACGCTTGTTTATTTCAAAATGAATTTAGTTTAAAATTAAATAAAATTACTGCAAAGGACAGTAAATTTGAAACGGGAAAACTAAAGAAGATAACACTGCAAGGGGATGGGGTCTTCTCTATGTAAATTGATAAAGTTTTGGAATAAATACGTAATCATTAGGATGAAATCCGAACTCAACGAGTAAGATTCAAAGCACAATATATTTTTTGCTTATGATAGCCTAAAAACGAAAATAATATCGAAGTGCGCTCAAGCTAAACTCAAACCAATGATCGTTGGATTACCATTCTTATGTTTTGACTCTTAAGATACTCAATGCAGCCATGTGCGATATGTTTCCCGTATGCATATAAACATACATGCTGTATATTTACAATCATATAAATGCTGTATGTTTACAATCATACAAACGCTGTATGTTTACAATCATACGAATGATGATGTTTAAAATCATACAAATGATGTATGTTTACAATTATACGAATGCTGTATGTTTACAATCATACAAATGCTGTATGTTTACAATTATACAAATGCTGTATGTTTACAATTATACAAATGCTGTATATTTACAATCATACAAATGCTGTATGTTTACATTCATATCAAATATGCCTGCTGTTTGGTTGAAAACCCACGTGTGTAGTGGGTTTGTAGCCAACGCGTTGGAAGTGCAATCTGATGAACGCAGGTTCAATTCCTTCTTGAGGAATATATGATTAGTTTCTTTTATTCTCCGATTGTTATGAGCTTTAAAAAAGAAAGGAAAAAAGTTTGGTTTGAATTCTGATAATGTAGCTGTCTCAATCTAGCAATTATCATTGTTTAGTGTTCACAATTGCGTTAATGTTCAGTTTCAATAGGGTAGTGCATACCAGAGATCGGTTTCCGCAGCTAGTCATGCACTGCATTTTTACTTGATATTAGCGAAGTTAGACAACGCTTATTCTCATGATAATGTTGTAAAAAATTGTCGTCCATTTCAGCATAAAAAAAAATTATTTAACTAACAAATTAACCGTTCGATGATGTAAAGCTGCTTTGAGGGTGATAAACGCGCATTAAATTAAACGTTAAATTACTTATAAAGAAAAGAATGATTTCTCCGGCGCCTGGTGGGACCCGAACCCACGATCTCCTGATTGCCGGTCAGGTGCTCTACCTACTAAGCTACAGGCGACAATCATTTCTCCCTTTACGAGTATATACAGGGTTCCTAGGAAAGACCGGATGCGGCCAATAACTTTTGAACCAAGACAGATATTGCAAAGAAAGTTAGATATTAGTTAGTAAAATGACTATGTACTATCAGACGAGATGAACAGCAGCGTGCCTGGTGGCGAATTGAGGAAGTTAAAAATTTTATTTCGAAAAATAAGGAAGACAGGAAAATATTTTCAATTAGAAAGTTGTAGAGCGTCCTTCAATTAGTAAGAAAAGATATACAGCTCACATTCAATATGTACATGTACTGCCACGAAATCGGGCGTTTCGGAAGTTTCAATGCATCACTTTCAGTTAATGCTTTCTGGCGTTTTAAAAGTTGAGTTGAAGTTCTTATAGGAGAGAGACCATGGTTTCTTTCCTATAAGTGTCTTAACTCAACCTCTAAAGTGCTATGAAGCATTAATTGAAAGTGATGTATTGAAACCTCCGGAGCACTTCATTTTATGGAAGTACGTGTACATATTTTATATAAGCCGTATATCTATTTTTACTAACTGAAGGATGCTCTACAACTTTCTAATTGAAAATATTTCGCTATCTTTATTATTTTTCCAAATAAATTTTTTAACTTCCTCAATTCGCCACCAGGGGTGCTGTTTATCTTACCTGATAGTGCATAGTCATTTTACTTCCCAATACCTAACTTTGGTTGCAATATCTGTCTTGGTTCAAAAGCTATTGGCCACATTCGGACTTTTCTACGTACCCTGTATAAGGCTTTCTGTGGACAAGTTCGCTATTGGTGTGGAAGTGCTTTGACTACTCCGTTACCAAAACGACAAGTCAAAGAAGCAAGAATGTCCAATGTAACGAACTAGCATTAATATTATTAAATCAGTTTTTAAATTGATTTAATAAACATATAGATAACTTTTCATTAATGCCAGTTACGATTTCCATTTCCTTGACGGTCAATCCTCCTTCACTACAGAAGACGCGCGCTCTTCCCAATTTGAGATTAACTACCTTACACAAACGATGAAAAAACAGCGATCTGGATATTGTAATTGACACATAAATATGTCGAAAAGACAACGGCCATGCCTTGCTGAAAATGTCCGTTTCGTTTAGAATAATGGAGTTTGAGTAGCACTGAGGATAAAATTCCACAAACTGTAGGCCCTTTGGGCGTGAGACTAACGACCTCCAGCTAGAAAACTTAATATTCATTGTTACAAAAACATGGAAAATTAGGCTACTGTTCTGCGTGGACTGCAAATGCAAGCGTAGATTTTTCACATATATTATTACACACATTTAGAAATGTTGAACTCGGCAATACGTAAGCGTTTGATTGAAGAATTTAATTTTTTACCACTTAATTGAGCTAGTTATTTTTTTTATGGGTATCAGTATTTTGCTTAGTTAGTAACTACGTCTAGTTATGTAACAATAGAAAGGTTATACTTTCACTAAATTTACGTAATGTATTTAAAATTTAAAATACTGAGAGACTCAGTTTTGGAAGGGATGCAAAATCTTGGTCATAAGGGCATAAAATACGTCGTGTGCCTGTGGGAGTTATTTAGAAGCAATTTTTCGAAAAGCATTATCATTTTTAACATTTAAAATGCGTTTCTAATCTTTCAATAATAAAGAAATACAGTAAATAAATAAATTTATTTACACATAACATTACCAAAATCAAGGAATTACTAAAGTTATTTCTATTTAAAAAACGGGTTAACGAATATTTTGCAGTTGATTAGTTTTATGGTGATTAAACAAAATGATGATGACAGTGTAAATTTAAGTCATTTCATGATAACATGGAGTGTAAATCAGGATGACTAGAGTAGTTTTGTCATCGATCACTGTAATTTCTAGCTTTGTTAGTCATGGCACGTACTTGATGTTGATGACTTCCAATGTCATAAAAAAAGAAAAATGTCGAACTGAAATGGCCAGCGATTTTAGCAACCATTTTATCACTAGTTCTATCTAGTACGTGCGTGGCATAAGTACCAGAAAAATGCTCCTCGAGAACAAGGTTCTAACTAACGAAACGTACACGTTTTTTGTGTATATTACATTTTCTCATTCAATATCATAATCGGAAACTTGTCACTGTCAGTATCGCTATCGGAAACTTGTCACTGTCAATATCGCTATCGGAAACTTGTCACTTTTCAATACGCTAATTAGAAACTTGTTACTTCCAAAAGCAAAATCTGAAACTTGTCACATAATTCATTCAATTTTTTTTTTCAGATTAAATTAAGTTTATAATTTTAAACAGTTGAAAACATTTCACTAAGGCAGTGGTTCCCAACCTTTTTCAAGCCACGACCCACTTTTATAGTAGCCAAGTAATCCGCGACCCCCTTTTATAGTAATCAAAAGATCCGTGACCCCCTCTGTCTGCCACCGCAACATTTGCATAATAAAAGCATTTTTAAGAGAGTAAAGGAAACACATTAAATAGAAAATTATATTATATTAATTATATATATTGCATTAATTATATTATGTATATTATATAATACTAATTATATTTATTTATTTATATTATAAAGTTATAACAACGATTAGTAGAATATTGCAATATGTGTAGCCATGTTGAAATATAAAAGCGTTGGAAACATTTGGTATGCAATTCCCTATAAAAATAATTATAACTAACAATAGTTGTGGCGACCCAACAACA
Source organism: Dysdera silvatica (assembly GCA_006491805.2). Lineage (NCBI taxonomy): Eukaryota > Metazoa > Arthropoda > Arachnida > Araneae > Dysderidae > Dysdera > Dysdera silvatica. Next base: position 8,444,275 of record QLNU02015359.1, read on the forward strand.
GGTGTGGCGACCCAACAACAGGTGTGGCGACTATCAAGAAACCAGTTTGCGACCCCCAGGTTGGGAACCACTGCTGTTCAATAAAATTATATATTTTCTTTTATTTTGCTTTAGGCGAGAGACCATGTTTCCTTTTCCTTTGACCATGGTTCCACATCTTTCACTCCCAAACATGTTCTGTATTCATTTGTCGTCCATCGATTTGCGGGGGCGGTGGCCCCCATATGCTCTTGGGGAACCAGGAGGGGTCTGGGTCCTTCAGAGTTAATATCCCTGCTCTAACCGAAGCCTTAAAATTTTTAATCGATTAAAAATGATATTACCGTAATCTAAACATCGATATGAATAATATAATCGAAATCATATTCCCGCTGAAAAATAATCCTTCCTTAAAATGCCTATGTCAAATCTGGGATGATCTGTCGATATATGTACACACAGGCAAAGTCGAACTCATGAAAAAAAACAACCAGCAATAAAGTTTGTTTTTCTTGGATTTGTTTGAGTCACATAATCGATAACGTTTAATCGATCTTCACAAACATGTGAATCGATGACAGAAGAATTCCCTTAAAATTGATTAACAATTTGTGGCAAATGGCTTTCTTATTAAGAGACGTTTTTATTAGATAATTGGTTATTTATTTTAGAAAGTACCACAACTTTTCGTCTGTCCCAAGTGTTAAAACTTTTTTTTTTAATTTAAAAATACGTCTTGTTGATATTAGAATTGGAAAAATATTAAAAAAAAAATATGTTTCCTTCGATGTATGGAAAAATGCGAAATCATTTTAAAGAGAGTGTCCATATCGGTTCGTATGACTTACAATTACATGACACTCTGCAACAAAGCCAAGTTTAATCTACTGTGTATGGAAAAAAACATACACTCGACCCTACTGAAGCAAGTCACGGATAATCGAATAATCCGCTTATTCGAACTAAATCTATTAAAACCAAAATTATTCCCATAGGATCAATGTTAAATTTCCCGCTTTGCTGAATAATCTTCATGGGTTGTCCCCGGATAATCCAATAAAATTTGGACAGTTTCTCAAACAAGGGGGGAAAATGTGTGTAGAAAATTTTTTTTTATTTACAAACGTCCTTTTCCCTACCGCCCTTGTTGAAGAATTTGGTATTTTCAATGTCTTCAGAGTAGGAACTGGAGTATTATAATTCGACAGAATACTTTTAGCATAAGTAATGCAGAAAATGCATACTAATTCACGATTTTTCTTTCATTAAAACACACACACGAATGTATAACATTCCTTTTTCCCTTTGTGAACCTAGTATTATTCTTTTCAGTACTATTTATTGTCAATTATGTGTGCACTCAACATCAATATTGTTTTATCCAACGTCATTTTTCAACCTTTAGGCCATTAATGTTCTAGCTGTCCAATATCGACTTGACAGCTTGAAAAAATCCCTATAGAGATTTTCCACAGAATTATGTACTAGATAGTAATATCTAGTATACTCGCGGCAAAGCTAACCTAGTATACTGTTAAGACTACAGCGACCTTTTCAGACCCAAGCAACAAGTATTCGTTCACAAATTGGCGAAAAATGAGATAGCCCTCAACGTTATTAGGCTATTTATCGCCTAATTTGGAATGCAGAAAAACGCGGTTGCCAAAATTCCAGGCGCCAAATTTCCCGCCAAGCAAACGAAGTCCTCTGAGTGGTCAGTTACTTGAATGACGTCAGCGCTTGCTATAATGAGTCTTTTTCCTAAATTTAATAAATACCAGATTTTAATTGCACAAATATGCCTATGTTTTATGTATTTGAGCATTATTTTAATGTTTTATGTACGAAATGTATCTTCTATTAACTCTCTTAACGTAAGAAAGGGCGAACTATATTGCACTGGCGGAATCATACTGCTCTGCGCCTTGTCAGTGTACCATTTTAGCTTTGCCACGAGCATAGGCTTGAACATTTTTTATGTAAGGTGATATTGCTCTCCACAGGATTAACACAATTGCCAAATGGTCAACACACAGAGGCACCAGGGCATGTTTCTGTAACTTTCTTGGGGAATTTTAAAAATAATTTCTACCGCTGCCGCTTAAGTTCGAACTAGAATTTTATGCATAGGAAAAAGGATACATCGCCTTCACCCGGCATCGAACCAGGAACCTAACGTGTGTCCCATTCTGCCTCCCATCTGTGAAATCATTAATTTTGTCAGAGTTTCAGAAATTTATGATTGCATTCACGCGTAGCTGCAGAGGGAAGGTGGCTAAGATGTGGGGCTAAGCTGGGAAGTTGTGGGCGCTTAGTAAGGTGTTCCGCTGCAGAACAGTTGAGGCTAGAGCCCCTAGAATTCTAGGTCGCCATTTTGTTATATAATTCCGGTTTCATTGACCTTGGCGATAAAGGTTTTCCGCATTGGCGCAATGATCGCTATTTTGGCACAAATGTAACCAACAATCCGCGGTTATCCGATGAACGTAAACATAGGCGAAACTTTTAAAATGTAGACGATACGGGTAAATACAATTTGCAACCAGGATCACGTGATAAAATGGCAACAAAATGGCGGATACGCTCCAGCTCCCGTGTTTAGGAGCGTTAGTTGAGCAAATTTTCACCCATTGTCACCGCCACAGCTGTATACGTTTAAAGAAACACCCTATCAACAAAGTGTTTAAGCAAACAGAGCCGTTTTGCCGAAACGAAAATATTGAGTTAGGAAGTCGAAATTGAATCGTTGTTATATTGGATGTACGGGGTCGGTTACTTTCTGGAAAGGGTACCACGTGTTTCTGTTCTAAGTATATCCCACGACTGAGGGTTCACACGTGGGTTGGCGTGTTTTTGTTTGGAATGAGTAAAAACACACGATGGAGGCGTTTAGAGGGGCATTGTGTGCAAGGCTAGAACTCAGTTATCGAAGGCCCATTTGGAAGCCGTAAATTTTCACGTCAAGATCCCCATTACCGAGCCTTTCGAGTTAGCGAGCTGAAAACAGTAAGACGTCAAAATTTTCACGTCAAGATCCCCATTACCGAGCCTTTCGAGTTAGCGAGCTGAAAACAGTAAGACGTCAAAATTTTTCACAGAGCCATTTCATTTTCGAAGATCAGAGGTTAATCGCCTTCACGTGGCGTAGAACGGAAAAAGGGAGTCTGATGAAGTAAAACGTGCTATTTTCTTTTTAATAAGGAACGCGTTGATTTTAAAGATTTGTATTACATTTTAGTGGATCGTCGACTGATCTTCGCTAAGAAATTAAGTGAATTTTCAGCAAATTAATGATAGGTTTCTAATGCTATCATTTCATCGATTTTTAAGTAAAGTGTAGCGGATATTCAATATTAATTTACTGAGACATTCAATATGAATTTACTGAGACATTCAATATGAATTTAGTGAGACATTCAATATGAATTTAGTGAGACATTCAATATGAATTTAGTGAGACATTCAATATCAATTTAGTGAGACATTCAATATTAATTTAGTGAGGTATTCAATATTAATTCAGTGAGACATTCAATATTAATTTAGTGAGAC
>QLNU02015359.1:8457970-8489245 GCA_006491805.2 Dysdera silvatica
AAAATTCCCCGACAGAAACAGATTTACAGTAATGCATTTCAAACCCCAGTTTAACGGCAACTCTCAGATACGGACGCGGACACTTTTTTTCATGATCCATTCCATTAGACTGGACATGATCCATTCCATTAGACTACCGACCAAATATGCTTGAACTTCAGCCTCCACTGGAGACGTCACAATAGGAAATTAAGGATAAACAGGATAAGAGCTAAGGAGAATTTCTCTTCCCATGAACATAGAGTGGCAACTGACTGGAATTTACTGATTCAAATGACTAAAATGCTTAATAAAGACTTTGATAATAAACAAATCATGTAAGGATACACTGCTCGAAACTAATAAACAATTATCAACACAAAATTATCGCAGTTCAAATTTATTATCGTTTACTCAACTACAACACAGGTCCTGTAAGCGTAATGACTGAAAATCGATGGATTTGATTTCGCAATTAAAACTACATTTCGAAGGAAATCGGCAAATGAGTAAAACCCACCAAACAGCTATTGATAATTTTTTCCAATGTAAATAAATTTTAATATTTAAAGTTTGTTTTTTTGTAGATTTATTTGTTACATTCAAAAAATGTTTACGTTCATTATCTTGAATTTATGTTTTGTGTTCAAAAATGCATAAGTTTCAAAATGAAGTATTTAAATGATTGAAATGCAATATTTTAGATACTTCAGAATGATCCTCTTTTTTCCCGGACACTTCTCTTTTACGGACAATTCTTTCTGTCCGGCGGCTGCTCTCTAATGATGGGTTTTACTGTACGTATTCATAAACAAAATTGTATCAATTATATAGTAGGAATAATGACGAGTCTGATTGTTCTTAGTAATGGGTAATATCAGGGGCAGGTATCCTATGAAGCTAAGGAAATAGAAGCTTTAGGACTCCAAGCCTAAGGGGACCTATTGATACCACAAAGTAATACGAAACAGATAAACATTTTTTGTGTTTAATAGAAGGGGTTCTATCCAAAAATTCCATCTTCAGGGCTCCCAAAAGTCAAGTTACCACTATATAAAACACGTATTGAAATATTTATTCTCCAACTGAATTTATTTTAACATGATTAATTTACGTAAAGATCACTTATCATAAGACAGGGCCTGCAGTTTAACGTAAAGTGGAATCACGTAGGATTTTAGTGAGTTGTTTTATCCCACTCTCTTATATAATTATTTATTTGATTCCGAAGGTTGGAAATAACGTCATTAAACTACTCGATTCTCGAATACAGAAGAGTCCACTTCAGAGGTGGTACAGACAGAAGTAATGCAATGGGACTTTTACAGGCTTAGCACGCTCGTGTGTATAGTTGTTTCACGGAAAATTGTCCGATGGTATCGTTAGAAAATAAGGGGAGCTGACGTCACAAAGGGCATAGCCGATTCCAGCAGAGGGAAGGGTGTCATTTCAGAACTGGTTTTTAGTGAACGTTTGTCTGCGCCAAAAACCAGTTCAGGAGGGGAGGAGCTGACGTCCTTCCCTTTGCTGTAATCGGCTAGGCCGTTTGTGATGTCAACTCCCGTTATTTCTAACGGTACAGGCCTGCACAGAAGTTTAGACATAGAGGCAAATTATAAATAAAAGCGAGAATTTGCATTGAACTTCGCCGATATTGTATCTAAATAATCCTAGAACCAATAATAAATTGTGCAACTTAAAGATTACCAAAAGTACTGAAACAAAATATCCCAACACCGTAATATTGGAATCTGCATGCCACAAATGTTTAGGCACAAATGTCAGATTTATGCAAATTAACGGCGCGAAGTTCCCAAGTGATCGAAGGGGCGTTTCCCAGAGTTGTTATATAAAGCCTGAAATAATTTAGAATGCTTAGAACGATGCCGAAGTCAAAGCAATTTACGAATGACGAGATTTTGAAGATTTGGAGGCTGAAAACAAAAGGTAAATCTGTTACTCAAATTGTGTTACTCAAAGAATGGATGAGCGCTAAAAATATTACAGTTCCCGATTGGCCTACTCTTAGTCCTGACTGTAATCCCATCGAAAATGTATGGGGCATACTAACGAATGTTGTGTATGCCAATGGAAAGTAATATCTGTCCGTTTTAGAACTTAAAATGGCTATAGAAGAAGCGTGGTTTAATTTTGAACCAGAAACCTTTCAAAATCTTGTGCTTTCAATGAACGACCGCGTATTTCATCTAATACGAAGTAATGGTGGCTACATTGATTATTAAAATTGTTCATTTCCTCGTGCAAGTTCTAAAATTTATGTTTGTGCCTAAACTTTTGTGCCACATATTTTACTCATTGTAAGTTATGTATTGCAGCAAGTTCGCTACTGATGTGCCTTTCTCTTCTTAAATTTTTATTTTGCATATTACATGTGTTCATATACTTCGTAATATCGAAGTTCCTGCCTCTTCAGTTTTAATAGTATTTTGTTATACTCAAATTTGTGTTGTGTCTAAACTTTTTGTGCAGGCTCATATTCTTTAAAGACATTCTCAATATATCTTTCTCTATCTATTATTTTTTCAGATATTTCAATAAAAATTTTTTTGAAGCAATTTGCCATTTCCCCCTTTACCGTTATAATTCTATTATCATCTTTTATTAATTTTATTTCTTTATTTTTATTATCTCTACACAATAATTTATTTATAAACTTTCAATTATTTTTATTATCTACATTAATCAAGTTTTCATCTAAATATCTTTTTTTGTGCCAAACAATTGATTTAGTTATACAGTTTCTTAATTTTTTGAATCTTTCTAAATAAATCAATTTTTTTGTTCTTATAAATCTCTTAAATAAATTATTCCTTTTCTTTATATTGTTTTTGATTCTGTTGTTTATCCAGTCCTTATTATTTATTTTATCCTTAATATATTTCCAATTAAAAATTCTTTTTATGTAATTCTTTAATTTTTCTTAATATATAATATTTGTTGTTACGATTTAATACTGTTTCATAAACAATCTCAAATCTTCCTTAAATTTATTAATATTCTTTTTATTCAGGTTTCTAATTATCATTGTATCATCATTTTTTTTACAAACTTTTCATATATCCCTACTATAATATCCCCATAATCGCTTATTTGATAATCTAAGACGCAAGATTTATATTTCCTAATATTTGTAAAACACACATCAATTATTGTAGATGAATTTGTAGTTATTCACTCGTGGAATCTTTTATTACATTTTTTAGTCCCATTATTTTCATTGTATGTAGTAAATTGTTTTTTATACTTGATTCTTTGTCAATATATTTAAATCTCCAATTAATAAAATGTTTCCATTTTGCAATTTCTCCCATTTCTCGTATAACCAATTAGTTAAACTATTTACATTACTACCAGGTTTTCTGTATATGACTCCTATTCTTAATTTCCCTCTTTTTACTCCTATTATTTCCCAATCCTCAGTTAATTGACTTTAATGTTCCATTTTACAAAATTTTCAGGTTTGTAATTAATGTAAATGGGTACTCCACCTCCTCTTTTTTTTTCGCATTACATGATACTCATACCAACCTGGAAACTCCATATGATCATGTTCTTTTGACCAAGTTTCTGTAATTGCTAATAAATCTATTTTGTAATATTTGTTATCCATTAGTAACTCTATTTCATCCACTTTGTTATTTATACTCCTGGCATTGATGTGTAATATTCTTAGTAAATCTTTATCATTTAGGCACTCAATATTCCCACTATTATAAATGTTATTTATATTATTTACTCCATCCCTATTAAAGCATTGTTTACATATATTACATATTTTATACATATTACATTTCTGACACTTATTGCATTTTTTACACTTATTAAATTTTTTACACATATTACATTTTTTATATATATATATTACATTTTTCACACATATTACATTTTTTAGATATAATACATTTTACTTTTTGTAGATATAACACATTTTACATATATATTGCTTGCATTATTTGATTCATCATTATCATTATTACATTTATTACACTTTGTATTTTCTAACATCTGTATAATAGCATCATCAATATTTAATCATCAATGTATACTCCAATTATCTATATCACTTATACTGTCTACATATTGATCAGTTGTGTTCACATTATTGTATTCTGTAACCATTTATTAACTTATCAGACCTTTAGTTAAACCATCATCAATTAATCAGCCTTTCATTTCATGAATATCTATAATTTTGCAAGCAGTATCAAATCCAATATTTTCATCCACATTAAATAAAATTTCCATTGCGTCTAAATTATTTTGATTGCTATTAATTGAATTACACAAATTATTTACATAATTTTCCATACTTCTTTGTGTCTCGTTAATTTTATCTATTCTACGGTTAATGTCATTATCATGGGAATATTCATTAACAAAATTTAACATCAAATCGAAATTTTTAACAATGTTATTATCAAAATTACTAGCACGTTCATTATCAATACTATTAACATCATTTAAGAACATTACATGATTGCTTTTTTTTATTTGACCTCAAGTTGATATAATCAACAATGTTTTTATCACCGATATTTTTAAAACATATATATATATATATATATATATGGCCTGCAAAAGGGTTGCTGGTATCTAACTGGAAGGAGACCCACACGCTGAACGTATGTGACGATGTGTGGAACCGGCCAGGCCAGTAACCTAGTGTCCTACCCCGCCTTCAAGTGGTGCAGGCTGAGCTTTCTATTTATGTGGCAAATTAATATTTGCTACACGGATAGAAAGGCGGAAGGGGAGGGCTAATTCACCAACCCGTTTAGCCAGCGTGGTGAAATTATGGCTAATTCCTCCATTATGTTGACACACCAGAAACCATGGCCCCTAGTCTCCAGGTGCTGGAGTGCTCCTGATCAAGGCAGCGGTCAGTGTGGCATGAAAGCAGGGGGTGCTAAGAATCACTGGAATGGCCCAGGCTGCCGTTTGTTATTGACCTTGGCTACGTTTAATGGACGATCCCTTGCTTCTGAAGCAAAACTTCAGGAATTGGAAGAACTTGAAAAGATCAAATGGGACATTATAGGACTCAGTGAAGTTAGAAGAAAAGGTGAAGAGTTGGTGGAACTTAAAAGCGGACATTTGTTTTATTATAGAGGAACGGAAACTGGAAGAACAAGTGGTGTTGGCTTCTTAATCAACAAAAGAATTAAAGACTGTCTTCTGGAAGTTGAAAGTACATCAGATCGAGCAGCGAGGCTTGTTGTTCAACTAACCCAGCGATACCAACTTCAAATAGTACAGGTATATGCACCAACATCAAGCCATACCGACGAAGAGGTTGAAGAATTTTATGAAGAAATCAAAGAGTTACACACCAAAGGGAAACAACATATCAAGCTCATCATGGGGGATTTCAATGCAAGAATTGGACAACAGGAACAAGGAGAGACATCGGTTGGTAAATACGGATATGGGGAAAGGAATGAACGTGGCGATCAACTCATCGAATTTGCAGAAGCTGAAAACCTTAGCATCATGAATTCATTTTTTAAGAAGAAACCGCAAAGAAAATGGACATGGAAACACCCAAATGGGGGAACTAGTGAAATTGACTATATCCTGGCAAACAAGAAATCAATTATTGAAGATTGCAGTGTACTGAACAGATTTAATACTGGAAGTGATCATCGAATGGTGAGATGTAAAGTGCACTTAAATACTAAATTAGAACGACAGAAGCTCATTAGGAAACAAGTAAGTAAGAGGGTGGATCTAATGAAACTGAAAGTAAATACCGAGGCATTCAAGTTGGAATTAAAAAATCGCTTTTCTGCACTGGAAGGACTTATTGATGAAAGTGATATCTCAGAAGCAAATGAAAACATTGTTAAGACAATAGTTGAAACTGCTGGGGAAATTGGTGGTGTAACCTGTAAAAAGCACAATAGCAAATTATCTGAGAAGACGAAACAGCTCATGAAAAGGCGAAGAGATATGAAGGTGGACAATCGAAATACCAGTTCCAGGATTGAGTACATAGAACTTTGTAAAACTCTGCGCAAAAGCATGAAAGAAGACATAAGAAAATTCAACTGTGAGCTAGTAAGGAAAGCCATTGAAAATAACAAGAGCCTTAGGGTTGTTAAAGGAAGTTTATCTGTTGGGAAGAAACACATCATTGCATTAAAAGGAGAGGATGGCACCGTAACAAGAAATAGGGAAGAAATACTTAGAAGAGTTGAAGAATTCTACAAAAAACTATATGAAAGTAACAGTGGATTAAACGAAGACTCTGAGATAGTCGAAGGAACAGCTCCTAAAATCTTAAAAGAAGAAGTTTCATTTGCAATAAAAAGTATGAAGAAAGGAAGAGCCCCTGGTGATGATGGTATTACATTAGATATCCTAAAAGAAGCTGGAGAATATGTAGAAGACATACTTGCAAAATTCTTTACCAAATGTCTTAACAGCGGTAACATACCAAACCAATGGGATTCTGCAACAGTAATTCTTTTGCATAAAAAAGGTGATAAAGAGGATTTAAAAAATTACCGACCAATTAGCTTGTTACCTGCTATTTATAAAATCTTCACAAAAGTGCTAACACATCGCCTGCAGAAAAAATTAGATGCAGCTCAACCAAGAGAACAAGCTGGATTTCGAAGAGGATTCAGTAAAGTGGACCATATTCAATTATTCAGAGAATTAATTGAACGAACACATGAATATGAACTTCCATTGTGTGTTGCATTTATTTCCTATGAGAAGGCCTTTGACTCTATAAAAACATCAGAAGTCATCAACTCTTTAAGATCAACAGGACATTGAGGATGTGTACATTGGACATGGTAGAACGTGTGTATAAAAATGCAAGTGCAAAATTTCGGTTACATAAGATCATGTTCAATAATTTTGTAGAGGAAACAAAAATACAAGTTGACAACATTGAGCTAGAAATTGCTGATTCATATATTTACCTTGGCCAGCTGATTTCAATGGATGGCAACATTATGAAAGAACTCAACAGACGTATTAAACTTGGCTGGAGTGCATTTGGAAGAAACAGTTTTATCCTGAAGGGGAAATTGCCTTTGTGTCTAAAAAGAAAGGTCTTCAACCAGTGTGTATTGCCAGTCCTCTCTTATGGATCAGAGACATGGAGTCTAACAGTTGGAGCAATACGAAAGTTACAGACAACGCAAAGGAGCATGGAGAGGTGCATGCTTGGAATAACTAGGAGAGATCGAAAAAGAAACACTTGGGTGAGAGAGCAAACTAGAGTAGAGGACATCATTGTTAAAGTAAAAGGGCTGAAATGGCGATGGGCTGGGCATATTGCAAGAAGAACTGATCAACGATGGACAACAGAAATTCTGAACTGGATTCCAAGAGACCACCGAAGACCTAGAAAACGTCCTCAAACTAGATGGGTGGATGAAATAAGAAAACAGGTTGGGGTGACGTGGAAGCGAATTGCTCAGGATAGACTTGTGTGGAAAGCATTTGGAGAGACCTTCATCCAGCAGTGGATAGATAATGGTTGAATATGATGATGATGATATATATATATGTTCATTTTTTTCATTTCAAAAATGTCTTGCATTCATATTTGATTAATCTATAATTATTACACTTATTACTTTCTTATTTTGATCAAGATAATAGAAAATTATTTTGGTAATTAATCATTTTTATTAAACAACAATTTTAATAAACTTTTTTTGGCGCAGTGATACCAGCGCCGATGTTATGACGTGATTAGATGGTGAAACGTTTTGAATGAATGAATGAATGTGATATTTTTTTTTTGCGTCCGGTGGGGCCAAAATCTGATACAAATAATAATTAGTATTATTATATTCTTACTTTTAAAAACAACATAATTTATAAAATACTCATGTACATGTTTCAGAGGATAAAACATAATAAATTTTCTGATATTGTAAGGTTAGGTTACCCTGAACGTAATTACAATACAGGTTTTGGAGATAAATTTAAACTTAGGGCTGCAAAGTGCAATTACTTACTAAAAAAATATAAATATATTGGATCATAAACTTTGGAACGAAATACCTTATTATATAAGAAATGAAAATATAATCAATAGCTTTAAAAAGAAATTAAAATACTTGCTGTCTTCACACTCCTTAAATATGGACTGGTAATTTGTCTTCTATTGCTTGGTTAAGGTTTCGACGGCATAGAGCGTTCTAATGCGAGGAGTCCATGGGCTCGTCAGATAGTATAAATGCTACCTTTAACCATGGTGTCACTGGTTGATTATCAAATATATATAAAAATTAATTTTCAATTAGTAGCTATAAATTTCAAATTTAATTTTTTTTCATAATGTCAGTACTGCACCGTTTATTGCATTTTAGAGGAGTTTGTGTTGCATTTTCAGAGTTCTTTTGTAATCAAATGGAAAACAAATAAAACTTGCCACGGTCACGGTTTTTTTTAAAAAATCTTTTCAAGAAAAATTTTGTTTTCAGAAAGGTAGCCGCCCGCAGTCACAAGTTTAGTTAAATTTTTATAGGGAAATGGCTGTAAGGGCCATATTCAGTTAAATATGAGAGAAAATTTTCACAGGTTTTGCTGTATATTCTTTGTTTGCGATGACAATCAGCCAATATAGAGGCACCGTCTTTTTTCAATTAATGTTTTGTTATGACAAGTTTCGTTTGGTCTGTTTCACTTGCACTTCTCGATGCCCGACAACTGCGATCAATTAAATCGCAGTTGTTGATTAGTTAATCAGTTAAACACCCGTTAAGCCTGAACGTAAATAACCATAATTCAGTGAGTTTCTGAATATTTTTATTCAAATTGGGACTTTAAATTGTCGGTACCTAAATGGTAAATGTCTTGAATTATTATGGAAAATCGATGTTACATAGCAAACATTGGTGATTTCTAAACATCGACCGAACGTCGATCGATACAACTGTGAAAACATTCACAACCGTTGCGCATCTTTAGTGGAAAATGGAGCACAGCACACATTTTTCGTTCATGGATTTAACTCAATATTTCAACATTTGCTTCCTGACCTAGTAAATGAGATATAACAGAAAGCAGTTGCACGCATATGCGTTATTGTTGTCTCATCACTTTTCCGATTATGAAGAGAAGGCTTTTATTTGTAACTTGCGTTTAGGAGAAAAATAAAATATAATAGCAATCTTTCGTGATCTGAGTTTTTATACTTCGATTGTATCAAGAATCATGTTCCATGAAAAACAGTTTATAGAAACTCAAACCTCATATTCTGCTAATGTTAATGGCCCAATATTTTCTTGCACGATCTTATGACATGCTACCAACTCTTCATTAGGTTTTTAAATGAGGAACGACGTTGTAACCATGGAGCCCAAACGATTACAGTTTGATATTCGTTCCGTTACGTAAGCACTAGAAGGTGGTCTCCCATATGAACAACAAAATGCATCTTAGGGTAGCAACGGTGAATTTTACAAATTATTTTGAAATCCGGGCAAAAGACAATGGCGGGTATGAAGGTATCGATGGAATAAATTTTGAACTACTGAAAATATTATCGAAGGCCTTGAATTTTACATACGATTTAGTAATTCCTAAAGATGGACAATGGGGTAGTTTAACAGAAGATGGCAAATGGACAGGCATGGTTGGCATGCTTGAGAGAAACGAAGCCGATATGGCAATCAACAGTCTAGTTTTGACATATGCAAGATCACAAGTCACTGACAATGCATTTCCCAATTACGTGGATTATGACTCATTTATGATAAAAAAATCCGGAACTGCATCCCAAACTTTTTTCTTTGTCCGTCCTTTTCAACCAACGGTTTGGAGTCTATTTTGTTATCTATATTTCTTTGCTCTGGAATACTTTCAATTCTGCACTCTTCTTTTGGACATCGTCAGCAAAGCCGAGAACGAGGTTGGAGCCGTATGCTTTCGATGGTGGAGATTTTGATCGGTAACCGTGGTTTCGGTCATTTTCTGCGCAGTGGTGTCTCAAAAATATTTTTTATTTTGAGTGCATTTCCTTTACGAGTATTAGTGTTTAGTTTCGCTGGCCTCTTGTTGTCGTTCCTCATAGCACCTATCATGCTACATCAAATTAAGACTTTTGAAGAACTTGTTGAGGCTTGTCGATCCAGCTTGGCAAAGGTTACCGCCTATAAAGGTACTCACATGGATCAGGAGTTGCAAAAAGCTGAGAAAGGAATTTTAAAGGTGTTGGGAGAACACTTTCGTGCACATCCTGAAAGCAGTGTGTTATCTGAAACTGATGCAATCGAGAAGACGATGACCGGTTATGCTTTAATGGACCCAAAATCGTACCTGACAATGCTTGTTTCTGAAGTTGGACTAGAGGACGATATCTTTATTTCGCAGGACAGTCTCAAAATAGCCCCAGAAGCAATATTATTCCGGAAAACTTTTTGCTGCGTCAAAGCTTTCGATAAAATGATTTTGCGCATTTATCAGTCAGGGCTTTATCAAAAACTGATAGAAGATCAGATTTTTAGACTTGGTTTAAAGGGAAAGCTTAATAATGAACCACAAGAGATTGTGAAATCAATCGCTGTTTCAGATTTAAGAGCCGTTTTCGGATTACTGATTTTTGGTTACATTATTGCGATTATGGCACTATTTTCTGAAAGGAATATCTATATGTAAGAAAGTGAATCGTATATAAGCATCATACGCTCTTAAATTAAAGTTTATTGATCTTTTAGTGTTGAGCATTTAGTAACATAAGCATTGACTCTGCTGCGAAGGTAATTCTCTGAAGCTTACGCCAAATCGTGGAATTACTTTATGCCATTGCGACTGTAGCCCTATTTTGTGAAAGGCATAGATACAGGAAAGCGAAGTTTTTCATTTAAAGTTCACTGATCTTTTGATGATGCACCATTTAGTAACTTCAGCAATCACACTGCTGTGCACAAAATGAATAAAAAGTAAAATAGGAACATTAGATTGCAAGTGCTGCACATTGTTCTTTGATGTTACTGCAAATGATGAAATTAATGGCGTACGTTTCGTATGGATTTAAAATTTCGGGCAGTGTGCTAATGTGCAGTTGGAAATATGTAATTATTTTTTTAATTACCAGGAAGTTTATTGGATAAGTATTTACCTATTTATATGTCGTTAAATTCAAACGAATTTTATAATGCTAAATTTATCTCCTTATTTGAATTAAGCCTGGCTTTTGATATAAATTTTGAAAACATTATTTCCATAAGCTTTAAGCAAGAAAAGTCTCTTACTTTCGCTGAACTTTGCCGCAAAAAAAGTCGTCGCTTTAATGTCAAATGTATTAGTGTTCTTAAATTCATAATTATGAATGTTAATTTATGTAATAATTTCCAACACAGAATATTCCGTAAGACCTGCCCCACCTGACAAATTAGCGAAAATAAACGTAATCCAACGAACATAACCAACAAACGAACGTAAACTAACGAATGTACACTTACTGCACGCAGGAAAACGTATGAATTAATATATAAACCAACAACGCCGTATACCGATGAATGTAATCCAAAACTTGTCTGTACGTTATACGCACTAAACCTTCTCGACGCAACGCTTCCACTATTGCTTCAGCTTAGTTGTGCACTGAAATACATAGGTGTGTGTTGAATATTGAAAATACAGTCGAATCTTGTAAACGAAAACACGAATTACTTCCTGAATGCCACTGCATTTTATAGGAATTTCTATAATTATGTATTTATTAGCACGAACGCAGTTAACAGAAAATAACATTTAATAGGAACCAAACCGGCTTTTCCAAATTTCTCGACGGAATTCTTTCGAGTTATATTCTTTCTTCGAAATAGAGAATCTACTATTAATTTCGTTGAAAATGTATATGTTTTAACAAAAAAGAATAAGGATAAAATATATTACATATATACAAAAGATCCGTTAAAGACCGAAAGAAAGTTATATAACGAGATTTCTTGCAAATTCTAAGCTAGAAACGTTAACGCGGAAATGCTGAGAAATCCATATTTTTGGAGTTATTACTAGTTGAATTCCAGACAATCTGAACCAAATTTGACAAGAACCACTTACTAAAAAGAGCACGAACAAGGGATGGTAGGAGGGTGGACGACGCAGATTTTAATGACGTTAGGCTCATATGAAAGCTCTTAAAAAATTATTAGACACGTATTCGGGCATTCTTCAGAATGTTTTCTTTCAGAAAAGTTTATTGACCTTTTAGTGATGCACATTTAGTAACATAAACATTGACTCTGCTGCGAAGGTAATTCTCTGAAGCCAAATGACGGGAATTACTTTCGCCATTACGACTGTAGCACTATTCTGTGAAAGGCATAGATACAGGAAAGCGAAGCATATATATCCATCGAAGTCCTTCATTTAAAGTTCATTGATCTTTTAATGGTGCACCATTTAGTAACTTAAGCAATCACGCTGCTGTGCACAAAATGAATAAAAAGTAAAATAGAAACATCAGATTGCAAGTGCTGCATAATGTTCTTCGATGTTACTGCAAATGATGAAATTAATTGTGCATGTTACGTATGGATTTAAATTTTCGGGTCGTGTGCAAATGTGCAGTTGAAAATATATAATTTTTTCTTCTTAATTTCCAGGAAGTTTATTGGATAAGTATTTACTTATTCATATGTCGATAAATTCAAACGAATTTTATAATGCTAAATTTATCTTCTTGTTTGAATTAAGCATAAGATTTTTGATATAAATTTTGAAAACATTATTTCCATAGGCTTTAAGCAAAAAAATTCACTTATTTTCACTGAACTTTTCCGCAAAAGTTTTTCGTTGCTTTGATGTCGAATGTATTAATATTCTTAAATTCATAATTATGAATGTAAATTTATGTAATGATTTCCAACATTGAGAATTCCGCAAGACGTGCCCTGCCTGACAAATGAGCGAAAATAGACTCAATCCAACGAAAGTACGTTTATTGCACGCAGGAATACGTATGAATTAATACATAAACAAACAACGCCGTATACCCATGAATGTAATCCAAAACATGTCTGTACGTTATACGCTGTAAACCTTAACTATGCAATGCTTTCACTATCGCTTCAGCTTTTTTTGTGTACTTAACGTGTATGTGATGAATATTGAAAATACAGCCGAATCTTGTTAACGCAAACACGAATTACTCCCTGAATCCCACAACATTTTGTAGGAAATTCTATAATTTTATTTTTTTAAAACAAACGCAGTTAACAGAAAATAACACTTAATAGGAATCAAACGCGCTTTTCCAAATTTCTCGACGGAATTCTTTCGAGTTATATCTTTTCTTCGAAATAGAGCATTTCCACACTTGATCCTATTAATATCATTGAGAATTCCGCAAGACGTGCCCTACCTGACAAATGAGCGAAAATAGACTCAATCCAACGAAAGTACGTTTATTGCACGCAGGAATACGTATGAATTAATACATAAACAAACAACGCCGTATACCCATGAATGTAATCCAAAACATGTCTGTACGTTATACGCTGTAAACCTTAACTATGCAATGCTTTCACTATCGCTTCAGCTTTTTTTGTGTACTTAACGTGTATGTGAAGAATATCGAAAATACAGTCGAATCTTGTTAACGCCAACACGAATTTCTTCATGAATGCGACTACATTTTATGGGAATTTTTATAATTTTATTTTTTTAGCACAAACGCAGTTAACAGAAAATAACATTTAATAGGAATCAAACGCGCTTTTCCAAATTTCTCGACGGAATTCTTTCGAGTTATATCTTTTCTTCGAAATAGAGCATTTCCTATTAATTTCGTTGAAAATATATAGGTTTTAACAAAAAATAATAACCACAAAATATATTGCATATATACTAGGGGTCCGTTAACGACCGGAAGAATATTATATAGCGAGATTTCTTGCACAATTCTAAGCTAGAAATGTTAACGCGAAAACCCAGAGAAATCCATATTTCTGGAGTTATCACTAGTTGAAATCCAGACAATCTGAACCAAATTTGGCCATCTTTTTTTTGACAATAACCACTTACTAAAAAAAGCACTAAGACCCGCTTCTTTCAATACAAGAAATAAAAGGACTAGGAGATAAAAATAAATTCGCCTTTTCAAGAACAATCCACTTTTAAGAAAAAAGCTGGCACTAGTGACGTAAGAAAATAAGTATTTGTACGTAAAGTTAGTATGAACGGCCGTAATTGGCGATTTTTTTTACTATAAAAACCAACTTGTTTCGGAATGCCTTTCATTAACAGAGTACTGGCGTTTGCAAATAGTCTCTGACGTTACTTTGTTTTTTTGACGCAGTATAGCCTAGATGCTCTTGCGCCATAAAAAATTCAAACAAACAAAAGTTTCATTTATTTATTTACAACATGAATACTTCAACCACCTTTCATTATATGCAATATTATGTATCTTTTTTTGTCTTTTTACTATAATTAACAATTATATGTAATGTAATATGGCAATAAAGGATGATTATTAATGATTATTTCAATATTATGATTTAAACAAAATAACGTAACGATTAACTACTACATAATTTCAATGGTTGTGACTTAACTTTAGCACAGGATCAGACGTGAAAATAAGGACTTCGATATGCATAACAACATTAGATGATTTTCTAAATGTACAGTGTCTACGCAACTTTTTTTTAAATTTAAATTGCATGAAGTTACGCAGACAGATATGAATGTTCAATATTAATAATTAAAATATTAATGATTAAAAGGCATTTACTGATTACAAACGAGTTTTCTTATGGAGAACGTGACTACATATTTAGATGCCGCAAATGAGAAAGTTCAATTATAAATAATACAAACATTATGCTTTTGGGAAAAGTAAGTTTGCTTAACCACAAATTATATATTTTGGAAAGGTATAGGAAAGTAGCCAGTCATATATTTCATTTCCGAACATTAAAAATTAAATGTACTGCCAGTGAAACAAATTTCGGAACAAATGTCGCCATTCGCGCAATCATTACGCTACTGAATATTCAGAGTGCCAATTGATAGTGAACAACGAAATATGCCAATTAATTTGCATAAAATTTGCACAAGGGACCGTCTTCATATTTGCATTTGCAGCAACTTTAAAATTTTCAATGGCAATACATGAATTTTGATATCATAATCGGATTACAGTCTGCAGGCCTGCACAAAAGTTTGACACACAGAGGCAAATTATAAATAAAAGCGAAAATTTGCATTAAACTTTGCCGATATTGTATCTAAATAATCCTAGAACCAATAATAAATTGTGCAATTTAAAAGATTACCAAAAGTACTGAAAAAAAATATCCCAACACCGTAACATTGGAATCTGTATGCCACAAATGTTTAGGCACATATGTCAGATTTATGCAAATTAACGGCACGAAGTTCCCAAGTGATCGAAAGGGCGTTTCCCAGAGTTGTTATATAAGGCCTGAAATAATTTAGAATGTTTAGAACGATGCCGAAGTCAAAGCAATTTACGAATGACGAGATTTTGAAGATTTGGAGGCTGAAAATTAAAGGTAAATCTGTTACTCAAATTTCTGTTGCATTGAACCGTTCAAAGCGAGGCATTTATCGAGTGTTATCCCGGGGTGATCAGTATCAACCAAAATCACGATCTGGGAGGCCTCGAGTGACCAGCATTCGGGATGATAGACAAATACGAAGATTGGCTTCAAATGAAAGCCTGTCTGCAAATCAAATAAAAAACACGTTAGCAATGCGAGTGTCAAGAGAAACCATACGTAGAAGGATTGTAGAATGCAGGCATTTGAGATATGCAAAAATGCGCCGCAAGCCCTGCTTGCAATTACATCATAAACAAGCACGACTACAATGGGCAAGGCAGCACATATCATACAGTGACGAATGGCTGCAGGTGTTATTTAGTGATGAAAAAAAGTGGAACTTAGATGGTCCCGATGGCCTTTCGCACTACTGGCACGATCTTCGAAAACGCCCCTTAAGTCGGTTCAGGAGACGTCAAGGAGGAGGTTCAGTCATGGTTTGGGGAGCCTTTAGCTTCAATGGACAGACTTCTTTGGCGTTTTTGAATGGAAAACAAGATTCCAAGGCATACCAGGCAACTCTTGAAAGTCACCTATTACCTTTTGGCGAACTTTTATGTGGACGAAACTGGGTTTTCCAACAAGATAATGCGTCCATCCACACATCCAGGTCAACAAAAGAATGGATGAGCGCTAAAAATATTACAGTTCTCGATTGGCCTGCTCTTAGTCCTGACTGTAATCCCATCGAAAATGTATGGGGCATACTAACGAATGTTGTGTATGCCAATGGAAAGCAATATCCGTCCGTTTTAGAACTTAAAAAGGCTATAGAAGAAGCGTGGTTTAATTTTGAACCAGAAACCTTTCAAAATCTTGTGCTTTCAATGAACGACCGCGTATTTAATCTAATACGAAGTAATGGTGGCTACATTGATTATTAAAATTGTTCATTTCCTTATGCAAGTGCTAAAATTTATGTTTGTGCCTAAACTTTTGTGCCACATATTTTACTTATTTTAAGTTATATATTGCAGCAAGTTCGCTACTGATGTGATTTCTGTTCTCAAATTTTTAATTTGCATATTACATGTGTTCATACTTCGTAATATTAAAGTTCCTACTTCTTCAGTTTTAATAGTATTTTGTTATACTCAAATTTGTGTTGTGTCTAAACTTTTGTGCAGGCCTGTAGTTCGTACTTTTCATGCAAGTTTATCTTCCATTACTTCATGCTATAGTCGACAAACTTCACGATGTTGTAACTGACTCTGAAGATTGTCAAGAACGTCTTTATCCAGCTACATGGCAGCCAGCCTTGTAAGCTGTTTCATGGCCTATCCAGGCCAAGAATATGTATTTTCCTCAATCCTGAAAATCATTTTATCTGTTAAAAGTTAGCATTTTGTTGTATGACAATTCTGGTAATTCAGTCTTCAAATAGATTAAGCAAACGTATCACAAAAAACGTCTTCAAATAATTAAGTCTTCAAATAGATAAAGCAAACGTATCACCAAGTAGTTATAAATCGAAGTGACAATGATTCCATCAAGAAGTTTGTAGGTTTTAGGACGAAATTTGTTTGAGATGATAACTTTTGTTTTCTTTTTCCAATTTATTATTATTATTATTATTATTATTATTCATTGATTACTGAATAATATGGTGTGCATGTAAAACAACTAGGCTTTTTTCTGATTTATGTCCACGTAATTAAACTCATTTATAGGAGGCAATAACGAAATATAAAATTGTTGGTAATATAAAGTTCTTATTAAAGGCAATTTAAACCGATGTTGAAAATAAAATATTCTTTGCTTCAGGACGTCTAAAAGTTTCCACACCAAATAACCATCTCCTTGAAGACGACTATGGAATTTCATAAACAGCCAACATCTTAAAGCTCTTAAGGGATTCCATTGCAAAGTGTCACTCGAGAGGAAGAAGACTTCAGAAAATTTCATAACCGAAAATATTTTGTTTGAAATTTATATCCTACCATCCGGTCAAGCTCTTTTAAATTTACACCCATTTCTGTTAAATAAATTTCGCTGGATCTGTTTTTCATAGCTTTGACATGGATTTATAAAATTTTAGTGAATTTTAGAGATGGAAAGGAATATAAATTACCAATATCTCAAAAAATATCCCTCATAATAAAATTGCGTCTCTTCTACTGTATCCTCTTTGCCATCTATATCGACATACAATAATTTAGTAATATGCAACGAGTTAACGATATAATATGTGATTCTATATACTTCTATTTAAGCACAACCATTCGACATAAACTATTTAACAATATAGCACATTTGATGAGCAATAATTTAATAATCATAATATATTGGATAAACAATGATTTAACAATACGACACATTTGATATACAACAATTGAATAATATAGAATATTCAATAACAATTATTTAACAATACAGCACATTCGATATACAAGGATTTGATAATATGTCATATTCGATGAACAATAGTTTGAGAATTCAACACATTCGATATACAATAGTTTGAGAATTCAACACATTCGATATACAACGATATTCATAATATAGTACATGCGATATACAACGATATTCATATATGGTACATGCGATATACAACGATATTCATAATATAGTACATGCGATATACAACGATATTCATAATATAGTACATGCGATATACAACGATATTCATAATATAGTACATGCGATATACAACAATTTATCAATGTAACACATGATTCGATATACAACGATATTCATAATATAGTACATGCGATATACAACAATTTATCAATGTAACACATGATTCGATATTCAACGATTTAATGATACAATACATATTAATTGATATACCAGTGGTTCTTCAAATGTGGTCCGCGGACCCCAGGGGTCCACGGACCACAGTTGACCACAGAAAAATCAGTGATTAAACACTAGAAATAAATATGTATGATGCAAATTCTGGGTTTTAAACTTTGAGTTAATTCTTGGGGGGTCCGCAAGGGCGAGTGATCTCTGAAGAGGGTCCGCTGTCTAGGAAAGTTAAAGAACCGCTACGATATACATTTAACGACATATTACGTGATTTATTATAACAATACGCGACGTATACTTTGCCACCCGTATACGGCGTGTACTATACCATATATGGCATGCACTTTTGTATATACATATACGCTTGGGAATAGAGCCAAATTTTTTTGTAGGTGGCAAGTTGGCACCGAAACAGCTATTAATGTTTGTAAAAATTTAAACTTCTACAATTTGGTATTTTATATATACCACATCACTTAACCACCATGGATTTCCTTTTTTTTCAAATTTCAAAATTTCAAATGTACTTTGAGACGAAAGCTAAAGTGTAGATAAAGAAAATCCAACATGTTTGTTTTACTTACAATAGATTACGATTACAATCGTAAATACTAGCAAATAATAGTAATTTTTAGCCCTCTGCTCCATGTTTACGACTTCTGACGGCTTGGAAATCTTAAGTTGTCCGAAGAGAATCGCGATAGCAACATCAAATGATGATTTTGAGAAAATCTGTTCTTCACTCTTTTATGTTTACGATGTTTACCAACCTCTCGAATACAACTTTCCAAATGTTTACACTAAAAGTGTTTAGAGCTGGTGTCCTACATAAACACTAAATTCACGCATGAAAAGCTGTAAAATTTTATATTTAGCTCGCTCTACGCTCTAGATATAAAATTTTATATTTGTGCCTACGCACACATATGCATCAAATTTATGTATAAAATTTGTAGTTTTTGTATGGAATATAAGAGTACAGTTTTTAATATTTCGATAGTCAATTTCTGCTATTCAGTCGTTATGAGCTTCTGCTATTCGGTCATCATGAGTTTCTGCTATTCCTCCATCATCTACTATTTCTCCCTTTTATTATCTCTCTACCATACATTATTTCTTTATTCTACTAGTTCCCTGTCATCACTATTTCTCCATTCTACTCTCTTGCAACTTCCATTAATTCTTTATTTTCTACTATCCTTTATTATCTCTATTTTTATCCATTCTATTTTTCCATTATTATGGTCTCTATTTTTATCCATTCTATTTTTCCATTATTATGGTCTCTATTTTTATCTATCCTAATTTCCCTTTATTATTTCTATTTTTATCCACTCTACTATTCCTTTATTATCTCTATTTTTATCCATTTTACTTTTCCTTTTATTATCTCTATTTTTATCCATTCTACTTTTCCTTTATTCTTTCTCTTTTTATCCATTCTATTATTCGTTTATTATCTCTATTTTTATCCATTCTACTATTCCTCCATTATCTGTTATTGCTCCATTATTTTAGTCACATATCATCCGTTAATCTTCTTTCCACTCTTCCTCTGATGACTAATATTTCCTCACCCACATTTTTAAGCTCGAACTAAACCTTTTGCCAAAAAAAGGAAGTCTCAGTCTGGAATCGAACCCGAGACCCCCCATATGATCCCGAATGTCTTTTCCTATTAGACTACCGAGGCACAAGAACGAGGCTCTTTTCCTTCACCATCGTTTTCTAATTCGAACTTTAATTTCTTTGGGACTATTATTTCCACATTGTTCTGGCTAACCACACTTACATGAAAACTGCTTAACCTTGCTACAGCATTTAAATCTTATGACAATAATTTTAATTATTAATCAGAATTTTACGAAATCGATGATACCATTTTATATTGTTCTCAATAATATAACTGCTATAATAAATAAAATTTGGCAGTAGCAAAAATGAAAAATAATTATGTTAATTTGATTTCTTCCTTATAATTCCATTGAATTTCTCAACAGCATCCTTTATTAACAATATATTAACTGGGCTAATTAATAACAAGTTTTATTGGTTCCTTTCGTATTAACTTTTTTACTGCCCGTTCTGGATAGAAATAGAATCGACCTAAGAATTAAGATATTTTATTGTTAATTGTAAACAGAAAATAGTTAATTAGTACAATAAGTATGTTAGTATGTTCATAGGCGTAGAGTTATGTGAACCGTGGCACACCGAATCCCCCTACAACAAAAATTGCAATCACACACACACACATACATACAAACATAAACTATATATATATAATATTTGTTCCCTCCCACTTCCACTAATTTTAATAACCCTACGCTGAAGAATCAGTCCCTCTATAAGACAGATTTACATTTTTTTAATTTCTTTACGAGCGGTCACAGATACGAATAGCTGGCGGCCAAAGTGGACTACAATTTCTTAACTCTCTTCATACAGATAACTTCTTCCGTTCTTTGCATAGTTCAACTCATATTTTCTAATTTAAATTTATTTCAGTCTTTAATTATTTTTCTATTGCACTTCCATTGAAAATACAAGTGTTTCTGAGTTCATATTATTTTCAAAATCTGCCTGATTAAAAATACAATTGATATGAGTTATTTATAATTATTTATAGTATAAATTTATAATATAAGGCTTCCAAAACACCACGTTGATAGGTATTTGGATCGCATCTTATATAAATAAGGCTTGCCACCACGTAATTTTATGATTTTGTCATTACAGCGATGTGAACTGGTATCTTTGTTGTGTGATATGTGTTTATATGACAAAGCTGCACCAGAATATTGTCATAAGTAATAATATCGTGTTATGAGCAGAGCCAACGAGAGTGGGGACAGCAGGGACCGCAGCCTCGGGGCCTGCATGAAGTCTACGGGCCCATGCTGGCAAGGACCTACGCTGTGGGGGGCCCGGCCCAGGGAAGGGCTCATGGGACCGCCAGAAGTGAGCCTGGGTCCCGCGTTGGCTCTCGGTGGCCCTGTTTATAAGTGTGTGTGTTTGTTTGTTAAAATACATAGTAGTATCAGAAATTCCATGTAATGCTGTTACTGGAGCCCGAAAGTTCAAGCAAATTGTTGCAGCAATTGTTTCGTAAAGTGCTTTTTTTTTTTGTTGTTGGCTCGTCCTGCCATAAATACGTATTTCGACAACGTTTTTATATTTTTATGTACTTTTTAGAGTACATGTATGCGGCAAAACCTCTTAAAAGACACCTATCAGATATTTCCATCCTATTTTCACGGTCAGTTTTACGACAAAAATCTTGCAACCCATTCTCATAGGATGGAGAATTTTAATATCACAGTCTCATATTATTACTTAAATTTTGACAAAATTTCTAAAATCATCAAAACTTCTTTGCGTGAAGAAGTAAACATACATGTGGCAGTTCTGAAGTGAAATATGAATTCATATATCCTCCGACGTATCTTGGAAAACTTCCAGAATTTATGAAGGAAAGAAACAACTTTCTTTTAGAATTAGACATTATAGGTAATTAATATTCCACAAGACCTTATGTCTGTTTCTAGTAAAATGATCAAGAAGAAATGCAAAAACGTGATTTCTGCAAATCAAGACTTTGAATCCATTAAAGATATACGAAAAGTTTCTTAATGATGATGTTACAGTAAAACTGCTCATGTTCCCCATCTATGGCAGTCTGCTTTAAATACGCGCCCGTTACGTCTGTCGATGTGAAAAGATCTTTTCTCTGCACAAAATGCTCACATAAATCACATTTTTCCATTTCAAATATTAAAATTATTTGTGATATTTAATAGCTAACTATTTTTAAATGATGTCGACATATTTTATTCTGGATTTAAGATAATAAGGGTAATAAGTATATTAGAGATTTTTATAGACAATCTTTAGACTTACTAAATTATTGTTATTATATAATTATTATTTAATAAATACTATATAATTATTGTATTAATTTGTTAATTAAAATTTCTTTCTGAAGTGTTTAGCTTTATTTTTAACAATTGCTTTTGTGCTCATTATTTTCCACAGCTTTTTCCATAGTTCAATGGTTTTTTAATGCCTATTTTAAACTCTTAAATGCCTTTTTTAATACTACTTCTAAACATTTTAAGTGCCTTTCTACCTCTCTGCTTTCGTCATGTTTAGTGCCCAAATTTACGGTTTTTAGCTGTTAAGCAGGAAATCAATGCTCTCACATAGTATGCGCAGTAAGCATGTATGGTATGCGCATGGTAGTATGTATAGTATGGTAGTTGTATGGTATACGCAGTAAGTTCATAAGAGGGCGGGGTTTCAGAGTTACAACTCTATATATTCATATGTATTTATGCAAAATTTCATCGTAATGGAGAGTTACCACTGTCATATTCAGGGGGTGTTGATGAAATTTTGTATATTTAACATAGGAATATGTGAGTTGTAGCTCTGTAACTCCTACACTGAATCTATAACTCCCTCTTATGAACTTTCTGCGTAAGCCTATGAGGGTTATAATCCCCATAAAGTCCTCACTTACGTGCGCCAATTGTGCTCTAATAAATGTAAAAATTATATTCTTATGGTTATCACCGTCCTAATCATAGTCTAATAATAATAAATATACAATACCAAACACCTAATAATATAATCGTTTAATAATATTCTTATTATGTCATGTGAACTTCCATAATCGTTGTAATATGAACATGAATTTGATATTGCCATAAATGGAAATACATTATTGTCATAATGCAGATATATTATTGTAATAAATAATTGATTATCTTTTCATTTCCTTTTTGATTTAGGTTTTGTATGGTTTTTTTCTGTTTGGTGCTCAGTGTTTTTTCCACTATTGAAGAATTCGAAGAACTAGCAAGTGCCATATTATTTAGAATGGTAAGTATCTTTGCCGCAGCTTCAGAAAGTAACCGCGTGCTTAACATTACGAAATATTTTAATATTTAGCGTAATTAATTAGCATAAATTTACAAAATTCCGCATCAAAACTCTAATAAAACTGTATTTTTTCCACGAATTTTTTTTTTCACGTTGGAAATGCTTTACCGAGCCCGAGCACACAAAAAAAGTCAGGAAATTTTGTAACGTTTTCCTTAATATTGATGGCGTCATCGTTATTTTGCCAAAGTTCGCCAATTTGGCGGAAAAGTTTGGCGAGAGAACTAAGCTTACGTTTTCAACGTTAATTTACTCTTGATTTCATTAAACATTTAACTGGTGCAGAATGACCTTTTCGTTCTTGCGCCATTGAAGCATAACCAACTAACCGTTAAACATTTAACTTTTGTCCTCCATATATACAGGTATTTTTTTAAATATTTTCTATAACAATTGTGCCGGTTCCTTCCTCCCACAACAAGTACATCTATGGGCAACCTCGCTGGAAATTTGAAGGGTAATTTAATAAATAATAAAAGTATTTTAATATACGTATTATTTTACCCATCACTATTTTATCCCAGAAAATAACAAGGGCCATCTTTCACAGATTGCTTTCTCTTTAATTGCGTTCTGTGTATGAATTGACTTCTTATTTCTAAACAAGTTTTCGATTTAAAAGTAGACTTCGAAATTCTTGCTATCAGTCACAGAATTTCATCGTATTTTCTTTATTAAATTGTCTCTTATTTTTGCTTTTTATTTGGTGAAATATTGCTTTTTTGGAATTCATTTTATTTGCTTTTTATTCCAGGAGATTGTGATGGTAGTTTGGTTCACTTTCGAGTTTTTTTTACGCCTGTGGTCGTCTGGATGTCGGTCTCGGTATCAGGGATGGATAGGGCGACTACGATTTTTGCGAAGTCCATTTTGTGTAATAGGTAAGTTTGTTTGGATTTTTATGGCGCAAGAGCATCTGGGCTATACTGCGCCAAACATGGTAAATTAATAGGTAGGTGCCTCGCTATTAATAGGTAGGTGCCTCAATGTCCTTTTTAAGCGGGAATTTTTATATTAACTCTTTGCACTCGAGGCTTTTTCTCTCGGGCGAACCAGCAACTCGAGACGTTTCTCGATGTTCTTGGTGAATTTCTTACCTCTAACTTAAAACGATTACACTGACAAATTAATGTATAAAACTTTTATATTTTAACATTTTATCTATCTTTACAGGTCTAAGAACATGATTTCTTCAATATTAAGTGGTGAGTAAGAGTCACCTCTCGAGTGCAAAGGGTTAAGCATATAAGAGATTACAAATTAATGCAAGTCAAGTTTAAAAAGTGAATGTTATAATTCAAAATAATATACTTTAGCTTCATCTAGCGTTCATACTGTATAAATGTCCTGGCATAGGGATAACATGTTCGTCTGAGATTGTGCAAGTTCGATTCCGTTGGTACGTTATAATGTTGAGTAGGTAACACCGCTTGACATAAATATAATAAAAGCAATCAGACAACTTTGAGCGGTTTGTTAGATTATTGGTACATGAGCCGGCTTTCGGCTGCGCTAAAGGGCAGCCTTCATCAGATGTATATGGAGCGAATCGAACATACAGCAGATAATATAATTAAGGAATACAAATGGGGAAAAAAATAATGTAAAGGGTGCTTACATTATTTTTATTCTAATATATTTCTTGTTTTCATATTTGTGTCCAAGTAGTGACAAATAATGGCCCTTAAAGTTTTCCTTTAATAATATTTATAGAGGGGTTCCGTGGCTATGCAGGTAGTAAAATAAGCATTGCGTGGTTAAGCAGGTAGTAAGAGATGTGTTCCGTGGCTAGGAAGGTAGTAAGTAAAGTATTCCGTAGGTAGGTAAATAGGTAGTACGGAAAGTGCTCCGAGACTAGACTGGTAGTAAAATAAGTATTCCGCTGTTAGGCAGTTAGTAAGAAAAGTGTTCCGTGGCTAGGCAGGTAATAAGAGAGGTATTCCGTGGCTAGGCAGTTAGTAAGAAAAGTGTTCCGTGACTAGGCAAGTAATAAGAGAGGCGTTCTGTGGTTAGGCAGTTAGTAAGAAAAGTGTTCCGTGGCTAGGCAGTTAGTAAGAAAAGTGTTCCGTGACTAGGCAAGTAATAAGAGAGGCGTTCTGTGGTTAGGCAGTTAGTAAGAAAAGTGTTCCGTGGCTAGGCAGGTAATAAGAAAGGTGTTCTGTGGTTAGGCAGGTAGTAAGAAAATTGTTCTGTGGCTAGGCAGATAGTAAAGGGATGTTGCGTGGCTAGACTGGTAGTAAGAGAAATGTTCCTTTGTTAGGAAGGTAGTAAGAAAAGTGTTCCGTGGCTAGGCGGGAAGGAAAATGTTCTCTAGCTAGGCAGGTAGTAAGAGAGGTGTTCTGTGGCTACGCAGGTAGTCAGAGAAGTGTTCCGTGGTTAGAAAAGTGCTTCGTCAGATAAAACTTTTATAACCACTGCTGCATACTAAATGGAGCAATAGGGCTCTCAACGTACCTATTACAGAATTTTATGCAATTCAAAAAGCAACTGCTAAAGTTTTGAAAACTTCTCGCTACTGAATATTAGTGTCTATTTCAGAAAAAACATCACTGTGTGCATGGGATCAAAAAAATCGGATCAGTACTTTTCATCCGCAATGCTGACACAACAAAAGAACCATCTCTAGAGCCGGACGTTATAGATTTAGCGAGTACATACAGCAGATTTCAAGTACTCTGTTTGAATTCAATATCGCCCAGCTTCAAAGCAACCCCATCGTTGCAGAACTCTCTCTCCTAGAAGTAGCTGATCATCACAAAAGAGGTTTCGAAAGATCTTCCATTTACCAATTCTTTCGACTCTTCACAGAGTGGTATACTGCTTGTGGATTCTGTGTTCAAAATTCGGTTTACACAGGAGATGTGTAGGTAAACATGGGGAGGTGCCTTATTCTAGGGTTCTTCCTGTCCGTGTATGATTCTTCATTCAAGGACTTAAAACATCTGGGATGGATTGTCCTTCGACGGAAATTCGCGAGCTCCAGAGTAGATAGTACCGGATGTCATTCTAACTTAGTAATCCCTAACGCATGGTTCGCCCACTTCTAAGAAGTTTGAGCTATATATTCGGGAGAGATGTTAAGCCAAAAGGGCTTAACAGTTCTAGGAGCAAATACTCTTGCTATTCTATGGCGTTATATTACTACGATATTTCTCAAAATTTGCAATGTCTACTCCCTTATGACAATGTACAACAGCTGGACTTTGATCTTATTTAGATAAGGCTCAAGGCCGATTTCAGATAAGCGTGGATATTTGCAAATGACTTAGAAGTCAGGCTATTGGTAGTTACAAGCTGTGGCTACCTTGCGAAATTATTTCAAAACCATTCGGTCAACTCTCCAGTTAACCGAATATCCAGCAGGCCTCCGCCCCCCCCCCCCCCAACTACATAGGCAACTATTGAAGACTTTTATATTCGTGAAAATTTAATAACCTTTGCCAAAAAGCCTTAATACATAAAATTCAAACCGAGAAACTAATAAATAAGTTGAGATCTTATTAAATAAAAAAATTTCATATTAGCCGATGATGTGGATAAATAATAAGTAGTAACAATAGATATTAAATTACTCGTAAAGAAAAGAATGATTTTCCGGCGCCTAATCCATAGCGAATTTGTCCATAGAAAGCCTTATACATGCTCGTGAAGAAGGAAATGATGGACGCCTGTAGTTTAGTAGATAGAGCACCTGACCGACAATCAGGTGGTCGCAGGTTCGGGCCCCACCAGGCGCCGGAAAACCATTCTCTTTTTTCTTTACCAGTAATTTAATATTTAAAATAGTGTTGGGGCTAATAAGGGATTCCTTGCACCCCGTTTTCAAAATGGCCGCCGTTACCAAGATGGCCGCCATGGCTGGCTCTGTTCCTACCCTCCGAGTGAGGTCGTGTCTCTCCCTTCAAGAGTATGACAATGGTTTTTTTTTCTTAGAAGTTATTTCTTACTTTTTGATCGAGTATACCAATTTGTCTCTTGATTTGTTTTGTAATTATCGGGAGTTATTGCATTTTTTTTTTAATTTGTATTTCCTGATTAATAGTAATTAGTATGGTTTATAATAATAATAATAATAATAAGTATGGTTGTGCTTATCCGAGTTTTCCTAATTTTCATCATACCTATCTATTGACTATTCCTACAGTCGTCCTTATTTTATATCAATTTTCCTTTTCTTTTAATAGCTAGAATTCTATTCTGCCTATCTGATATGAAATGTTTATTATCCATAGTGAAGGGTGATATTCCTGAAAACCGCGTACATCTTGTTTACAAACAACCCAAGTTCCGGGTATGGGAGAGATATTTCCACCCTCTTCTCAGTCATGTGCCGTCTCGGATGTATCCACCCACCCACCCCCTCTCGGGGGCAGCGTATTCCCAGGGGGTCAAGAATTCACCTCATCATCATATTAATATAAAGATTTTTTATCTGTCTCCAAGTTATAAATGACATGTTTTTTTCTTGCATTGATTTCAGCACATACCTCATTTTCGTAATTTCGAAGAGTGAAGTTTTCCAGTGTTTGGAAATTTAGATGGTTTCTAACTAAAACCTTGCTGATACCTTTAGTTTCTTCTTCACTTCTTCTTTATTAAAACTAAAGACATGCACTTTCGGTCTTAGAGAGAGAAATTCGCTATTGATTTCTACATTCATTTCATCTTTTTTTTTTTTGTTCATTTCTGCAACGAATATGATCTGATAGTCACTCATGTTCAAAAACAATTGAAATCTTTGGATAACTTTATACCAGTCGATTTTACTTTTATAAAAGAAACTATCTATATCCGTATGCAGAATTCGCACATCAACTTTATTCACATCGTGGTTTCATTATGTCATAATAAAAAATACACAATAATGTTTTTAAGATATCCAGGATAGAGATATTCCAGCATATCTGGATTTTATTGAAAGTTGTTTTTGGCAGATCCATGTGAACTTGAAGTTACATGGATTCCATGTAACTAAAAAGTCACTCTCTTCATCGTTCTTAACATTTGTCCGATCCTTAAAGCTTGACATTGAAATAAATTTCTCCAACATTTTTTTCTCTCATCAGCCGCCAGACTAAATTTTTTCTATTTCTCATGCTTTCTATTGTTTTCCCGAATACTGACTTATACATAAGCTTATAAAAATCTCTTTGCGAAACCAGTCTTTGCTTCTTTCCTCTTTTCAGTGTTTAATTGAATATGGGATTTCAATTAGTCTTTGCAGGAAGCTTATCCCTCCATTTTATTTTTTTTTTACCTGCAGCCCAGCTGACAACACTTGTTTAAAAAACAAATGATGAGCATCTTATCTATGCTTATCGTTTAATGTGATATCTTTATAATGTATTTGATGGGGGATAGTTAATATCAACATACAAAATATAGCCATACTCACTATCGTCTGTTACATTTTCAATATTTAATATCTCATTTTCTTAAACGGATATCCATTCGAAGTTTTTGCATACAAGTATCACTGTATACTTTAATAGTGAGAAAAAAAATTAAAATTACCTATTGGAAGAAATGTACTAATGTACTATCGGCTTTCCAGGTGCTCGAAATAATTTTTTATTTTAGTCTTCTATATCCCTTATCATCCTCTTGGCAATTTTGTATGCTAATGCGTAATTAGTATTAATTAGTGTTTTTATTTATGTTTAATTTAAGTTTGATTTGATCTTAAAAGTAAGATCCAAGAACTAAAATGACTTAATGTGGTTTGACATAGACCTGGGGAAATTTTCAGTTTCGTATACACTAGAAAATACATGACAATAATTACCTTCTGAATATATTTTTTATTCCCACTGAGTTTTTTATAAGATTACTTGTTTTTCAAATTAATATGAATGTAGAGTACTTTTGTGTATAGTGTTTCTTTAAGGCTAAGCAATGATATCAAAATAATAAAGTATTTTCATGCATGCTGAAGTTTTGTCTTGAAGCAAAGTAACTTTCAAATATAGTTAAGTTGTCTTGACGTAATCTTTCTTATTTTTTCTCCAAAACAAATAAACGGCCATTGATAAAAAAATTCTGCTTTTACTGGTGGTGTTCAGTATTTAAGATTTTTTCTAGTGCAAAAAATTTGGATATATTAAAACTCCCTATGTGTTTTTGATATTATCTCACTTAAATTTCCAAGAAATGTTTTCCACTATTTAAGATGATTACTTAGTTAAGACGTTTCCTAAAGATTAAGAAAATATTTTATCTTATGGTGGTTTTACGGTATAAAAACTTTAAAGATCATGCTGTGTCGGAAACTACACTTTAGCAAGGAATTCGAATCTATACGCATCTATTTTTTCCCCTTAGTTAGAACATTTTCCCGAGAAATCCGAAACTAAAGTAATTTGTTTTTTTCTCCTCAGTTACAAAAGTGTAAAAACGAAAATTTTCTAAAGTTTAAATGTTTTTGATTTTACACTAAAAATGAATGTTGTGTCAGAATTTTACACTTTCGCGAATATTCCGAATCTATATCCGTATAATTTTGCCCCCTTAATTTGAAAAAAATATAAGTTCACAAAAGCTTTTGTTACCTTCACCAAAATATAAAATGCTTCGAAGTAAAATTATTTCAGCGAACAAATAATATTAATGCTCTTCTACACAAAACGAAACAAGGACCTCAAAAAAAATTGTTTCAATTAAGTACGCTAGAAAATCCTGTGGAATTTATTCCTTGACTAAAAAAATCCTAATAATTTTTTCTCATTAAGCAGAATATATTTTTTCTGTTTTCATTATTATTTAAACATTTTTTTTTAAATATGAAATTATTCAGACAATTTTCTAAAACTATGAAAAAATATTTTTAACTTTTTTAATCTTAAATATTCTTGATTATTCTTCAAGTAGATGCATTTATTTTATACAAAGTTTGTCATAAATATTTTTTCTTTAAACATTGCACTTCTTTCCATTTTACACTTATGTAGTTAGAATCTTTCTGAAGTAAATTTTTTGTAAATTTTTTAAATATTAAAAATCTCTAAGTCGAGAGAAAGCGAAGTTTTATGCATTCGAGTTTTATGCTTTAAGAAAAATGACCTCAAAAAAATTTCGCTTTAGTACATTAGAACATCTTGTTCAATTTTTTCCTTGACTAAAAAAATTCCACTTTTAGTTCATTAAGCAAATAATTTTTCTTCCTTGTTATTTAAACAATTTTCCTTAAATGTGAGATTATTCATACAATTTTTTAAAACTATAAAAAAATATTTTTTAACTATTTCGATCTTAAATTTCTGAACTATTTTTTAAGTATATGCATTTTTTTATACTAAGTTTGTCATAAATAATTTTTCTTCAAACATTACACTTTCGTTTTTCGTTTTACACTCATTTAGTTAGAAATATTCTAAATGCAATTTTTTAATTAAGTTTTTTAAATATCAAAAATCTACAAGTCGAAGAAAAGAGGAAATATTTAACTCTAGTTTGACGTTTTAGAAAAATTCAAACCGTTTGTTAAAATTTCTTCCCAAAACGCGTCAAATACGATAGCTACAAAGAAATTGACGATTTTATGTAAAGAAGAAAATGTTTAGAAACCTTCGTATATTCTTTTACGAAACTAGGCACAACTTATCTTGATGTAAGCAATGAAGGGTAGATTTTTTTTTCACAAAAGTGGTTTACTTTCTTTTTTCACTTATGGTTTCTTCTCGTCTGCAATACGACTGTTGAAAAGAGTCTCTCAAAAACACACACGCACAATTTCTTATTGTTTACATGAGAGAGATCATAGATGACATTAATAAAATCATGGTTTTTGTGATAATATAAAGAAGTGCCGATAGGTATTTGTATGCTTTTACGGTACAAAAAAAGGGTTTCAGCCAGCCTAGCTGGCTTGGAATGTATGCCCCTAAAAGGTACATAAAGAAATAATATTTTATCCTTCCTAACTTCTGTTTTGAAGAGCCAAATCTTCCGGAAACGTGAAGCCACTTTACCCGCTACCTGGTCCTTGCCCATTAGGCAGGTGTTTTTTTTAATATGGGAATGGGAACCCTGCTAGATC
>QLNU02015359.1:8489345-8502673 GCA_006491805.2 Dysdera silvatica
TTTCATAATGTTGCCATCCATTGAAATCAGCTGGCCAAGGTAAATATATGAATCAGCAATTTCTAGCTCAATGTTGTCAACTTGTATTTTTGTTTCCTCTACGAAATTATTGAACATGATCTTAGTTTTTTGTAGGTTCATCTTGAGTCCAACTTCTTTACTTCTAGTTGAGAGCTCCTGTACCATGTCTTGGAGTTCTAATGGGTTCGTTGAAAAAATAACAATGTCATCAGCAAACCGCAAATGATTTAAATATTCACCATTTATTTTTATTCCCTTGTTATTCCAATTTATCAGCTGAAAAATCATCTGTAAAGCTGAAGTAAAAAGTTTTGGAGAAATGGTATCTCCCTGCCTCACACCTTTACCAATTTTGATAGTTTTGGTATCTTTATGTAACCGAAATTTTGCACTTGCATTTTTATACACACGTTTCACCATGTCAATGTACACATCCTCAATGTCTGTTGATCTTAAAGAGTTGATGACTGCTGATGTTTTAATAGAGTCAAAGGCCTTCTCATAGTCAATAAATGCAACACACAATGGAAGTTCATATTCATGTGTTCTTTCAATTAATTCTCTTAATACTTGAATATGGTCCACTGTACTGAATCCACTTCGAAATCCAGCTTGTTCTCTTGGTTGAGCTGCATCTAATTTTTTCTGCAGGCGATGTGTTAGCACTTTTGTGAAGATTTTATAAATAGCAGGTAACAAGCTAATTGGTCGGTAATTTTTCAAATCCTCTTTATCACCTTTTTTATGCAAAAGAATTACTGTTGCAGAATCCCATTGGTTTGGTATGTTACCGCTGTTAAGACATTTGGTAAAGAATTTTGCAAGTATGTCTTCTACATATTCTCCAGCTTCTTTTAGGATATCTAATGTAATACCATCATCACCAGGGGCTCTTCCTTTCTTCATATTTTTTATTGCAAATGAAACTTCTTCTTTTAAGATTTTAGGAGCTATTCCTTCGACTATTTCAATGTCTTCGTTTAATTCACTGTTACTTTCGTATAGATTTTTGTAGAATTCTTCAACTCTTCTAAGTATTTCTTCCCTATTTCTTGTTACGGTGCCATCCTCTCCTTTTAATGCAATGATGTGTTTCTTCCCAATAGACAAACTCCCTTTAACAACCCTAAGGCTCTTGTTGCTTTCAATGGCCTTCCTTACTAACTCACAATTGAATTTTCTTATATCTTCTTTCATGTTTTTGCGCAAAGTTTTGCAAAGTTCTACATACTCGATCTTGCGACTGGTATTTTGATTGTCCACCTTCATAAGTCTTCGCCTTTTCATGAGTTGTTTCGTCTTCTCAGATAATTTGCTATTCTGCTTTTTACATGTTACACCACCAATTTCCTCACCAGTTTCAGTTATTGTCTTAACAATGTTTTCATTTGCTTCTGAGATGTCAACTTCTTCAATAAGTCCTTCCAGTGCAGAAAAGCGATTTTTTAATTCCAACTTGAATGCCTCGGTATTTTCTTTTAATTTCTTTAAATCCACCCTCTTACATACTTGTTTCCTAATGAGCTTCTGCCTTTCTAGTTTAGTATTTAAGTGCATTTTACATCTCACCATTCGATGATCACTTCCAGTATTAAATCTGTTCAGTACGCTGCAATCTTCAATAATTGATTTCTTGTTTGCCAGTATATAGTCAATTTCGCTGGTTCCTCCATTGGGGTGTTTCCATGTCCATTTTCTTTGCGGTTTCTTCTTAAAAAATGAATTCATGATGCTAAGATTTTCAGCTTCTGCAAATTCGATGAGTTGATCGCCACGTTCATTCCTTTCCCCATATCCGTATTTACCAACCGATGTCTCTCCTTGTTCCTGTTGTCCAATTCTTGCATTGAAATCCCCCATGATGAGCTTGATATGTTGTTTCCCTTTGGTGTGTAACTCTTTGATTTCTTCATAAAATTCTTCAACCTCTTCGTCGGCAAGACTTGATATTGCGCATATACTCGTATTATTTCCAGAAGGTATCGCTGTTATTGAACAACGAGCCTCGCTGCTCGATTTGATATACTTTCAACTTAAAGCAGACAGTGTTTATTCTTTTGTTGATTAAGAAGCCAACACCACTTGTTCTTCCAGTTTCCGTTCCTCTATAGTAAAACAAATGTCCGCTTTTCAGTTCCACCAACTCTTCACCTTTTCTTCTAATTTCACTGAGTCCTACAATGTCCCATTTGATCTTGTCTAGTTCCTCTTCCAATTCCTGAAGTTTTGCTTCAGAAGCAAGGGATCGTCCATTAAACGTAGCCAAGGTCAATAACAAACGGCAGCCTGGGCCATTCCAGTGATTCTTAGCACCCCCTGCTTTCATGCCACACTGACCGCTGCCTTGATCAGGAGCACTCCAGCACCTGGAGACTAGGGGCCATGGTTTCTGGTGTGTCAACATAATGGAGGAATTAGCCATAATTTCACCACGCTGGCTAGACGGGTTGGTGAATTAGCCCTCCCCTTCCGCCTTTCTATCCGTGCAGCAAATATTAATTTGCCTCATAAATAGAAAGCCCAGCCTGCACCACTTGAAGGCGGGGTAGGACACTAGGTTACTGGCCTGGCCGGTTCCACACATCGTCACATACGTTCAGCGTGTGGGTCTCCTTCCAGTTAGATACCAGCAACCCTTTTGCAGGCCATATATATATATATACTGATAATAAAAATAATACTTTTTTCCTAGTCTTTTATCCTACATATAATGTGAATCGAGGTAATATAAATCGAGGAAACTATCGGTTTATGTAATACCTATTTAACTGGTGGAGGGCCTCGAAACAAGCTCTTGCTTTCTGCTCTCTTCCATTTCTAACCTAATCATATGCATAATATTTCAATCGCTAGAATTTTGCTTAAAACATTAGAATATTTTTTTAAAACAGATGTGTCAGACAATAACTGTATACAGGTGTAATAAATTTATTTTTTCTTCTAATTTCGTCTTATTATTACTATTCTTCTCACAGCATCAACAGGGTGACTAGCGTTCTCGGAAACTACTTGTTTTTTATGAACTTTATTAAGGACCTTAAAATTGCTTTGTTTTTCATTTAGGTGCTTAAAAAATGTGAAGCTTAGCTAAAAACGCCGGCATGATTTTCTTCCACAGCAGAAATTGTAGTTTATTAAGATTCACATCGTTGAATGCTGATTAGTCAGAGATGAAGCTGCGGGAAGTCGCATCTATTCTCTGTGGGGGGATTAAAACTCCAGACGTGACAGGAAGGAGTAGAATTTACAGGCAGTTAAAAAGTTTAGCATTTATTTTCTTCCCCCTTACACCCATTCAGACTGTTTTCAAAAGCTAACGGACTTTTTTTTAATATATGACTCTTTTTATGCACATGGTATTTTAATTTTCTTATTTATTGAATTTTTTAAAGAATTTTTCCCCTTTCTAGTATAGAAAATCTTAGGATTTGTTTTAAGATGTGTTTAATTATATTTAGAAAAAATTTCGCACCGGGCCGCATTGCCTTTCCCCTCCCCACAGGCCCCAAACCAGATTTCCAAAGTCTGCTTTATTTGATTCTATGTTCTTGTTTTTATGGGTCGTTTGAAGCCATACTTCTGGATGGAATAAGTGTATCAACTTAAGACCCGTAATTCAGGGTTTATGAAGTTTGTAATAAAATGGC
Organism: Dysdera silvatica; assembly: GCA_006491805.2. NCBI lineage: Eukaryota > Metazoa > Arthropoda > Arachnida > Araneae > Dysderidae > Dysdera > Dysdera silvatica. Next base: position 8,493,014 of record QLNU02015359.1, read on the forward strand.
CCAACGTTCATTCTCTTCCGTGCGCACCAATTTTGCTTCACCGCGCCTTAGGTACGATACGACATATTTTTATTGATGCGTAAAATTTACGCGTTTATTTTAAGAATCTCACTTTCTTAATCGAGAGAAAAAAAAAAGGTTCATCATTTGTAATCACGTGGTTAGTTTTTACACTTCTCCAAGGATATGTGCACATCAAAATTTGAAACCCAGCCGCAACTCCATATTCAATCTGTTTGCATCTTTTCGTGATCGGTTATTTTTTCATTTGCTCTATTTCATTAGAATCGCCCATGTACCAACAAATAAATTTTCCATTTATTTCTCATTACTTCAGTAACTTCGCGGAGATAAGCCGCAGCTGATACATGTTTAAAAGTTATGTTTTAATTGCGATTTTTTGGGGGTGGGGTTGGATTGCAACAATTTTTAAATAAATTGATTTATTAAAGTTTAAAGCCTTTAATATTTCAGCTGTTATTTTCCAAAATATTCAAAATATTAGTGAATAAATGGTGTTCTAATTTTTAAGTTTTACTATAGATAACATAGCACGGTATATAATTTTATTGATTCACAGTTTTTAAAGCTGGCAAGTACAATATTTGAATTTTGTTATCGGAAAATTTATTTTTTTCAATTTCGTATTTCAGGCTTTACAGTAAAATGAAATTTTATTTATTTACTTATTTATTAATTTTTAAAAATTTTTTTAGAACATCGAGATCAACTTTCGTGGCCATAAGATTGTTGCAGCGCCTTTTGCAGCCTCTGAATCAATAATTCCTCTTCGATACATATCCCATTTTTTAATAAGACTATTTATTGTATCAGTTAACAAAATTGTTCTATAAATTTTGTATATTTCATAATTTAATGAATTGGATTTTATTTCTTATTTTGAATTTAGGTAATTATTGAGGTTACATAATAAATATCTGGCTTCTGTTTTGAGTAAAATCAGCACTGTTTATTTTTCAGTTCTTCTGGCTTATTAGATCTTTTTTTCGGGGGTGGGGGGAGATATATATAAAATATAATTTTTTATAATTGCTCCCTATGAAAAAGGACCAATATTTAAAAAAAAAAAATCTGAAAAAGGATATCGAGGAACTCTTTACAATTTGAGAGACAGTTATTTAAAAACAAATTCATGTGTAAATCACTGTATTAGGTCTCCATTGTTCTTTTTTTTTAAATCTGGTCCTTATTGATTCATTTTTTTAATAAAAAGTAGTCCTTATTTTCCTAGTTTCTTGTGAAAAGTTGGATGGGATCCCTGCGATTATCTTTATGTTGCATATTTACAGAGTATTCATATCTAACTATTAAACCATTTGATTATTTGATAACCACATCATATTCAGATGTATATACCTTTGGAAAGTATATTGGTCTACTTAAGACGACCCGAAACCCAAAACAACAAAAAATAAAAACTATTTATGAAAATTTTCATCTGATTTTTTTACTGTGTATTTTAAACCTTGTTTGAAATCAATTATAGCTGATAAGGCCTGCAAAAGGGTTGCTGGTATCTAACTGGAAGGAGACCCACACGCTGAACGTATGTGACGATGTGTGGAACCGGCCGGGCCAGTAACCTAGTGTCCTACCCCGCCTTCAAGTGGTGCAGGCTGGGCTTTCTATCCAAGAGGCAAATTAATATTTGCTGCACGGATGGAAAGGCGGAAGGGGAGGGCTAATTCACCAACCCGTCTAGCCAGCGTGGTGAAATGATGGCTAATTCCTCCAATATGCTAATACACCAAAAACCATGGCCCCTAGTCTCCAGGTGCTGGAGTGCTCCTGATCAAGGCAGCGGTCAGCGTGGCATGAAAGCAGGGGGTGCTAAGAATCACTGGAATGGCCCAGGCTGCCGTTTGTTATTGACCTTGGCAACGTATAATGGACGATCCCTTGCTTCTGAAGCAAAACTTCAAGAATTGGAAGAAGAACTTGACAAGATCAAATGGGACATTGTAGGACTCAGTGAAGTTAGAAGAAAAGGTGAAGAGTTGGTGGAACTTAAAAGTGGACATTTGTTTTATTATAGAGGAACGGAAACTGGAAGAACAAGTGGTGTTGGCTTCTTAATCAACAAAAGAATTAAAGACTACCTTCTTGAAGTCGAAAGCACGTCAGATCGAGCAGCGAGGCTCGTTGTTCAACTAACCCAGCGATACCAACTTCAGATAGTACAGGCATATGCACCAACATCAAGCCATACCGACGAGGAGGTTGAGGAATTCTATGAAGAAATCAAACAGCTACATACCAAGGGGAAACAACACATCAAGCTCATCATGGGAGATTTTAATGCAAGAATTGGACAACAGGAACAAGGAGAGACATCGGTTGGTAAATACGGATACGGGGAAAGGAATGAACGTGGCGATCAACTCATAGAATTTGCCGAAGCTGAAAATCTTAGCATCATGAATTCATTTTTTAAGAAGAAACCGCAAAGAAAATGGACATGGAAACACCCCAATGGAGGAACCAGCGAAATTGACTATATACTGGCAAACAAGAAATCAATTTATTTTATATAAATCGAACACTACGCTGATTAAATTAAACAATGTCAAACAATCAACGTTTATTGGCGTAGTGATACCGACGCCGATGGTATGGCGTGATTAGATGGTGAAACGTTCGAAAGAAAATAAATATTTCTGCCTTCGGTGGGGCCTGAACCCACGACCTTCCACTTGCCGGGCGGAGGCTCTCCCTACTGAGCTACGAAGGACAATACATACTCTCTTTACGAACGTATATATATACCACAACGGGCTTTTCGATAAATTTAATACCAGTTTCTTTGCAATTTGGTTTAAATAGTAGTCGATGTACTACACCATTCTGCGAAATAACTGGCAACAATATATATACGTTCGTAAAGAGAATATGTATTGTCCTTCGTAGCTCAGTAGGGAGAGCCTCCGCCCGGCAAGTGGAAGGTCGTGGGTTCAGGTCCCACCGAAGGCAGAAATATTTATTTTCTTTTGTATATAGTTTCTTGGACTCGTTAAATATAATTTAAAGGATCAGAAGGGAACGAGTATCATTTCTTGTATAAATGAAGAGATGTTAAAAGCAGGAGAACTAAAAGGATCGTCAGTCATCGAGGTCGTATCCCAAGAAAGACGAGTGAATATACAGGGTGACTCTTAAATGTATGTCACAACTTCTGGAGCAGATAGGTGGCGCCATGAGGAGTCTGAAAGTGGAAGAATTTTTGGGGTCTGACAAATCGTTGAGGAGATATGGGCCATCAAAAATTGATGACGTCACTTCCGGGAGTGCCATTTCACGTACTTACAGAACTATGTTGCAAAAGTTGATGAGTGCATTTTGTCACTGGGTATCAGAGAACTCCCCATACCAAGTTTCGTCAATGTACAAAATTCCGACAGACAGGAAACGAACAAAAAGTAAAACTTGCATTATAATGTCTTAATTTCTGAACACACTACGTTCTAAATGTATGTGTGCTATGAAATTTAGTCACAATTAATACTTGACGAGTACCTATCAAAAAGTGGTATTTGACTTCACGAATCATGAGGCCACCGTAGCCTCCTTGCCTCATGGCCTTTTTTTTATAGTGTTGACGTCACAGTTTGTTCTGTTATTTATTTTGTCAGTTCCACAAATTATGTGGGAAAAGTGTGATAAAAATGGATAAAACGAGGGAAGTGTGCTATTTATTACAATGCCATTACAATTACAATAAAGTAATTAATGAAATACTGTAATTAAGACGTTAATTAATACGTTAATACTGTAATTAAGACGTTAATTCACGTTATTAATACGTACTACCGTAATTAAGACGTTAATTAACACGTTAATACTGTACTAAGACGTTAATTAACACGTTAATACTGTAATTAAGACGTTAATTAATACGTTACCGTAATTAAGACGTTAATACTGTAATTAAGACGTTAATCATCACGTTAATACTGTAATTAATTAATGTAATGGTTATGTCACTTTCCAGCAATGCGGAGTAAAAAGAAATGTGTAGTTTTTTTTCATTTTTTTTTCGCATCAAAATTTAAGAACAGGAACCGAACCATAATTTTTGGGTCAAGTTTCTAATGTGAAATTGCGCGAAAAATTTTCACAATTTATTAACGTACATGTCGACTTTTAGTTTCACAGAAAGGTTTGTGTTACAAAAATATTCTACAACTAACATGTACATAATGCCACAGTTCAAAATAGGTGCTCAAAACTGCGACCACCAACAGTAATGACCAATTCACAGCGGCGTTTCATGGAGCGGCGTACATTAGGAAGTAGTAACCCCTGATTGTCACTTACCCCTCCATCAGCAGCTGATAGATAGTCTGGCCACTAGATCCTCCTCGAACTCAATTTCAGTTTCGTACACCAAACTCTTCATGTGGCCCCACAGAAAATAATCTAAACATGTCAGATCTGGTGATCGTGATGCCCAAGGACAGAAGATGTCCAAGGACAGAAGATGTCCAAGAACAAGATGACCAAGAAGAGAAGATGTCCACCACTTCCGACCCAACGGTGTCCGTAAGCTGGTTCCAGATGGTTTCTTACGCTAATGCTGAAGTGAGGAGGGGCGCCGTCCTGGAACCACATTTCGGAACGCACAACTGCAGGAACATCAGATAAAGTTCCGGCAATACATCTCGTACAAAGACGCTGTACGTGTCACCGTTCAAGCGACTGGGGAGAACGCATGGTCCTATTAATTGGTCATGCACAACGCCAGCCCACACATTTATGGAGTATCTGTCTTGCTGGTCATGTTGTCTCGTTGCATATGGATTTTCACGCGACCAAAGATGACAATTATGGATGTTAAACATACCCGAAAGTGTAAACGTCGATTCATCAGTGAATAAAATTTGCGTAGGGAACTCGGGAGTTCTTGCCGTCTGCTGCAGTAACCACAGCACCAAGTTAACACGCAGACAGTAATCTTCAGATTTCAAGGCTTGTACCTTCTGCAGATGATACGGATGCATTGGCTCTTCGTGTAAAGTTCTCCAAACGGTACTGTGGCTAACACTCACCAAATGTGCAATAGCTCTCGTGCTTGTTGAGGGATTCTCCTCAAAGCAAGTTAATACAGCTTCTTCTACTGCAAAACTTCTGCGAGATCATCCCCTGTCTGCGTCACTTCTACTAGAGAAAAACGATCCACTCTCACACAGCTGTCTGTGAATACGCTGAAATGTACGTCGATCAGGCAGATGTCTATCAGGGTATCGATCGCTGTACAGTCTTTGAGCTACTGTGCTGAAGCCGTCTACAGCTCTATACGTGAGATGTATGTCGGCGTACTCGACATTTGTAAAATGATGCATACCTTACGGGAATCGTGCGGCGAATGATGAATTGCAGCCGGGAAAAACCAGTTTTACTTGCTGTAGTTACGAGCGCCTTCTATCATCTGAATGCTACATGCCCCTACAAAATGAAATGCGGTCCTGTACGTGCGTTGACATTCGAACGTGATACTGTATTTTAGAATTACCACGTACTCATTTCTGTGGTTAAAGAGCCTCAAGCAGTTATTTCAGAAACATTTCTCTGTAATGTAATTTTATTTCTGTGACGCCAACACTTATACAAAAAAAGTCCATTTTCCTACGGTGACCTGACCTCATGATTCGCGAAGTCAAATACGAGTTTTAGATAGGTACCCGTCCAGTATTAATTGTGACTAAATTTAATGGCACATGTACAGTGTGTTCAGAAATTAACACATTATAATGCAAGTTTTACTTTTTATTCGTTTCCTGTCTACCGGAGCTTTGTACATTGACGAAACTTGGTACGGGGAGTTCTCTGATACCCCGTGACAAAATGCACTCGTCAACTTTTGCAACATAGCCATATAAGTGCGTGAAATGGCACTCCCGGAAGTGACGTCATAAATTTTTGTTGTCCGATATCTCCCAAACGATCTGTCAGACCCCAAAACTTTTTCCACTTTCAGACTTCTCATGGTGCCACCTATCTGCTCCAGAAGTTGTGATATATATTTAAGAATCACCCTGTATATGCCTACAGATAAAATCTTAAGTTTTATCTGGAAAGTTACGCTAAAAGGTAACAGGTTGTTATACCTTTAGGTAACGCCAAGTACGAGGAGTGAATTCCCCTTCAGCACGGTTGAAATACACTGAATGCTTCCCCTTGTACTTTTCATCGGATCAGTGTCACGACGTGGGGTCATTTGCAAATTTTAGCAAAATGATTGCTGATAACTCTGCCTTTCAAAACCTCTTTATTCCCTGAAATTCCGTCTATACTTTATGCCGATGCGGAATCCACCCCCCCCATCCTGCAGCTAAAGCCCGGTTCTTAGAATAATGGACCTCTGTAAATTGATGCGACTGAGTGGGGGAAAGCAGTGTATGGTACACATATGTCCCATGAGCCGTTAATTTCGGGCGATAATTTCATGGGACAACCCCTGTCCCGCCATCACCAAAAGGTTGAAGGTTATAATGAGTTATGGCAGCACGTGTATGACCAGCCTACGACAGTATCAGGAATGTCGACCTTAGCTGGAGGCTCCTTCGATCTTAAGGCTTTAAGTTTCACCCTGCTCAAGAAAGCTTCAGCCTTCCCAGAGAAGCTTTGATTTATTCCAGGAAGCTTCGGCCTTTTTCAGAAAGCTTCGACCTGTTTCAGGAAGCTTCGGCTTGTTTCATGGAACTTCAGCCTGCTCTGAGAAGCTTTGGCTTATATCAGGAAGCTTTAGCCTGTTTCAGGAAACTTCGGCCTGCTCAGAGAAGTTTTAGCTTATTTCAGGAAGCCTCGGCCTATCAGAGAAGTTTTAGCTTGTTTCAGGAAGCCTCGGCCTGTTTTAGGAAGCTTCAGCATGCTCAGAGAAGCTTTGGCTTGTTTCAGGAAGCTTTCGCCTGTTTCAAGAAGTTTTGGCTTCAGGAAGCTTCAGCCCGCTCAGAGAAGCTTTGGCTTCTTTCAGAAAGCTTCAGCCTGCTCAGGCAAATTCGACACCGGATAGAACTGATTTAATTCTTATATTGTCGCTATTTCGGTGCTACTTTTTCTATAATGTTGTAAGTCAGACTAATGCATCTGAATACGGGCATGACTAAGTCCCGACCAGTATTCTCTCTCTCTTAGAAAAAGTTGTCACTTTATACAGGTGGTCAATTTACCAAGGTAGTCACTTTACAACATTTCACCATATATCATCATCAGCCATTTTTAATCCACAGCAGGATGGAGGTCTCTCTGTTATCACACATACATGTAGTACGGTGAAAGAAATACAAAGGAAATGGCCTTAAGCTCACCACGTTGGCCAGACGGGTTGGCAAGCTGGACCTACAGTTTAACGAAGAATCCGAACTTCGGTCACCACAGCCAAAATTTTGCACTAAGACACTGCCTCCTAAATTTACCCTCTAAATTTAGGAGGCAGCGGCTAAGACGGGATTCGTTGTGTCACCCCCATTACGGAGTAACCGTTACCGATGACGCTTTACAACGGCGATCCGTCGAGTGCCGGCAGAAGACTGCTGTGGGATAATATATGTCTACGAGAAGAATGTGTAAAAGTATTAGTTCGAAAATTTAGTAAAATTTCAACAATACATTTCTGAATGTTGGTATATATATTAATATTTTCGTGAATGTAGTCGTCATTCGGAGGAATAGTGGGAAAGTGTTTATCTGTCTCACAGGAAGCATAGATCTACATTCTGCTCGTACCGAACACTTGCTCTTGTTTTAACCGATCCGTATTGCGAGGTTTGATTTCCTTGGGAACTGAAGTAGTAGCTGTTGGACACTGCGCACACGCACACACATTAAATCAAACTTGTCGAAATCATTTATTCATCATGATCATGAGTACATCATGCCCGTATTTGCTATAGCCGTGCAATTCATTGTACCTGCGGTCGTTATACCAGAGTCCTAATGTACTTAATATATATGTATTATCTTCCCAGAAACTGCGCTTTAGAAAAATATTTTCTAAAATACACTTTTGATTGGATATAAGCGTAGGAAATTTTAAAAATGTGTTTGTATTTCTTTAACCTAAAACTTATTTCTGCAAAATATATGAGCTGCCAAAAACTGACAGTTTATGGGAAACCTCAAGGACACAAAAATGAGAAAAATCGAAAGATTTAGCAGAGGTTTGCTGAACCGAACTCTGTTTGCTCATATTTCAAAAGGTATCTTTGGGGCGAAAGGAAGTCAAAAGCTGCGAAGTCGATACAAAAACTTGTATTCATAACGAAGCCACGAGAACTTATTTTTCTGGTAAATATTGAAAGAGTGTTGTAGATTTTAGTTAGAACGAGAGAGAAAAACCGAGAACTAGAAGAAATTTCGCTTTTTTCATAGCATTATGACCGTACTGAAAGTAAAATTTTACATTATACGATACGGAACGAACGTGTAAAAGTATTGGTCCGAAAATTTACTAAAATTTTAATAATATATTATTGAATGTTGGTATGTTTATTAATATTTTTATGAAGGTGGTTGTCATAGGGAGGAGTAGTGGGAACGTGTTTATCTACAGAATAGGAAACCTGGATTTACATTCTGCTGGTACTGAACACTCGCTATTTTTTTTAACCGACCCGTATTGCGACGTTTGATTTCCTTGGGAACTGAAGTTCGTATCCCTAGGTCTTGGCGCAGCATAATGCTAGCTGTCAGTGCAGGATATGATAACAAATAGTCAAGCAATCCAAGGTGGTCTGAAAAGGAAGATGACCGTGACTGCGAAGCCTTTGGACTACCAATTATTGAATTTATTGAGCTGTGTTTGATCCTTATAAAATTTAGTTGGGTATACAGATATACAGTTCAATATACAAATATACAGTTTAGGTTCCGATAAACCATCGGGCCTCTACCATATGATTCGCTGTTTCGTTTTGGATTTTAAACTTAAAAAAAAGAAAGAAAGAAGGATATTAAAAATTATAAGAGTTGAGAAATGTCGGGGTATTTCTGATGAGATTTCAACATAGATAGTAGTATTGGGTTTCCTTGCACCCCGTTTTCAAAATGGCCGCCGTTTCCAAGATGGCCGCCATGGCGGGCTATGTTCTTACACTCAGAGAGAGAGGCCGTGTCTCTCCCTCCAGGAGTACGACCATGATTTTTTTTTTATTTCTTAGAATTTGTTTCTTACTTTTTGATCGAGTATACCAATTTTCCTCTAGATTTTTTTTGTAATTATCGTGAGTTATTGCATATTTTTTAATCTGCATTTCCTGATTAATAATAATTAGTATATTTTATAACAATAAGTATGGTTGTGCTTATCCGAGTTTTCCTAATTTTCATCATACCTATCTATTGACTATTCCTACAGTCGTCCTTATTTTATATCAATTTTCCTTTTTTTTAATTGTTAAAATTCGTGGGACTACCATTTTTTTTTCTACTTATTACTGCAATGAAGCTTTTATTCCTACAGGAGTTAATTTTATATGAACATTTTTTTTTCAATTATCAGATTGTTAAAATTTGGGATTATTTCCTCGCCGATTATTTTTACTGCAATGGAAGTATTTATCTCGGGCGGACTACGAACATTTTTTTAATTATTCAAATTCGTGGGACTACTATTTTTTTTCTACTTATTACTGCAATGAAGTT
>QLNU02015359.1:8508759-8527409 GCA_006491805.2 Dysdera silvatica
CTGGCTACAGTCTTGGAAGATATTGTCTGTTCGTTCAAGACCAATGAACAAAATTGTTCATTGAACTGTTTGACACGTCTCTTGCCCACTCATGCGGACTGCCATAGCTGGTATACACATATTACGTTACGTTTTACGTTTTTTACGTTACGTTTTACGTTTTTTACGTTACAAAAGAACTTGTTTACAACAGTCTTTGATTTTACCATGTTTGGCGCAGTATAGCCCAGATGCTCTTGCGCCATAAAAAATCCAAACAAACAAACAAAAGAACTTGAACGCTCAAGTTCTTTTGTAACGTAATGACTTATGACGACGTACGTATTTTCCAGCAGGTTCCGACACAGCGCCTAGAATTCTCGGCTGACGCATCCAACGCCATTTTTTTTGTAGAATTCCGGTTTCATTTACCTTGGCGATAAAGGTTTTCCGCATTGGCGCAATGATCGCTATTTTGGCATAAACATAATCAACAATGCGTGAATATCTGGCGAATGTAAACATTGGCGCAACTTTTAAAATGTCGCCAATAAATACAATTTCCAACCACCATCACGTGATACAATGGCAACAAACTGACGGATATGAACATAATCAACAATGCGTGAATATCTGGCGAATGTAAACATTGGCGCAACTTTTAAAACATCGCCAACGAATAGAATTTGAAACCACGAACACGTAACACAATAGCAACAAACTGGCGGATATGCGCCAGCTCCCCTTTTTTTAGGAGCCATAGGTTCCGATGGTTAATAGCCATATAGTTTATGTCGGAGTTATGTCCTGCAGTGGCTCCGTGGTAACGCTTTCATCTAGCTTGCCATTGATCCGCATTTGACTGTCAGTGGTGGAAAGAAACAGCTGACCGACTAACTGCTCACTGTAGTCCGGAGTTCGGTTCCCTAGGCCTTAAGAGGTTCGGGTTCCTCGGAAAACTGTAAGTTCCTGAGCAGCAGAGCCTTTGTCCTTGAGCCGTAAATGCACAAACATACATGCACGAGAGTTATTAAACAAAAACGTTGTATAGTGTTAATAATTTTTATAACTAGCATTATAAACTTTTGTCCATATACGATTCTTTAAAATACACAGATATATATTATGACCCTTTAAAATACACAAATATATATATTACGACTCTTTAAAATAGACAAATATATATTACGACTCTTTAAAGTACACAAATATATATGACGATTCTTTAAAGTACACAAATATATATGACGACTCTTTAAAATACATAAATATATACAACTCTTTAAAATACACAAATATATTTAAGACTCTTTAAAATACATAAATATATATATTACGACTCTTCAAAATATACAAATACACATTACGACTCTCTAAAATACACATATATTACGACCCTTTAAAATAAACTAAAAATATGTGTCATATTAGTTTTATATACAAGGCCGTGCATAAGCAGGGGGTTTGGAAGTTAAGAAGCCCCATTTGAATAATATTATTAACCATAAAATAAAATTCCTTATACGGAAAAATTTTGTTCTCATCAACACACACTTCCCTTTTTGAAATACTAGTGTAATGATCCTCTGTAGAACGCAGATCATTGCATGTTAAAGTAATACAAAAACAGATATAAAACAATAAGATAAGGTGACAACGGATTTACAATTAAAACACATTTATTCTAGATCTAGCACATAGTTACTAGTATTTCCTAATTTAACCTTGACTCTCGCTGCTAAACCTTTTCCTCCGGCTTAATTCTTTTCGAGAATTTACCCTAACTTAACATGGCATTTCGATCTGATTATATATTAGTATCCAGTTTTGCATGACAAATGACGGAAGACAATCAAAGGGACTTACGGCTTGCGGAAATGTGTGTCGTCCAGGCTAGTCCGAAACATACCACCAGACCATCGGCTTAGACAGGTTTGTTTGTTTGTTTAGGTGTTTTATGGCGCAAGAGCATCTGGGCTATACTGCGCCAAGGCTTAGAGAGGATGATTGTAGAAAAAGGTTGACGTTCGTAGTCAGATGCAGACACTCTTACAACAAATAATAGTTATAATTAGAATGATAATTATAGCATTAAAACTTATGTCGACGGATTATGAGAAGACAGCGGATGCCACGGATCCAAATCTGCGATCGGATCATCCTCATCCGCGAAAAAAACTGCTAGCTTCTTTCTCACAAGACACTCAGAGGTCGACCGCTCTCGCTCACGGCAAAGTTCCAACTCCAACTCTAGCTCAACCAGAGTCAGCACCTCTCCCAGCTCTTGCAATGTACCGACTCTCTTTATCCTCAAAAACGTTCTAGAGAAAGCTTTGTCTTCCCGACCATTTCCAGAACCAACTGATGGCTTTTTTGGGGTGGTCGCTCGTTATGTATTCAGCTGCGAAATCCTCTCTCCTTTCTTATGGCCGGACGCAGATTTTCAGCATCTTTTGTGTCATGATCGTTCCGTTCCGCGGCAAAATCTTGGATGTGTATTCCCCACGGGTTACGTATGGCCACTACCGCCGTCTGCTTGTCACCGAGGTCAAATCTCTTCGTGGGAAGTCAAAATGGTACTTCGTCTTTGTCTACATATTTCCATCGAAAAATCTAGAAATGATAATGTTATGGAACCGTAGTTCGCGGTGATCATAACACCGGCCACGGGCCTGTGAATATATATATATATATATACATTTTTAAATATAGTTTATATATAATATCATATAATTTTAAGTTCATTTTGAGATAGTACGTCTTACTCAGCCTGCGTTTCGCTTAGAAACGTATATAAATCGTCTAATCCTTTAAAACTACCCTAATGAGCTCAAGGCCTTTGATCACATTATAAGCCCGATATTAAGTAATAGTTTAATGCAATCCGACAATTATGAGTAAATGCTACCTATAGCATTATTTAAGAAGCCTCATATACGAAGACTACTCGCGTAAGGAGCCTAGAAAATTATATAGTCATTTGCTTACGGCACTAAATCATTGGATGATGTAATTGATAAGCTCCTTCAAGTGTCGTTAATCAGCTTGTCAATAGCAACCTTTCAGTCAAAAGCCCTAATTTTATCGTTACGCCTTAAAGTTAAGGCTTAACTTCGGATTTGGCCGTAGACTTAAATGTTTAGTATCCCCGTGCAATCAAAGCATAACTAATGGTAATTATACATTCAAGGCTCTTACACAGAGAAAATGAGGAATATACAAACTATTTCAAAACGCAATGACTTACGCGTAACTTAAATTTTCTTATAAGTGACTTAAAATTGTTTACACATGACTTAAAATCATTTACAAATTTAAACAAAATGACTTACAAACAAGTTAAAATGACTTAAATGAGTTACGTATTTCACCGACTTTTTTGCTCGATCCGAACTTAGACGCAGTGTTGTATATATTATTTCTGTACTTGTGCAAGTGTGGCATACATGTTATGAAACATAACATTTTCACGTACAGTTCACACTGCTCACTGTCGTCCGATGTTTGATTCCCTAAGCCTTAAGAGGTTCGGAATCCTCAGAAAACAGTAGGTCTCGGAGCAGTATGACCATTGTAGTCTTTGAGCCGTAAAACCATAAAACAAACAAATTCACGTACAGTAGAATCTTGCTTGTCCGAACTTTGCTTAGCCAAAATGGCAATCTGTGCTTATTGTTTATTATCATTTTTTTTTTTTTTTTTATGTAGGCCTTCATTCAATGTTTTAGGCAAACATGTTTATATTTACATACAAAAGGTTAAACACTGGTAAAATAGCAATGAAAAAGATCACTCAAGCTTTCGGACGCATCAGCAGCAGTCCTTCATCAGGAGTAGTGTTTATTCATTCATTTTCATTACTCCTGATGAAGGACTGCTGCTGATGCGTCCGAAAGCTTGAGTGATCTTTTTCATTGCTATTTTACCAGTGTTTAACCTTTTGTATGTAAATTTCCTCCCTGGTACCCTGTATTTTCTAAAGTTGTTTATATTTGTTTTCTTGCGTACTCCAGCTTTGCGAAAGAAACCAATATAAATGATTGATATCGAACATATACAATTAGGTATATGTACTTCGGATATATCAGATGTATACAAAGCGATCAGACTAGTTCCATAGCAATAATATATTAATACTCTTGTAATTTATTCATTCGCTATCCCCTTGTTGTGCTGGTGATAACGAAGAACTTTTTAAATAACGAGACCGGACTGCAAATTTAATTAGTTTTGAAATTTGCATAAAAGACACCATCGCCTTGTACCATAAGAGTATAGGCGTAGAGTTATATGGTGCCCGGTAAATTCCCTCCACCCCTCAATAATTTTGAAAGCTCCCCATTGTGACGCATAAGAGGCACCATAACTTTATACCATAAGAAGCACCATAGCCTCGTACCATAATAGATACCATAGCCTTGTATCATAAGAGACATCATGGACTTGTACCATTAAAGGCGCCATGGCCTTGTACTATGAGAGACACCAAGACTTTTACCATAAGAAATAACATAGCCTTGTACCATAAGAAATAACATAAATCTTTGTACCATAAGAAATAACATAACCTTGTACCATATAAGAAATAACATAACCTTGTACCATAAGAAATAACATAACCCCAAAATTACAAGAAATAACATAACCTGAAAATTATATAAGAAATAACATAACCTTGTACCCATAAGAAATAACATAAATCCTTTTGTACCATAAGTAGCCAAATACAAATCTTGTACCCATAAGAAATAAATATAACCTTGTAACAGCAAGAAATAATAACATAACTCCAAAAATTCAGTTAAGAAATAAATAAGCAACTTTGTACCAGCAATAGCCAACATAACCTTTGTACCACATAAGAAATAACATAACCTGTACCATAAGAGGCACCATAGCCTTGTACCATCCATCAGAGAAAGCATAGCCTTGTACCATCCATCAGAGAAAGCATAGCCTTAAAATTATCCATCAGAGAAAGCATATTAAATTGTACCATCCATCAGAGAAACCATAGCCTTGTACCATCAGAGAAACCATAGCCTTGTACCATCAGAGAAACCATAGCCTTGTACCATCAGAGAAAGCATAGCCTTGTACCATCAGAGAAAGCATAGCCTTGTACCATCAGAGAAAGCATAGCCTTGTACCATCAGAGAAAGCATAGCCTTGTACCATCAGAGAAAGCATAGCCTTGTACCATCAGAGAAAACATAGCCTTGTACCATAAGAGAAACCATAGCCTTGTACCATGAGACACCATAGACTTGTACCATGAAAGGCACCATAGCCTCGTACTGTGAGAGACAACAAGACTTTTACCATAAGAAATAACATAGCCTTGTATCATAAGAGGCACCATAGCCTTTTACCATAAGAGAAACCATAGCCTTTTACCATAAGAGAAACCATAGCCTTTTACCATAAGAGAAACCATAGCTTTGTACCATAAGAGAAACCATAGCTTTGTACCATAAGAGAAACCATAGCCTTGTATCATGAGATACCATAAACTTGTGCCATGAAAGACACCATAGCCTTGTAAGTAGAAATTGCTGCAGCACAGGAAACAGATTCTAATAAATAATAAACATTCATTCCAAGCGTGAGGTCTCAGACTCCCATGAATTTTTAATTACAATTAATACACTTTTCCATAGTAACCAAAGAAACACTTGTGCATAACTATGAGTCCAAGTAACACCCTTAGCAACAACAACCAACAAGAAAATATTATAATTACATGGCAACGATACTACTGCCAAAACAATAATTATGAAAGTTATGCCACCAGGTTGCTTCGGTGGCAATAGTCAATAAGCCAAACTGGTGGGAGGAGGAGATTAACTGGACAGGACAGCTTCACAACAAATACGCATGCAATATTACCTCCAATAATGGGCACCTCTATTTAAAGGAACATTTCTCTGGTCTTCAGTCCCTTTAAACAGGGACACCTAGGGGAAAGTAGGGCAAAGCGGATCACATAATTTCACCTTAATAATGTGGAATGTTCAGGTAACGTTTCGTTATGATTAATAAGCCTAGATGTGGAACTCTTGAGATGGCAAATCAACTCGATATTGATCTGGAATTGTTAATTTGTCATCAGTTACCGATGCTGGTGCAATGTCGCCGTCAATCAGGGTTGCCAGGTTATCAACTATACAAGAAACCCGTTCTTTGGTGAAAAATTGTGGGGCTTATGTGGCTAGAGGTGCATGCCATCAATTTCGTAATTATCCTACTCAAGTTACATTTCATGCCAGTTTGTCAATATCAAATCAGAGTGAATTTAAATTATATTAAAAATTGCGCTGCAATGTTACAAAAGAAAATCAATAAAAAAATATTTAAAAGCAAACTACATGATTTCATCACCAATGAAACAATTTTGGAGCTCGTAAGTTTTGGGGAGCGGGGCTACAGCCCCGGCCCATGCCATAATAATGCTCCGCTTGTCGGGGCCCGGGGCCAGTATCACGGTTGCCCCAGCCTAACTACACTGTTGAATTCTAAACGTTAGGGCAAATCGGATCACCAATCCACTTTACCTCATCAAAAAGCATCCGCTTTGCCCCCCCAACGCCATTTTGACAAACAAAGCACTGCCTGTGCTGAATCCTTAACAACAATGACACAAAAGCATTATCTAAAGTAACAATACCTTTTTATATAAATCGAACACTACGCAGATTAAATCAAACAACAATGTCAATCAGTGGGTAGAGCCTCCGCCCGGCAAGTGGAAGGTCGTGGGTTCAGGTCCCACCGAAGGCAGAAATATTTATTTTCTTTCGAACGTTTCACCATCTAATCACGCCATACCATCGGCGTTGGTATCACTACGCCAATAAACGTTGATTGATTGACATTGCCTGATTTGTAATACCTGTTTCAGGGGCATATAGGGTCCCAAAATTTAGTGCAAAATAGTTTTTATTATGTTGACACTACTAACTTACGAAAATTTTAGTGAAAAAATCGAAAAATGTTTTCTTGTTTATCTGCTGCTATGTATTTTCTACCTTAGTGCTGAAGTAAGTGCAATTCCTACTTCTACACACCATTCTCAACACTTCTACAGACCACTGCCGCCTTCTATATTTGGATTATTAAATATTGATCCTATCCCTTTGCCTTCTATATCCACTTCCCCTATATTTAAGTGGACAAAACGTACTGTCCTTGTCAATGTTGTCCCATTTTGGGAATCATCACAGTGCTGTATACTTTGGCTGACGTCATTATCAATGTAGTAATGTGTAATTTTACGTGTTTTTGGATAGTTGTAGGGTCTTTTTTCACCGAAAATTAAATTTTAGGATTATCTAAAATTTTCTTTATACAATTAAGTTTTTGTCACTTCACTTTTATGTATGATTTATGCTAGAACCTACGATTCAGATAGGCACAAAACATACCACGCATTCAGGGTAAATTCGAAACTACGATTTTTGGATTGCTGTCCCAATGCCTTGACTGCTGGGCCACTGAGCACTATAGTATATGTCTATTCTCGCCTATACATATGTTGCCCAAGAGGAAACTTCATAAGAGACGAAGGAGGTTGTGAAGGGGAAATATTTCATATTCGAAATAGTGTCGTCCACTTTTATTTTGAATAATCGGGATCCTGCTGTAAGTGCATATACAGTAGTCTCTCGTTAATCCGGACTAATTGCGACAAAGATCTGTTCGGATTAACGAATTTTTGGATTAACTATAACCTTCATTATGGAATTTTCTGTAAGCTATAATTGTTTGATATGTGTATGTTTTGGTGTGCACACATGACAGACAATAGACTACGGAAAATTTCCCTTTCCTTAATGGGAAATTTCAATTGGTTGTCAACGCACACTGCGCTATTTATGTCTTGTCGATTGGCTACCTTTAAAAAAAACAGCCAGCGAGGCAACTGATAAAAATATTCGGATTAACCGGCCTTTCGGATTAGCGGGGTTCGTATTAATGAGACTGCACTGTAGATGATGGAGAGCGTGCCCAGGGTAATCAACCCCCTACACCTCCAAGGATTTAAAACCTTACTATAGTACAGCAATTTACTCTAGCTTGGTTAAGCAGTTCGGTTCAAATCACCGATTTAAACTGGATTCAATTATTAAATTATACAAATTAAATATATTGAATTAAATTATTGTTAAATTAAATTATTGTTAAATTAAATTGGTTGTTAAATTATATTAAATTGTTAAATTAAATTATTGTTAAATTAAATTGTTTGTTAAATTATATTAAATTATTGTTAAAATAAATTATATTATTAAATTATTGTTAAATTATACAAATTATTGTTAAATTATAATAAATTATTGTTAAATTATATTAAATTATTGTTAAATAATATTTTTATGTACGTGTTTAATTTGTGTATTGCGTATAATTTAGGATTTTATTTTATAAATATACAATCATATATGCACAAAATAAGGAAATTATATATTGGCCGTATTTATGGTTAACGCAATAACTGAAATATAGAATAGAATTAAATATTATAATTAATAATTAAAGATATAATATGTAATATAAAGAGAGAAATAATTTTAAAAATTTTCAAATTCAAAAATTTTTAGAACAAACTTGAAACTTTTTTTAAATATTTTTCCCAGCGCAGAATGTCTCTTTCTGTCCTTGCGCCGTAAAATTCATGTATATAAATAAATATTAAATATTTTCATTTTATTATAAACCCTGGCTTAATTACTAATAAGAATTGACAAATATATCCCAAAATCATTCCAGGAAAGTTTTAAGACTCCCGTAAAAGTCTTCCAAATTTTGAAGAAATCATCCTTTTAAAATTAGCATCCAGTTATAGCCAAGCGCGGTCACAGGGGTCATGACCCCAAAAAATATATTTTTTCACTGTAAAAAATTCCAACTTTCATGATAAATGAAGGGTGTTATTCCAAGACCATGGCAAATTCTGCCCTTAACCCCCCAAATGAAAGACCTTTGTCCGCTCCCAGTTATAACATGGCGTTTTATAAAATATATTTCTGCAACGTGTTTGTTTTCGCATGCATATCAAGTAATCTGACAATATAGCTATCACACCACTTTTCTCTGAATGGACAAATAATAATATTACCAATAATCATAAACACTGTAAATAAACCAAATGCTGGCAATGTATTTAATGAACCTGGCATGTCAAAACAGCGGTTTGATGTTTGAGTCACTATTAGTTAATTGTAAACAAAGGACTGCTCTGAAATTCAGTAGCGCCAAACAACAGCACCGTCTCGTTTGTAAAATACCCGTGGGACTTGATAGACAGCGCTCGATGCAGAGCTTCATAAGCAAATACGGTGTTCATAAGTAATCGCAGTGTTCGTAAGTAAATACAGTATTTATTGACATCACTCGCCGTAAGGCACGGCTAATAAAACATCATATAATTAAACACCGAACTCTGCATAAGTCATTATTTACTCGCACCCAATCATGTTAAAAGCAGCAATATCGAGATAGTACAAGC
Organism: Dysdera silvatica; assembly: GCA_006491805.2. NCBI lineage: Eukaryota > Metazoa > Arthropoda > Arachnida > Araneae > Dysderidae > Dysdera > Dysdera silvatica. Next base: position 8,518,247 of record QLNU02015359.1, read on the forward strand.
GACATGACGTCTACGAAGCGCCGCACCTATGGACAACTTTTCCGAACTAATTTGGACAATCGAAAACAACAACAACAATAATAGCGGCATGACGTAACAAATGTGGGTATCCCGTATGTGATACTATTAAAGATAATGCGTCCGGTAATACAATGCGTCCATAGATTCCCCTCACAAAGTAATGAAATCAGGGACGTATTTAGGTCATGGCGCCTGATGCGAGCTCAAAATTTGGCGCCCCGCGCCTCCTCTAAATATTAATTATTTTTAAAATAATTCCTTTTTTGCACAATTATTTTTAAGGCTCTCCTCAGTGGGCTACTAAATCTTATTACCAAAATATTGAATATTATTACAAGACGGAAAGCCACGATAACAATTAAATTTTCTTTAAATTAGATATAACTAAACTACAAATACTTTTTTTGATTAGCAAAAAATTAAATTGCTTTTGTATAAAAATTAAAGCCTTATGTGAGTTTCAATAATCTGGAATATTCTTTTTACAGTCGGATAATTTTACTCATTTTGATGCAGTTTTTAATTTTCGAATTCCTTGTTTGCGATGTCATATTGTGATTTTGTTGGGAAAAGGCTCCTTCACTTTCTTACACACTAACATAATTAAACACATTCCAGTAAAGAATAATTTAAGTTTTAATACTTATTTGATAATATTTACTTTATATATTACTCTTAAGTTTTAACACTTTAAGTTTTAAAAATTTAATGAGAAATTTTTTTTTAATTTTTTGGACTTCTGGGTCGTTGGGTCATTTTGGCGCCACTTTGGCTTGGCGCCAGGTGTGACAGCACCGGTCGCACCGCCCTTAACCCGTTGCTAAATAAAATATAATAGTATTGCTAGTATATACAGTTATCAACTAAGCACAGGCGTACGTAGAAAGTTCATAAGGGGGTTATAGGCTTAATGGGAAGGGTTACAGAGCTACAACTCATATATTCCTATATTAAATATACAAAATTTCATTGCAATGGTGGGTTACAACCCTCATCAACATCGTCCTGCGTACGCCAGTGATTGTAACTATCATTTTCCAGAATATTATTGTCTTTCGTGGGATATCACAATTGCCAAACTGTTGACCTCCAAGACAATGTTTTTATAATTTCGTGGGTGGGGTGGGGGAGATCAACGATAAAAGATGTTTTGAAAACCTACGTTTGTTTAAGTTCGAACTGGAGCTGTGTATGGCCCACCATTGTAAGATTTGGTGGGTTGCAGAAAAAAAAAAATAGGAGTCGTAGTGGGTCGGAATCGAACCGACAACTACTTCATATAAATCGAAGCGCCATGTTAACTAAACCACAGGGACCCGGAAGACGATGTCCTTATCTCCTTATATATTTTTCCTTCCCTTGCGAAGGTCAAGGAGCTGAACCTCCAGTGCCTAGAGCCATTGGCGAAATCACGGGGGGCGATTGCCCCCTTGAACCGGAAATATATCGTGGGAAATGAAGAGCACCGGACGCTTGGCTACAAATAACATTCGGAAACAAATCGCCCTTTCCCTTGGAAGGTTTCTAGATCCACCATTGCTTAAGACAGGAGTGTAAAACCTTTTCATGTTGGAAGGCTGCATTAAATTAGCTGTTAATATTAGAAGGCCGCATGTGTTTAAAATGTGGCAGTTGATCAAGGAAGATTATTTCGTTAAATTTCATCTACTCTTTTATACTTTAATTAGGTTCGTTTTAAGCATATTAAGATCATAATGCAAATATAAAAGACGAACAGAACCATACTAATAAAAGGATTTTTCTGTAAAATTTTAATTCGGTCAAAAGGCTGGACCTAAAGGTCTCAAAGGCCACGGGTTTCCCGCAAGTGTCGGTAGAATTTTAGGGATGTCGTGCCAAAGTAACACCGCAATCTCGTGCCAGCCTGCGCACGCCTAAATTGAGAATGTTCACTTTACTCTGTAACTATTTATGAGAATTAATAAATTAGTTAATTAAGAAAATAAAAACTAAAGTCATTAGTAATTTAAAGCGATACAATTTTTGTAATGATTAATTAACTTAGAGAATAAAGAACTTAGTCAGGACAGGGTTCTTTACAATGGGTTTCGTTTTAATATAAATAAAATGCTTTTCAATTTTAGCAAGTACAGGGTGATTAAAATTAAAGTCCCAATTTCAAAAGATTGTAAAAAAGAACCCTTGCTCAGAATGACCTGTAATTTGACTTGTACATACGTGAAGGTATTTTTCTGGCGAAAGACAAAAAATAGTTCGAAATTTTATCAATAGATGGCGCTGTACTCGTCACAATATGCAAATTAAAAGGAGTGGTATGCGCAACGCACATGTTATTAAAACGCGGGGTGCATGCAGTTCTCGTTATTCCGCGTTTGAGAAGCTGGTCAATGAATCCTTTTGAAAATGGGACTTTAATTAAAATCACCTTGTATATTCATAATTTTGTTTTTGCTTTAAAATCGACACTCGTGCCATCCAAAATTAGTCTAAGTGCCACGTATGGCACACACGCCATACCTGGAACGTCTAGGGGGTCAGTCTCGACTGCGTTTCAGTAGAAGAAACGGCAAGTGTTCAATACCATTTGCATTTAAACTAGGATATTTTGCGTGGTAAACACAAATGCATTACCACATGCATGGCACCCATTTACATGACGTTGACTTGCGAGTAAAAACGCTTGATAAGCATATAGAGCGCTTTTTAGTAATCTAACGTGGATATTGGGTAAGTATAATTAGACTTATGGTAGACTTACTGTAATTATAATAACTAGTTTATGTAAATATCATATTCTACTTGATATATTTACGCTGAATAACTTCCGCTGTTTTATACCATAAAAATTCAAATAACCATGTATTATACACCATTAATTATAAATACGCTATAATGATCATTATACACACTGTATTATTTAATACAAATTCTGCATAATATCTAATTCAATTACAATAAAACTTCCATAGATATCGGACTTCGTATATTACAGTTTCGATGAACTTCGTGATTTGAAGTCCCCATCCATTGCATGGGAAATCTGTTGTAATATATAAATTTTGTTTAAACGAACCTTCGACGAATAGATAGAGGTCCTAGTGTACTCTCTGTCAGTAGTATTTAAATTATATACAACTTAAAAATAAATTTTATGTGCAATTTTAAGGAGATTACTTCGTGCTATTTGACATAATGAACATAACTCTTTTTGTGACATGATGTATATTGCCACTTGAGTCTTCCAAAACAAGATTCAGCATTCAGAAACCGGATGTCTCCGAGATTTGTTTTACCTAAATCTACGGAAGTACTTAAGTAACAGAACAGCGTTGTTCAAAATGTTCTTAGCTTTCCTAACATCTCGGTTTTTACAGCTTTCGACGGTACTTTGCTCTTTGAAGCAGAAATACACAGACTGATGGATATAATGCTCTTCACGTGAACTGTTAAATAAATTTTAAAAATGTCTAATTTTAAATATCCGTTTTTGCCTTATTTTTTTTTATTCAGGATACTCCTTTTCTGTGTTTTTCCTTTCAAAAATTCGTGATCATTTTCGTAACTAATTTTGTAATTAACTTTCTTAATAATTTCGTAATTAATAATTGTGCCTATCGTGTACCCCTAAAATGGATTTATGATGGAGGGAGTGTATCCACCGCGAGGTGGCGCTAATAATAAACATAGCCTTAATGTTAAAATGCCAGCTTCACTGACATCGAGTCCAGAAATGCCCCGAAATTTGCATGTGATCATGTGCGCCCTGAGAGGGTGCACTAGTGCACCCCTTGGCTTATGAAAAAGGAGGGAAACACTAAATCTGCAAGTCGAACAACATTATTCAATTGAAATTTTTCCTAGATTCCCCCGTATATATATTCTTGGGGCGCCTATGCTTGTGATGCTGTTATTTACGATTTTGTAGCTAGTGTTTCGTAGCTTTAATATTAGTTTCCCAATCATTCGATTATATATATTTGTTTGTTTCATCCCCTGAGTTACGTAAATAATGCGTTATAGATCTTCACGTGACTTGAATTTTATGCAAGTCACCCCAGCCTTTAGTGTGTAACTTCGCAAGAAACTACACATTTATAATTATTATTATATGCGTATTGCACGGCTTTACACAGTATTATTTTATGAATGAAACATCGAGCAGCCGTATTTACTCTCTAAAATCGGGTCTAGCCTCTTCTTGGTAATGGTTGTGCCCTTCAACGTTACTGCGGCTTTCAGGTTGAATGAGAAATTTATCCTTCACTATCGCATTTTCTGTTGAAATAGATCGATTTATATACCGAGCTACTGTGGATATAATTTTCCCGTTTTCATATAATACATACGAATTATTTTAAACTTTCCATCTAAAGCATAGGCGTAATCTGGCGGGGGCAAGGGTACACTTGCCTCGGTGGTTTGTTTTTTTTTTAAAGAGAAGCAAAATTATACTTCCAGATAATTTTGGGGGGTTTTTTTCGTTTTTTTTGCCCCGCCCGTTTACGCTATATTTAATCCCCAAGTTACGCTCATGTTCTAAAGTAATTTTAGAGTTTTATATTTTAGATTCATTACCAGAGCATCGGTTTTGTGTTTCGAATCCATTTTAAGGATAAATCGACAGCGAATACTAACGGTGATTAAAGAAGTGATAACGCAAATAAGCAGCTAACCGTGCGAGTCATGAACTGTTACTGATAGAGCTGTAATATTACGTACTGTGCATTCGCGCTCAGTTGGCGCGTGATACCGTTAGCAGACGGGTTAGTCCATTGCAGTTTAGGGAAGGCCGTCTTGGAGGAACTGGTTTTTCCCTCGCGGAAAACCAGTTTCGGCAAGACGCCCTTCCCTAAACTGCAATGGACTAACCCGTCTGCTAACGGTATCAGGCGCCAGGTCTGCGCGAACGCACAATACTAGACTCGGTAATCACGAATATTGTTTGAGTATAAGAAGTGCTGGTCGGGGAAAGGAGGGAATGTTTATGGAGCCTTCATTTCTAATTAGTTGATTTTAGTTTGAACGTTACGGCTTTCGAGCACTTGCCCAAAACTCACTGCCTGTTACCGCATCACTTCCTGTTACCATTCGTCACATTTGCTGTGACAAGTAGTACTCGCGTACTTAGTTGTAATTTTCGAGATTAATTAAGTAACTTAGAATTTACATAAATTGGGGGTTATTGTACTTGAAAACCATGGATTTTCTTCCATGGATTCATTTTTTTGCCCTTTGAATTTTTAAACATTGATTTCTGTTTGATTTGAAAATTTCTTTCCACGTTGGCCGTAAGAATCACCACATATATAAAACAGAAACAGAGGACGCTTTTGCTGTAGGAATCCCTATTTTCACTAGTTTAGGAATCTTGAAAAGAAAAAAAAATATCGAAATCTTATCAGAACTTGACATTCAGTCCTCCCAAGTTTTTGCTTTAATTTTCATTGCGGAAAATATTTAATAAGATCAATTACTAACAAACTCCAATATTTGATAAACACTGTCTTGAAGGGTGTACAGATGTAAGTATTTGTAGAGAAGGTTGATCGTTGTGTGATGAAATGGGGAAGAGGTGGAAACATGCACGCGGAAACAGAACGGACAATCGTTTGAAGTTAGTTTAATTGTACATGTTAACTGTCATGCACACTCCCTCCCTCCCTACATGCACATCTAACAACATTCTTCTTTGGGAAATGTGAAAACAGGAATAAGTTTTATTTTAAAACGGATAAAATAATTCTTCTGAATTTGAAGAACTATATTCAGAAGTTCGTTGTTGCTTTTAAATTGCACCATGTGCCAATAAGGAAATTATCCGGTCTGTAGGTTCCTGAACCCTGATGTGTTTGGATACAATTGAAATGAATTTACATGGATGTAATCTACGTGGGTTATTGTGAATAAAATTTTAAAGTTTTCCAGTTACACTGCTACTAATATGGTTATAATACACACAAACTATATGAAGGTGTTATACATTTGGCAAACTATCACTCACTCTTCTGAGCCATACCCTTAATCTTTTGGCGTTACAATGATTAAGCTTTTGATGATGGAGGCTTTCAAAAATAATATACATTAGAACTTAGAGTATCCACGAGAATAATCATCTCGGACCATGACAGATAATAGAATTTGTACAATAGAATAATTTTACTTATACAATAAATATTCTCTTTTAACTTATTGATGATGCTATAAATTGAAATAAATAACTTAAATACACGACAGATTAGGATATAGGTATACAAAGTAGGAATAAACTACAAAATAGGAATAAACTGCAAAGTAGGAATAAACTACATAGTAGGAATAAACAGCAAAGTAACTTCTCACCCTAAAGAATAAATTTACAAACAAAAAGTTAAACACTGGTAATATAACAAATGAAGTTTGTCAACCGAACTTTCGAACGCGTAATGAATGAAATTGGTTGTTTAATTAATTTAATGAGTGGAGTTGATTATCTAATCAATTTAATTGAATCAAATGTGTTTTTAACAGGAGCTCATCACGACTTTGTACATTGGCTTCCTTGGCCTCATTTTTAGTTCATTTTTGGTATTTTTGGCCGAAAAAGAGACAAATTCCGAACAATTCAGCAATTTTGCTGACGCCTTGTGGTGGGGTGTGGTGAGTGTTTTTTCTGTTTTAAATTCTCGCTAAATTACGAAACCATACCTTCCTTGAATTCTAATACACAGTCATTTTTCTTTTCCAGATAACCCTGTGCACAGTTGGATACGGGGATACTGTCCCAGTAACTTGGCCCGGAAAACTAATCGCATCATTTTGTGCCCTTCTTGGAATTTCCTTTTTTGCCTTACCAGCGGTATGTTGTCGACCCAACACGGTTTTAAAAATCTAACTCCAGAAATACTTCGCCTTACTGAGCTCAAAGTGCACCCTCCCCACATCCACTTAATCCATGGGTAATACTGAAATAGGAGTAATGTGGGTATTGCGATATAACTAGTACTGTAACGATGTCTTAACGATAGCACGTAAGAGAAATAATATCTTGAAACGTGTATACTCTATGTCTGGCTGAGAATTAACGGAGGAGATGGGGTGATTTCCCCGACGCATTAAAATATATCCCTGGCAAAAGATTTTAATTAACTTCCCTGTCAGGGATGATTATTTTCTCCCTCTTGTGACAGTAGAAAAAAAGAACGGTATTCACATTTTTATTATTTTTTTACGATGATTTTTTTTGATTCTCAAAGTTGTTGTTGACTTTGATCAATATCAGTGGTTTTGGGGGAGGCGGGAGGAGAGGGAAGTTGGGAAAGACTTAAAATGGGCCCATCTTGGAAATAGGAGAGAAAGAGAGAGTGAGAGAGCTAAAAAAAAAAAATAACGGTAACTATTCCTTAAGGGAATCGAAGTATTTCTCGGGGGAAAATCAGATGTCCTTTTAATATTCAAAGATGCCACTAATTGTTGGCAGGCTGATTGTACGGCGGTTGCAAACATCTTGTCTGATAAAAACACTTATGAATCCCATCTTGGGAATAAAACCTGATTGTTTGCGAAAGCAATAAACCAATTGAATCGAAAGTTGTAAAATGGATATATGTGCCATGTATTTAACAAACAACATATCCCCTTTTTACAAATTCCGATTCAATTTCGGAAGAACGGTTTACAGACGATTGACAATTGGCGCAGACGGTGAATTGTAGCATCCAAGTTTGAAAGTCGGATATTGAAAGAGGAGCAGGTCAACACAAAAAAAGGAGCGGGGAAAAGTGAGGCAGGTGTAGGGGAATTAGCTTTTCATAAATTCGTTATAATCTATAATTATAATAATAATAATAATAATTAAAACACGAATCATTATAATTTAATTTTTATCTCCTATTTTTAATTTAACTTCATTATCTTCTCTTTATCTTTACCCACAGCGTTTAGACCAGATTGGAGAACTTTATTTTGTAATACCAAACCCTGGTCAATCGTTTTTCGTCATGTTATGTTAAATTATTTTTAATGGCAGCTAAAACCGTAAGCACAACCCTACTGACGCCTTTACCAACTACGCCACTAGAAGGCACGTGCCAACATGGGATAGGGTTTTTCGCCCCCCCAGTCTCAGGGGAGGAGGAGCGAAAGGCATAGTTCACCCTCCACTATTAACGAATGCTATTAAAATTTTGACTTCAAAAATATGATTAAACGTTGTAATATAGCAAAGCTGAAACAACTCTGGATTCTAATTTCATATTCTCTGCATGGATGTTGGCACCATGCCGTCAATAATAATGCTTTGACAGCGCCCTCTGGTGTATCTAAAGTTAAAAAAAATGAGCGTCTCTTTACCTGTACATTCCCTTTCAGTCTTTGTGAAACTATCGATTTTAAAGCGTGGTGCTCTGCGAAATCAGTAAAATTGAAATCGTTCAAGTGGTTGTTGTTTTGTAATTCAGTTTATTTTAACTATTTAATTAACTAATTAACATCTAATTAACAAACAAGGTATCTAATTAATATTTTAAAGCTGTAAATAACAGTTGGGAATTTGTGGCAATAGATAGCGCCATCAGTTTGCCTCTGTAAAAGATCTCTCGCCCCCACTCTCCAAAATGTTGGCACATCCCTGACTACTAGCCTAGTGGAAGTAGTTCAATTTTTTTTATCCCCCCCCCTTGTAAAAAAGTTTGATTCGCATCCTGCTGTATGTACAAAGGTAAGTCCATTGTCTTCCGGGTCTCAAAGGACTACATTCGTGGAAAACTTGGTACACTGACAAGGCGCAGAGCGGTATGATTCCGCCACTGTGATAGATTTCGCCCTTTCTTACGTTAACAGAGTTAATAGAAGATACATTTCGGACATAAAACATTAAAATAATGCTCAAATACATAAAACATAGGCATATTTGTGTAATTAAAATCTGGTATTTATTAAATTTAGGAAAAAGAATCATTATAACTAGCGCTGATGTCATTCAAGTAACTGACCATTCAGAGGACCTTGTTCGCTTGGCGGGAAATTTGGCGCCTGGAATTTTGGCAACCGCGTTTTTCTGCATTCCAAATTAGGCGATAAATAGCCTAATAATGTTAAGAACTATCTAATTTTTTCGTCAATTTGAGAATAAATACTCGTTTCACAGGCGTGAATACGTTGCCGTAGCCTTAAGAGTGTACCA
>QLNU02015359.1:8527509-8546289 GCA_006491805.2 Dysdera silvatica
ACTGGAATCCAAAAAAAGGAAGTAGACCAAAAAATACATGGGGAAGAATCTCAAAAAGTAAACGATCATAAAGAAGGTAAAACATTAAGAGGCCGTCCCCACTCCAGAATTGTTTTATTTATTAAAACTAGGATTTAATGTTTTGAGTATATATTTATAGGGCATTCCGTATTGACATTAGGCAAAAATTAATTTGTGGGTGGCTGACTTTTCAACAAAAAAATATGTCTCGTTTCCTCGTGCACCAAAAACAAAGGCGCTAATATGAGCTTAAACGTGGGTGTTAAATTTATTAATCGTAATAAATTTCCCCCACGAAAACTCACAAAAATCTCGCCCGGTGGTGTTGTGTGGTGACCATTAATTGGGAATTGTGTTAGTTGTAAGAAGCGAAATAATATCTTACATCCTTATATACGAAGAAAGAGAGCATTATTCCTGTGTCCGTTGGTCGAGCGGTTAAGGCATTCCAGACTCAACGGAGGTATACTAGTTCGACAACGGAGGTATACTAGGACGTGTCCTAGTTCGAGTCTAGGACGCGGACGAGGTCTTTTTTTCTCCTATACCAAAAAAAAAAAACTGTAGTATGAGCTTAAATGTAGGTATCAAATTTATTAATCGTAAGAAAAATTGTGCAATGTGCTGTGAAAGGACCCTGACGATTTTTTATAATTGTCGTCTTTCACAATTTTTAGTCGTTCTCCACATTTTGTAATTTTTAATATTTTATCTTATTAAAAATTAAGTAAAGAAAAACTGAAGTTTTTTTTATATGGAGCCAAAGAAAATTTTTTTTTTTAATATTTTAGCAATAATTTTTAGTGAGAAATACAAAACAACATAAAATGTGTACTTAAAATTAAAATATGAAAATTATGTTTAAATGGTTTCTTTATACCTATACGTATGTATTTGCGAAATTTCAAGGCAATATCTTTAACGTCTTAAAAGCCTTATCATTTTGAAGTTGAAAAAATTGCAGTAAATGGAACTTAAAGTTAAAGATGCCCGATTTTTATTGTTATATACCATTAGTAAAAATTTCTACATGATGGTGTTCCGCTTGACCTAGAAACAAAATTTTGATCTTATTAGATTTGCAAAGATTCATATTTTTTTTAAGCAAATAATTTTTTTTAAGTTTGGTCGTGTTTGTGGGTATGGACCCCCTAAAGAAACTGGCTAAAAACCAAGAAAAATAGAGATATTTTGTAAATGCCCTGCGTTCTACTTTCGGATAGAAAGAAAAAATGATCCATTGCTTTAATTCAGAACTGACTCTAATTCCACAAAAGTTAGGGATTTTTCTATATTGCTATAAAGAAATTATCCATGAATTTCAGAAATATACCTTAAGCTTAGCTGTTATGAAATTGTGAGTTCATATAAAATAAACGTTACTAGTTTTGAGTCGGAATTTAAGCCGCGGGTAAAATAATGAGGCAATGTAGTCTATTGAGAGAGTCAACTGTTATTGCGAATTCACTTAAACATGGTCCCGGGTAGTAACCACCTTCGAGAGTTCGAGAAAACGAGAGTTCGAGAAAACGAGAGTTCGAGAAACGAGAAATTATTTTCTAATAGAATTCTGATTTAAAAATTTTAAAATTTGGAACCTTGTCAATTTCCATTTAGTTGTGTAACTTGTATCGTGTTATAAATGTTGTTTATTTTTGTACCTTTTCTATCTAGAGTAAACTGGTAATTTATTATGAGGCGTACTCTGTTTGCATTTTCCGTTGATGCGAAAATGAAATTTTCGTGCCCATTTCATGACGGAAATCGTACTCAAATTTCAAATAATATAAATTTTTAGTCTTTTAGAGAGAATTTACTTCAAGGAAATGAAAGAGGAGCAATAAAATTTTATAGTTTACGTGAAAAATTGGACAATTTCGGCAAATTTTACCCGATTTAACGTCCTGGACACGTCGCCACGAGCTGCTTAATCTTTTCTGCGTTCAGTACTAGTTCCATGACTCTTCTTTCGGTACATTTGCAATGAGTAAAACAAAAACGAAGTCGGAACTTGAAAAGAGGGGAAGAAAAGCATGTCCACACAAACGAGTAGCCAAATGTTTGCAGCCCAAATTAAATAATAAAGAATTAATAATTAATTAACAATAAAAATTTCAATGATTATAATAGATGAAAATATATAAATGTTTTAAATAATATACACACATTATTGCAGTCCTCATTTTAAGTTTAAAAAATATATACCCTTATAAACATTTTTAATTTATTCAGTAATTTCTGCGTTCATTCGTAAAAACTGGAACTGATACTTAATATAAGCATAATATAAGCAAGTAAATATAAGCAAGTAAATGGACAGGTGCATAACGAAAGCAAGAACTGGGGCTGATACGTAAGATCAGAAAATAGAACTGCTTATAAAAAATTATCCATAAGAATTGGAACTGATATCTAAGATAAGAACATAGAGATGCATACACAAAATCGTTCAAGAAATAGAGCTGATGCATATTATAATTAAATAAAGGTATGTATAATCGTTCGCAAGAATTGGTGCTGATATACAAAATCAGCAAGTGAAAGTGCGCACATTAATGTGTTGAGAAAAGTTTAGTGAATTATTCATTAATTAATAATGAGCTACATTTTTGGGCAAACGATTTTATCCATCTGAAAATATATATAAACATCCAGCAAAAAAGCATGTTCAGGAAGTTATATATAAAATATTGAAAAGGTTAGTTGTTGTTTCTGAAAGGTTGTAGCTGCTGCAAATTAATTTAACCACATAATTGTTAATAAAATTCAAATAAAAAATAAATAATTAAAACATTAAATAATTCATTAAAATATATAATTATTTCGTCTAAAAATCAAATACATTCTACTGACCAACCACCCTGTGTGGGATGACCACCTAACAAAAGAATCGGGTCTTCGAACGCCAACTCTATCGCATTTTAATAATTTTTGCATACGACTTTGAATAGAAGGCCGTTACATAAGCGTTTATACAGGGTGTATACAAAATGGCGGGAAAAGAATTCACTAGACGGTTCCTTGTAAAAAAAATAAATAAAAAATGTCCAATATAATTTTTGCTTAAAATCAATAGTTAATAAGTTATTTCAAATCATAGTTAAACCAATAACAAGGCAAAGTCAACCCATTTAACATCGCTTTAATACAACGACACATGCGTTTGCGCATGTACGGCCCTTCTACGAAGAGAGATAAGAAGCTAAGATTTCACTGGTTTTTAAAAACTTGCTAAGGTCACGTGTTACTTGAATTTCAGAATATTGAAACTCACACCCACGTTACGTCATAATCAACAGTAAACACCACATTTGGCGATTTCTCGTGCCAAATCAATCATACCACTGACGGGAAGTATACGGATCGGAATGTGCTGTTTGCCACTAGGTTCAACCTTTTTTCTTCTTCCTTGTGGGGAAAATATTATAATTAATAGTAACTTTTTCTTATTTTGTAAGTAGCCGCGTCCCAGCGACATTTCTTCGCGTGCCAGTCTGACAGGCTTGCGATGTATTTGCTATCAACAGTATAGTAAAGTGAACTCCAGACCCGCGCCTCAGCCCACTGAAATGTATAATTCGCCACTGCCAGTGAAAGCACATATTCCAATGTTTTAAACAGAACTAAAATTGAAAGTTATTTGGTTTAGCAGTTTCATTGATGGTACGAGTTGTTAATTACCTTCCCCATTTCTCAGGAAATAGACTACGGAAAGCGGAAATAACCCTATAGAGTAGGTTTATGCGTCATTAGAGTTTGCCTTAGGCCATTTCCTTCTTTTGGAAGTGGATGATTTTTCATTTTTTAAAGAAAATTTCATATGATAATTTTTTGCCTTATTAATTGTAAAATAATATACTTTTTTTTTCTCAAAGTACTTACTATAAGTTTTGTGGAAAATGAACAATGACGAACTGGGTCCTTTTCCTCTCGGGCTTTCCTTACTGCAGAGGTAATCAGTACGCCACTGCTGTCATATGATATGCGAATACAAAAACAACAGGATTAAATGCCGGGGAGGGGTTGCCAGATGACTTCAAAATGGCTATTCCCCTTCCTTATTGCCGTACTTCTGCTCACTTTCCATGAAGAAATTACGCCCCCACCCTATGATGGCGGTTATGGGGAGTTCAAGTATTACGTAAGCAATATTTTGGCCATTTTCAACACCACCCCCATTGGTAAGCAAGAATTAATATTGGCTAACATAGGAAAATAAGTACAAAAGACACCCCCCTCCTCCTAGAGGTGCTTACGTAATACTTGAACTCTGCCTATGCCAAAGGATACATTTTTTATAAAGTTACCAGATTCAGAAAAAGATTGGTATTCAATTGGCTTTCTTTGGTGACGAAAAAACTTTCACTAAGTTGCCATACTTCGGAATTCCAATGACGTATTTGGACACGCAACTAAATTTTCAGGTTTGAAGTTAACGAATTAGAAAGCTTGTGCTTAGCCGTGCCTCTCCAAGAATTTCTTTGGTTTGCTTTTCTAATGATGGGCGTGTCTGGAGCGTGATTCGTTCATCTTTGGCCTTAATTATCTTATTAAATATTGATTTTAAGCAAAAATTACACTGGACATTTTTTATTCCTTTTTTCACAAGGAATCGTGTAGTGAACTTTTTCCGCCATTTTATATACACCCTGTACATTACTTCATATAGCTCCTACCTCGCCAGAGGATTTTTCCCGCGCCGCACGGAGAACACAGCTGCCTCTAGCTGCTAACCTTTCCCAAGACCTTCATGCTCAACAGACAGGCATTTCAGTACTGGTCGTCAGTGGATTGACGTATTAAAATCAAACGAGTCTCCTTGCTTTATCACTTTTGCTATGTTCGCAGCCATTCCTAAGAACTTTTAATTCGTCCATGTAACTGCTTTTCTTCTAGTTCAAATTATGTAATAAAAGTGTATTAAAAATGTACAGGGTAGCCATAAAATAACTTACCGTATTCTAGACCCTGTAAAGAGATGAGAAAAAATGATATCTGCAAAGGATTTGGAGGGTACCTTAATTAGACCATGGGGAAGCGATTTTAATTTAGTTCCAAATTTCACCACCAGGGCAAAAAGTGATGCTTCCGAGGCCATAGCTACTGTTTTCAGCCAATGTGAACATTCTAAATTTTACAGAAAGGTTATATTTTGCATAAGGAACGTGGTTTTATGCAAATGAACGAGATTTGCTCACCTGAAGCGCCACTTTTCAGCCAGATGGCGAAATTTGCAACTAAATTAAAATCCCTTCCCCAAGGACCAATGGAGCTAACCTCCAAATCCCTTGCCGATATCTCTCTTCATCATCGCTCTAGAACAGAAGTCGCCAACCTTTCGGACCTCACGGACCACTAAATTCATAATTTTAAATCCCGCGGACTATTAGTATGAATTTTTTAAAATAGATAAATACATGTCTTCTCCTGGTGACCTCATTGTGGCAAGTGAGGTTTTTTCACTAATTGCCGATAATTATTTCAAGTACATTATAGATATAAAAATTCACAATTAATTATTTTAATAGAAAGTTAGAAATTAGTACTTAAAAATTTAGGAACCTATCAAGTACATTTCGTGAATTTAGTGCAATATAATCGCGACAATTGTCATTCAGAATATGAGAATTTCTTAAAATATTGTTTTTGTTTTATTATTAATAAAACACTAAAAACGCAAATAATTTCTAGAATTTTCTGCGGACCATAAAAAATTCTCTCACGGACCATTAGCTGTCCATGGATCACCGGTTGGCGACCGATGCTCTAGAGCGTCTAGAATAGGGAAAGTTATTTTATGGCCACCCTGTATATAAGCCCAATTCACAAACCCAACTGCTATGTGTATGATAGAATATCGATGTTAATAAAGAGAGCAGTTGACTCCCGAAACTTTCTTTAGTCTTACATTTGTCATTTATAAAAGAAATTGGCATCTGATTTAGGACTGGAATTTGGGAGCAGGCATCAATTTAGAAACCATATAGCGTATTTTCATCAAACCCTTGTACAATAACAGAAAGTGTACCGCATTTGAAGCAACATGACCATAGCTGTTTTTTTTTCCATCATAAAACAAATAGAAATGACGATTTATCCTTAGTCGTTAATAATCTCTTGTTGGTCCTTACGAGCGACCGAATATCTTTTGAAATCTTACGGCAATCACCCTTACTCTACCTCAAGATAGCTAGAATAGCAGGCAGGTCCATCCGCGCCTTTCTTCGTATTGGTCGATTTTGACACGCCTTTTGGATGTCATCTAGTGGGCCCCAATGACGTCACAATATTCCTTCCCTACGAGGCGAAGTAAACTCGCCCACTCGGATGGACCTACCTTCTATTCTACTAACCTTGACTCTTCCTCAGTTCCCACTGTTTAGAACAACGAGAGGTTGTAGGGAGCTTGAAGGAGTAATTTTAATTTAATAATTTTAGCCCCTTCATACTATATTACACATATGTGTAAAATATATATTGTGTAATATAATATAGATGTATATAAAATTAATTATAAAATTTTCGTGTTTTAAAGCATCAGACGACCCGTTTGTATGGGAACCGCTGTTCCAGCCACGAAATTCTTAGAGTTGATGTCAATCTCTTGCATGCTCTACATTGCATTGCTATGTCTTTTTCTATTGCTATGTAACATGTGCTGTTTTCTTCCTCTTTTAAACTGTTTGCACACTTAACACTCGCACATTTTTCTCTATTGCATTGTCTTGTGCCCTATTGTTTTCTAGTTTTCACTCCGGTTCCTTTACAAGCATTAAACTAAAAGACAGATTAGACCTTCCACAAGGCTCTTCCAGTTTGTAAGTATTCCACACACGTTTAATTTTAATATAGTTTATTTGAAACGTACGTACACTGGCCAAAAATATACCGACCTCCGCACACAAACAGCCACTTCAGACAAGCGATGATGACAAAGTTTTTCATTATAGGGAGTGTACAGATTTCCCAACTATATTTAATTCGCAGTAAGAAATATGGAGGTAATGAGATTTTCAAGTATTATCCGATTAAAGGCAATGGGCACTTTAAAGATGATTATATAACTGCACACAGAGCTCAAATTGTGCAAAAGATTCAAAAGCCATACTGTTTTGGATTTCCACATTTTTTCTTGAATGCGCTGTTGTATTTAGAATATGATTGGATGTACACAGAACTATTTGGAAGTGCAAATTCTTTCTATTTCGTTACATCATATAATCTTTTCCTAAATGTAATAAAATAGTTACAATCTCAGAGCAAAACTCATTATCCACACAAAATTCACGTGTATGAGAAATACTTAGTACAAATATTATTTGAAAAATACCCGGTTCTATAAGACACTCTATAAAGGTGGGTATTTTTTGTACCAGTGCATGTACAATATAATATGGCCCTTGAGAAGTACATGCAACTTAGCATACGAAACTTTGATTACGTTTCTTGTAACACAGTTAACATATAAATCTTCTTAAATAGTCTTGTGTGACATTTTAAAATAAGTATCATTTAAAAATTCCTCTTTTGAAATATGAAATAAAACATGGAGTATTGGCTTTCTAATATAGCAGCCAAATCCTTACATTGTGCCGAATGGTAATGCCCCATTTTCCACATTCGCTTTCCAATCGCGCTCGTTCTCAGGTTTCAAGGATTTCGGATTCTTCGGGAAAATATAGGTCAGCTATTCTGCGGTGACGTAGGGGTGACACATTCATCTGGTGTACCGTTAATCTCGACTTAAACTCCTGATGGCAGCTGGCACGAAATAACCCTTGCTGTCCAGACGACGTAGAAATTCAACCAATCCGGTTAGAGACCATGGAACTCTAGGCCGACGCATCAGCAGCCATTTTATGGTACAATTCCGGTTTCATTTACCTTGGCGATAAAGGTTTTACGCATTGGCGCAATGTTCGCTATTTTGGCATAAAAATAATCAAAAATCCGCGATTATCCGACTATTGTAAACATTGGCGCAACTTTCAAAATGTCGCCAATAAATGCAATTTGCAACCACGATCACGTGATACAATGACAATAAAATGGTTGATATGCTCCAGTTCCCCTTTTTCAAGAGCCTTAAATCCAATAGTATCATGGAATGCGCGCCATTTTTCTGGCGTTTGATTTCTTTGGTGGCAGACGTTCGGATTCCTCGAAAACTGAAGATTCCGGCACAACGTGATTACTGCTATCGTTGGGCCACAAAAACACAAAATGTCTTATGCTATAGGAACATGAACTGGAGTCCAGCAGTATCTATCTTTGATCGTTGTAAAGGTTTAATCGTTGTTAAAGGTTTAATCGTTGTTAAAGGTTTAATCGTTTTAAAGATTTAATCGTTGTAAAGGTTTAATCGTTGTAGAGGTGTAATTTTTCACTGGCTTTTATCTTCATGACTATGTTCTGGTCTTTATTTTATGTCATCACTACTTTCGCTATGGAGTACTTAAAAAAAAAAGTTTATTGACTCACTCTCAAAAGTTTTGTTGTAAAAAGTTGCATGTACTAATAAAACGAAATGACCATTACTTTTTCATCCATGTTCAAAAAAGCGTTGAAGAGATGGTCTGTGTTATTGAACTTGTTTACTGCTTTGCACTTCTCTTTTGCACGCCTCATGCACCATCTGTGTGCAACTGCTTGTGTGAAGTATTCCACGTTTTTTCTACGTTGCATTCTTGTAATTCTTGTGCGAAACGCATTCCGAGTTTTGAATGTGTCAATGAAAAGTGTGAAATTTCCGTTTGATCGTTTTGGAAATGTGACTGTTATGTTCTGCATACGACCGAGGATTGATGCTTACGGCTTAGAGATGACTTACGAAGTCATCCATAATTCGCAGAGTGTGTAATAAATGTAATCAAATTTAGTTAGTATGTAATGCAGGTGCGACAACTCGTTCGCTGGACGAAACAATGAATCATTTTGTCCATCTATTATGAACGAATAGGCTCATTCAATGATCCGATCTTTGAACGAGTTGCCACGCCACTAACACATACAGATCTGATTTTTTGATCTTGATTGCCTCAAGAACTGATTAACTGTCCTGTAGCCGGGGATCAGTTCTCCAGACCTTAAGAAGTTTGAATGCCTCGTAGAACTGTAGGTCCATACTGGTTAAACTACAGTCACGGCATGACCCTTGACTGCATGATCCTTGACCCAAGGACAGCTGTCTTTGCACCGTAAAACTCAAACGAACTCTCTGCGTAAGTATTAAGAATCAGTATGCTAGCTGTAGGAGTGATCATACGTATGTTAGTATTACATTGATTCGTGTGAAACTTTTTTTTTTGCTCTTCCTGATCCCATTTATATAAACCGCGCAGGCCGGTTTCCTTGTAGCACTATCTGTCGACCACGAAAACTCCTTCCACCGCTATGTTTGCGCCTATCTGTTATCATAGCAATAAGCCTTAACCCATTTTCGATGGGGGACCTATGAAGAAGTGTATCCACATTTTAGCATACCCTACTGAAAGATCGATTAAGACTCATTCTCATGACAGGCACAGACATAGAAGTTTTCGCGGTGGTCAGACTATAGTCGTATTATACCTAGAATTTTTGAAATTATATAATAAAGCTCTCCCAATATTGTGTTTCTTTACTAGCGCCGTTAATTAGGTTAGCTTCTGTAGATTATACTCAAATTTTAGAAAGTGCTTTATTTGGACACGCATATAAACAGTAATGATTAGTATGTAGTTAGTATTAAGATTTACTGATTGTATCCTAATATATATATATATATGATAGCAAATATCATATTGCTTCAACAGCAAGGTACATAACTCTCACTGGATTTTGCAGATTCAAGCACAACACTTCATTTGTGAGTCGGTTGTCTACCATTAGGAGACACAAGCAGCAATGCCACTCTCCCAGAGGTCGTTACGACTCAACAGCATCCACTGATTTTACGGGCAGCAAAGGTTCAACGCAAGGTGGGACTGGTGGCGGTAATTTTCCAGCAGACGAGTCTGTGGGTAAAGATGTGTCCGACAACTCAAAACGTAACTCTGATGGTAATTGATATCAGTAAAGTAATGTAACTTTTTAAAGTAAATTACTGTTATATCACGGCATGATTCATATTTTCCTTATAAACTCTCCCTTTGAATCTAACTATTTCTTGATGTCTCCAACTAACGTAATATAACCACTAGCACGATGCGATCGACCCCGATAAACAAATAACCCTTCTCTCTCTCTAAAGGTATGGTTGCTGTTTTCCGACGGCCTGTAAGAACTACAGCCTTTTAATCGATATGAATATGTGCATTATTCCAGAACACCGTTCCGGTTAACATATTCACAGATGTCTTTGAAAGCTATAATTAAAAATCGCCAATTCGACCATTAATAGGAAGAGTCAGTCTGAATTCTAAGAATCTTAACGTTAATATATCCCTTCTTCCCCACTGTTTTTACGCAGAAGTAGTTCAATGGAAGAGACATATAAACAAAGGTAATTAGTTCAGTGGTTCAGATGCTGACCATCCATAACAACCATACCATCCATAGCGATCATCCATGTTGACCATATTATGCGATTCATTACGCTGTTCTGGAATCCTGTAAGGCTAAATTTCATCCAATATGGATGCAAATAATACGTGTTCTAAAGAGAACGCATCAACCAAAACCATAACATGGATCTCAGTATCCGATCTGAACGTTGCATGCCTATGTCTTCCAATGCGTATTTGCTACTGGTAAAACAATCATGTCGCGACATACTTCCAGCATGATATCGTGCATTCTTTCGTTAATTTTTATTATTCCTTGCTGTTGCCTTTTGTAGTTGTTGTGTTGTTGTTTTGAATTGTGAACCCCTTTTTGCATGGACCCCTTACCAGAATGTGTCTCAGAGCGTGATGAAGTTACCAAGACTCCTAAAGGCATCTGCAACATGCTTCAGAAAGAATTCAGCTGTCCACCATACGTTGCTCTCTCGCCGGCCTTTCTCTTGTCTGATCAACCGTCTCCAGGTACATACACGATGCCAAACAATATATCGGACGAAACACTTTAAATCGAAACGCAACCATTCGGAAAAATTAACCTATCTTCCTATAAAACCACACTGTTCAATTAAACTTTAGTCTTAGATTAGCTACACCTAATTTAACGATTACAAACTTACATCGCAATTACCAACTTACAGATTAGAAACTTACATCGCCATTACCAACTTACAGATTGCAAACTCACATAGCCATTACCAACTTACAGATCACAAACTTGCATCGCAATTACCAACTTGCGGATTAGAAACTTACATCGCAAATACCAATTTAAAATCATAAACTTACATCGCCAGGGTTAAACCGAACATGATTTCTTGTAAATCGCGTATACATTGCTACTTCGTACATTTCACCTTTTAAATCTATACTTTCAGTATTTGTCTACAGAGACGCGTTAAAAAGCAAGTTGTATTTTTATATAAATTCATATCGTGTTGAAATCAAGGGTGTAGTCAATGCTTAGCGGCGCTAGGGAAAATTTTAGGAAATCATACATTTTACAAACAAAATTCTGTTCAAGTTGTAAATAAAAAATATGTGGATTCTACAATTCTGTAAAGAAATTTTTTTTAGAGCAATGACCCTAAAATTTTGAATAAATCAACTAAGAATCGTGGGAATTTAAACGAAATTACAGCTTGGAACACGTATTACAAGTTGTGTTGCGCAAATGGAGAAAGCCACAGTACTTTGTTTGACACAACGAAAGCGACAAGGGCGAAGAGACGGTCTTGCGGATATCTTGTTCAATTGTTTTCTTTATTTTATTAGCTATTTCAGTGGTGGCTACTTCAGTGGCTACTTCAGTCCTGGTTTACATCGGCTTGGGCACATGCGTTTGTATCACGGTATTATTATCTTACGCTTATATGCACAGAAGCTATATGCTGTAGGCAGTGTCGGATCCAGAGGGGCATGGGGGGTCTTGCAATGCCAGCTCAACATCCCATACATAATAATAATTTCTGTCCCTATTAGATTAATGGGCTATTGACTGGTTAGGGGGTTCCCTGATCCCCGTGCATCACCCTGATTTAGAAGAGCGCTGAAGCATTTATTTTTGGGGCTGCACTACTGGTTGAAATGACAGTTAATTTCTATTGTTAATGTAATAGAGCTTAACTCCACATTATAAATGTCAGAAACAGTTAACTTCTGTTGTGAATGTTATAGCGAGTGGATATCCATTATTAACTGTCAGAGACAATTAATTTCTATTGTTAATATCGTGGAGAAGAATTGTCCATTATAAATGTCTGAGACAGTTAATTTCTATTGTTAATGTCGTGGAGAACGGTTCTCCATAATGAATGCCAGAGACAGTCAATTTCCATTATACAAGTGAAAGATGGTCTGCTATTCATTTTCGTTATTATATTTGTCAAAGACACTAATTTTCAATTATTTCCTATCAGAGGTAATTAATATTCGTTATACATGTTAAAGACGCAAATTAAAAATTATTGCATATCAAAAACAGTTAATATCAATTATAAATGTCGGACACGCTAATTATTTACTATTATCTGAGACAGTGAATGCCCATTGTAAAAGTCTGAGAAGTTGATTTCCATTCTACATATCAGAGGTAATTAATTTCCATTCTACATATCAGAGGTAATTAATTTCCATTCTACATATCAGAGATAATTAATTTCCATTCTGCATATCAGAGAGAATTATTCCCTTCCATTATAAATGCCAGACATTTAATTTTCGTTGTAGGTGTCAGAGATAACTAATTTCCTATATACGTGCCAGAGACAATCGTGTTCATTATATATGTCAAAAACCGTCAATCACTTGTTTACATTACATATGTCGGATACACTAATTATCAATTATCGTCTATCTTAATTATTAGTATAATCTAATTAAAAGTAAGAACCTTGATTTATGAAAAAGTAAATTGAATAATTAAACTAACTACGTATTTTCTATCAAATAGTAGTACGCTATAAACATAACACCTATATTAGCATATACATGTAAAGCCGAAGACAAATCGCAATATTTTTCAGGACATTTGCACATTTTAAGTTGCAAACAAAATTTTTTAAAATAATGATACAAAGTAGTCCATTCATAACAATTGAAAAGTCAGGCCACGTGATGAACTCGAACTCCCAACTTTTGGGCTTTAGACCGACGCTTTCGCTATTAAAGTCCTGCATTTCACAATGTGCATTTTTCTCCTTCAACTCGTAAAATAAAGAGATCATTCTTTAAGGTGGCGAGGGCAAGTTAGTTACGTTGTTTTTTAACAGCGAAAACAAAGATCTAGAAATCGGAGGGTCTAGAGTTCGATTCCAGTTGGTAACATGCCCTTTCTTTTCCAAATTTTATTTAGCGAAATAAAAAAAAAATTGAACACGTGTGAAACTTATGAATATGGAAAAATTGCTCAATTTCTTCCCTCAGAATATAGAAGCTCGTTTATTCACAATGAAAATCACAGCAATTTTCAATTTATATAATAAAAAGAATTATTCTTTATTATTAAATATAAGATTGAAAGTAATACCTGATTTTATAATAATGAAAGTTTGGACATTTCCTAATTAGTTTTTTTTTTTTTTTACGAAATGAAAATCAAAAGTTTAATAAAATTTATAACTTTCTTTGTCCCCAAATTTTCCTTTCAAAAGGGGAATATTATGAAAAAGCGATACCCCGATCAAATTAATAATAATTACTTATATTTTAATTTGAATACTTAATAATTATTTCATCCTAATAAAATTATTGCTACTTATAAAATTGGTTCGAACGTCAGATAGTAAAAATTATTCCAAATTATACTTAGAAAGTATAACGTGATTACCTAAGGTATAACTCGTTCAATAAACAAGATGAAATAACCAGCCATGCAGTGAGATAACCAGCCATGCAAATATATAAACAATAAACTATGCTTCATATTTCTTATACCCTTGAAACTACTTCTATACGGTATAAAAATATATATGAACTGGAGCTATAATACAAAAAAAATTAAACTGTAATGAAAAATAGACTGAAACTGTAAAACAATATAAACAAGCATGTCAGTTACATAAACTTTCCTTTATTAAGATAATATTAATTTCTAATATTCAGATTCATTAACCTCTGATTTTCAAAATAATTGTAAATATAATATATATTGAAACCGTTAATCACACGGAGTGGTGGGGGGGCTATATATATTATAAAAAAGTCCTGGTATTTTTCTTATCATTGAAGAGATATAACACAGCACATTGAAAAACAGAAGGGTTATCACATTGTAGATACATGTTTTACATGCTTGTCTTTAACCATATTGATCTCTGTTTTACCAATGCCTTTTCATTTGTTTAATATAACTTACGGACTTCGTGTTCGGCCCCTAATGGGAAAGCAATGTTCGCAGAAAGCGTATTAATGTGTTCTAGAGTCGCATGCAAAAATAATAAGTCGTTTTTGCCATTCCTAACAACTATGTTTTTTTCGAAGAACAGGATCTCGAAGAGGCAGTTCATGTGTTAACTTCTTCTATAAGCCCCGCAAAGAAAGCCCATCTTACTGTGGTAAGCTATCCGCCATTTTGATGGGGCATTGCCCATCACCACTTATATAAAGCAGAGCAAATCGGCACATTAACTTTTAGAATTTTATGATTTCAATACACGAGCAAATCACCATGCACTAGCTTTTCAATTAAAACACCTTCACGCACTTGCTAAATTTGTGTGTTCTGTCCCTCGAAAACGAACAGCGAAATTTGTGTCCAACACCCCAATAATTTGTGCCCTAATTTTGTGAATTATGACTAGTTAGTAATAATAATCATGATCAATTTTTATACTATAATGTAGACTAGTAGACCATATTGCATTCAGGTGTGCTTTTTTTTTTTTTTTGAATAACCAGAATATAGTAGTAATGTTTTGTTAATTTTAAGAATTTTGAAGATCCCTATATCTAAAATTGAACCTGAAAAGATTTTAAAAGTATTTGCCAAAAGTAGTTTTATTGATTACAATATACAGCAGAATCCAAAGACGGACTGAGCCCTCTCAAAGGACGCATACTTTGGATTGTCCGAGGACGCGAGTCCTCGGACTATATGCCCTATATGCACTATATATATATATATATGGACTATATACACTATATGCCCAAAAGTATCCAGACACTTTGGATTTTTTAATTTTTTTCGAATTTCTAAAAAACTACTCTGCCAATTATTCTTTGACTTTGAAGATATATAGAACATGCTTGAATGCACACTTTCCAATAAAGTTTCGGTGACTTGTGCATTTAGGGGACCACCCACATATTGACAAAGTGAAAAAATATATTTGATCACCCTGTATCATAAAAAGCTGGAAATTATTTGTAACTTTCAGAAAATATTTAACCAGCTATGCTTAATGCCTGTGTGCATTTTTGTAAAATAAACATGTATATTCATGAAGATAGAAACGTTTCTTTAAGAAAACCCAAATTTTGTCACATATTTTTTGCTTATAATATCCACAATTTTCAGTCAAATTTCACGAAACTTACAGAACATTTGTCAAGGTACAAGATAAATATTATACTTAAATTAGAAATTAATATATTGAATGCACGATGAGATATGAGCATTTGAAGAAAATAATTTTTTACTGCGCATGCGCGAAAGATATGAATAACTTTCTTTCATAATTTTGTAGTCAATAGTATAGGGCAACTTAAAAAAAATACCAGTGGGATATCTTGAAAATTCAGAAAGTTACAGAAATAAGACTCACTATGTCGCCGATAACTTTTAGAGAATTAGAAAGTAGCTAGATGATAAGGGTTTTTTCCACAAATTGGTACATTCCAAATTACCAAACACCCCTGTTCTGAAAATGAAATATTCCAGATTTATGCAAATAAGGATCAAAAGTATTCGGACACCCCTCTACGTGGTGGATTCTGTTAGTGACGTCAAATTTCTAGCTCTCAGACAAGTATAAAAGAAGTCTGACGAGTTAACAATTATAATTTCAAAGCTAGAAAAGTAAAATGGGAGGAAAGGGCGAGCTAAATGATTTTGAACGTGGTGAAGTCATTGGTTGTCACCGCTGTGGAAAATCTGTTCGTGAGATTTCTGTGATGTTACGAGTGCCCCGTTCCACCGTTAATGTTGTTATCGTAAAGTGGGAACATACGGGGACTACAACGGTGCATCCACGACCTGGTCGACCACTTCGTCTAGTAGACAGGGAACGCAGAGTGATGAAAAGAGTTGTGAAAGTGAACCGCATGAAATCGGCGGAAAAAGTTCGTGCGGATTTTCAAGATGCCTCTGGATGCAACGTCAGCACAAAGACAGTTCGTCAGGAACTGCAAAGTCTTGGTTTTCATGGCCGAGCAGCTGCATATAAACCAAGCATTACCGCAACCAATGCCAAGCGCGCAAAACATGGAGCCTGCAGCAGTGGCGTGAAGTGTTATGGAGCAATGAATCACGGTACGCTATTTGGCAATCAGATGGTAGAGACTGGATGTGGAGAATGCTGGGTAAACGCTTTTTACTTGACTGTATTGTGCCGCAAGTTAAGTTTGGTGGTGGAAGCATAATGGTTTGGGGATGTTTCTCATCGTTCTGGCTTGGCACTTTAATTCCTTTGAAGGGAACTCTGAAGACGGGAGGCTATCTCGACATTTCGGACAATTCCACGCTGCCCACATTGTGGCAACAGTTTGGAGTGGGTCCATTCTTGTTTCAACAAGATCGTGCTCCTATCCACACAGAAAGGGCTGTATAGAGCTGGTTTGCTGACATGGATGTTGAGGAATTGGACTGGCCTGCTCAGAGCCCAGACCTAAATCCCATAGAACACCTATGGGATGAATTAGAACGTCGACTGCGAGCTAGGCCAGAATGCCCCACATCAGTGAAAGAGCTGACTACTATTCTTTTGCAAGAATGGCATGCAATTCCCACTGAAAAATTCCAGAAACTAGTAGATAGCCTCCCAGATAGAGTGGTAGCCGTCATTGCAGCAAAATATGGCCCCACTTCATACTAATTTTTGACTTCTTGTTGGTTTGTTGTATTTTTATGGCGCAAGGACAATGGTCA
This sequence comes from Dysdera silvatica, assembly GCA_006491805.2. NCBI lineage: Eukaryota > Metazoa > Arthropoda > Arachnida > Araneae > Dysderidae > Dysdera > Dysdera silvatica. The sequence goes on from QLNU02015359.1 coordinate 8,544,658, forward strand.
TTCTGCACCAAGCAAGGTTTTTGACTTCTGTAAAGGAGAAGAAAAATATCCTGGTGTACGGATACTTTTGATCCTTATTTGCATAAATCTGGAATATTTCATTTTCAGAACAGGGGTGTTTGGTAATTTGGAATATGACAATTTGTGGAAAACCCCCTTATCATCTAGCTATTTTCAGAGAATTAGAGAAATACGGCTCACTATATCGTCGATAACTTTCTGAATTTTCAAGATATCCCTCTTTTCCTTTTTTCTTTTTAGTTGCCCTATACTATTGACTACAAAATTGTGTAAGAAAGTTATTCGTCTTTCGCGTATGCGCAGTAAAACATTATTTTTTCAACTGCTCATATCTCATAGTGTATTCAATATTAATTTCTAATTTAAATATAATATTTTTCCTACAAATAAATTTGACACCCACGTATTAGTAGCTCAAACTAGAGCTATTTTTGTTTTAGGAGAAAAAGAGACGCTTTCTCCGTATGTAAAGATGTAAGATATTATTACCCTTCACAGGGATAACACAAAGCCACCAGAGCGAGATTTTTGTGAGTTTTTCGTGGGGAGTTCCCCCACGAAGAACTCACTAAAACTCACTGCGACCACGTGTAACCTCGTTGTGTTAAATTAAACATTTCGGGATCAGAAGAGCTTTAATGGCGTGTTTTAACAGACGTATAGCATCTGTATAATTCTGGCGAAGTTCCATTGCCGATTAGTATGTTGTATATATCTCGTAGCAGACATATAAATTCGCAGTCGAGCATCTTTTCTGCAAATTCCTCTCTCCAAACAGACATGTCTCCTCAGTGGTTAAAAGATTTAATGACTGCTACTGGGGTGAAGGGAAGGAAAAAGCACACACAAAAAGCCACAGGAGAAAACTGGTGACGTCATAACCACAGCGTGTTTTTGGATAAATATTGTTTCTTTGCACCTTTACGTTGAAAATTCAATTCCCGGATTATCCAAAATAGAGTCCTCCCATTTTGTTTCGACTAATTGGGGTTCCACTCTATGTGCATTCGGATAGTTGCCGAATTGGAGTCATATTTTATGACTCGGGAAATCCTGCAGACCTCGAGGTGTTTAAAATCGCACATTGAGAGAGTCGGTACGTGATTACACTTGTTCGTACAGACACACCTCGAAGATATTTCCTGTTCTATTTTAGAACAGCGCGATAAAAGGAATTCCGCAATAAAGTGAGTCAAGCGATAGCTTTGGCTTCCCAATGCATATAGAAGTTACGTTTGAATTATAATGTAGTCTATTATTTGTGTGCAACAGCATTATTAATTCATAAATTGTAGCCCGTAAACAGAGGGAGCATATGCCCTTGCGAGAATAGCGTATGTAGCTTTTTTCTAGACTTAGGTTTAAGACTTGCCACAGATATGTATTTGTGCTTAAAAAAAAGCAATAAAACGAGATGTACTTTTATTAGATAAAAAGAATGGATAAGTGACTGGTGTTCACATTCCCGGTAAACAAAGCGACATATCTACTTTTTACGTTCGCTCAGTTCGAATTTGGTCAACGAATGTTGAACTTTTCTTCCGCTCAATTTTCGTGTTGCGCTGTGGTATCGCGCTCGCTAAGAATCGCGTTAATCTGGGATCAACTCCC
>QLNU02015359.1:8555706-8572756 GCA_006491805.2 Dysdera silvatica
TCATATACCAATGAAGTGTCGAAAACGCCATCTTCATGCAGAAGATGGTATTGTTCGAAACTTGCTTTACACGGAAGGTAGCATCAATGGACAGAACGCGCATGTCTGAGCTGTAGGGAACGAACTTACCTTTCGAATATATTAAGTTATAATTAATGACACTTGAAACTAAATTTGTGTTAAACCCCAATTATTGACATGTCGAATAAAATGTTACCAAATTAATTTTTTAATTGCAGAAAATCCTTTTTTATAATCGGCAAAGTATTTATAAATGCCAATAACATCTATGGAGCCATGAGGTTCCTTTTCTATTTTAATGGAAGGCAGAACAACCTTTGTTGTCCTTGCGCCATAAAGGGTCAAGCAACTTTATTCAAATGGTGCTGCGTATACTCATGATTAACCTCTTCGTTCTGACGAAAATGTACACGTCCACAACAAGTTTCCTTACTCTCACCAAAAATAATGGTACTGTGGAGTTTCACGGCATCAGTGGTCTCATGCTATCTCTCTCTCTCTCTCTCTCTCTTTCCACCGTGTTTGGCGCAGTATAGCCCAGATGCTCTTGCGCCATAAAAAAGCCAAACAATCAATCAATCAATCTCTCTCACTTTCCACCTCTTTTTTTTTAAAAAAAAAACTCTATCTGAGACAGTGGCGTATTCTATCTCTTCATACTTCTAGATACAAAGATGTGTTCCGAAAATTTCTACATGGTAGAGACAACACTTTAGTAGAGAAATTGTCAGGAAATTTAAAAATCCTCATTTATCAAGGCAATATTTCAAAGTTTCACAGAAATCCACAGCATGGGTGACAACTCCAGTCGGGTCAGGTGCGTTCCGCCGTCAAGTGTGGTGTTCAGCGAATGCAGTTTTTACACCACCAAAATGGAGAACACATGAATGAATATCTACGCAATTTATTCTTTATTTCTATGTTATACATTTAAATTTGTATTTTACACATCTAATTTTAAATAATAGTATGACATACGCACGCAAACTTTTTGTTTTTATCTCTTTTATGCATCCAAATCGTGTCAGCCAAAATGTGTTTTACTTTACTTTACTTTTTGGTTTTACGGCTCAAAGACTACAGTGGTCATGCTGCGCCGGGACCTACTGTTTTCCGAGGAATCCGAACCTCTTAAGGCCTAGGGAACCAAACCCCGGACTACAGTGAGCAGTGCGACCAAAATGTGTGTGTGTGGGTGGGGGTGTTATCTGTAAATCGAAACCGCATGCTCAGGATTGAATAAATGCCAAAGTTGGTTAATAACCAAATTTGGTTAAAATTTGTCGAAAGAGTTCTTTCTGCTAAGAGCTTGAGCATCTGTAATTATGATTGCTCTATATTAAAAGGTGTTTTTTGGAGTTCATTCATAAATTTTAATGTTGAGCAAATAATGGTAAAGGATATCATTATTAGGAAAATGCTAAAATGACCATGCGCTGACCAGCAGCGCCCACAAAAAAATTATAAAAGGGAAGTATTACAGGACTACATCATTCTCTACTCAGGATCGGAGGCAGGCTTTACGGGTCCCTTGGCATTTGCTCACTGCGTCCACCCCTGTATATATATATCGTATATCACACTAAATATTTCCAGCTTAATAAAAATTATATAATTAGCAAATATTAAATTATTATCAATTCAATACCAGTAATTATGCTGACTATTTGATTTATTTGTATAATTATAAAAAGATAAAAAAACATAATGTGTGCACAGGTGTAACATAATCAAAGCAGTTGATTGATTTGAACATGAGAATGAAACAATATTTTTTTAAACGTCTAATTAATGCTCAAAATAATAAAGCAATACATGATTGGCACAGATAAAACGTTTATTTTTAACTTGAAATGATGGATGGATGGATGGATGGACGGGCGGAAAGAAGGAAGGAAGAAAGGAAATTGCCCAGAATGATTATGTATGGCCCACACTTTAAGACACATTCGATAAACAGTGGTTAAATGTGACGATGATGATATATCATAAAATAAAATGTCATTATTATTACGCTGTTACTTTAGAAACTGTAATGTTTTGATTTGAATCTTCCAAGAGAAATCAAATCAAGGGAAGATTCAGAAAATATTTTCGGGGATGAGGCGGGAATCTCAAGAATCTGTGTAGATGTATTCTTCAGAATGGTAAGTGAGCGGCAAAGCTTGAAAACCAATGCAGAGACCTATAATAAGTATAAACTTGTTCTTCGCAGTGAGTGCATGCGATCCTCTTTCCTATATCCACTGGCGTAGGTAAGGGGGTTGTAATCCCCCATTGCAATGGAATTTCGTATATTTGATGTAGGAATATGTGAGCTTTAGCTCTGTAACCTCCCCCACATTGAGCCTATAACCCCCTTATGAACTTTCTGCTTTCTCCTATGCCTATATTCTACCCTGAATCGAATCCAATTGATCTCTACTTTTTGGAAAAGTGATCACCAATTTATAAGACATAAATCGAAATTTTAAAGAGCTTCGTCCAATTTAATTAATTGTGCACAATTTTGAAAGGAAATAAATGAACGAATCCCTTTTTTTTATCTTTTTCAAACGAGACAATTTTTTAAGAACATTAAAAAAAAAAGGATCGAAATAAAACAAAATTGAGTAAGCCTAAACTGTCATTCAAGTGATAATAGACTGTTTATTAGTATCATATAATGATCAATAAAATCCTAACTGTATTATCTTTTCCTACTCACGTACAAATATACAAAAATATATATTTTTTATTTATAAATGTCCGATTTTATTCACCTATTACTAGCTCTATCTGTCAGGGGCGGGTCCGGCGATCGCCTAGAGATCCCGCAATATTCCATCGGTTGCATTCATTTTTCTAAACTTTGAAAAACTTTATACGAAAATTCAAATATTTTTCATAGAAAAAAATAAAAATCTAACTTTATCACTAGCAATTTCAAATAATGTAAAGTTCCTCTGTTTAAAGGAAGCAAGGAAGTTCTACAAAATCTTATGTTTCCGCAACAAAAATTGAAGTTTAATTTATTGCCTGCAAATGTGACGGGAGTCTTACAGAGTAAACGTGAAAGGGGAGAAGAAATTGTAAATAGGATTTGAATGTTGTTGAAAAGGGGACAATTTTTTAGGGAAAAGTCTCCATACTGTCACTAAAGTGAGTAGTAGCAGTTATAACACGTTTGGATTAATTTAGTTAATTTTGAATTTCGCACTAACTGCAGCGGATGAAATAAATAAATAAATAAATGCTAACACACTATAGACGTATAAAGTAAACAAACAGCTTGAAGTATTTGAGAACAATTTTAGATATGAAGAAGCTTTATACCGAAAGAGAATATCTTGATTTGAGCAATAAATTAGGTATACAGCCCGAAGTAAGTCTGCAGAAATAAGTCACGTTGTTCAAATTAAATAATAGCATATTCTGTTACAAACACTTGAGTCATTGATTAAATACGATCAGTATTTAAATGTATATTTCATTTCCTTTTAGAAATTTGTTTCTCCCCCTTGTCCTCCCCTCTCACTCAAAAACATTCAGAAAAATTTCAAATACAGTAGAATCAATGGCGGTTCTAGGTACGTGGGGGGTATGCTCCCCCCTCAAGTATAACCGGATTTTATTATCTTGCCTATAGGCACATGCGCCGCCACGGGCGCCTGTGCATATAAGAAGAAATTTGTGCTTCACAATTTTTTTTTTAATCTAGAGTCACCACTGAGTAAAACCCACTTATAATAAACACGCATTTAGCAAGTTTCCAGATACAGCGAAGAAAATAGACTTTTTATTTATTTATTTATTTATTTATTTATTTATTTATTGCATAATGAAGAAGTAGAATTCAATATTTTTTAATGAGCAAGATTTTTCCAGATCGGATATAGCGAACATATTCTTTGGTGCCAAGCTCCTCGTTATATAAGGGTCCTCTTGTACAGGGCCTCGCGCAATACACCCTGACTTGGACCTCACAATCTCTAGGGCCGTCTCCATGGGAACCTATATAGGGGGCAGGGAGGGGCTCGAGGACCCCTTGTCGTTCAAAAATCTGATTTCCCCGATTCTGCTGCGTATTTACTGTGAAAAAAAATTTACAGTCGCATTTTAAAATAAGGTACTTTTTAGCTCATTACTAATTGTCAAGTAGTATCAATTATTTTTGTAGCATTTTGGTATCTTGTACATTCACTAAAATCCTCGACAGTTTTGAAAAGGAGGCGGTAATTTTATTCAGCCTCCCTAGAAATACTCCTTAATTTTCTCCCCCCCCCCCTAAGTACTCATATAGGTGCCCATGGCCGCCTGCGCTCTTTGTCTTTCTTAATTTAAATGTGATTTCATTAGACTGTCTTTTGTTTAACTTTTCCTAGTAGATGGCAGCATATCTGTTCTAATTTTATATTTTTTAGTGATTACGAAATCAAAATTCTGTTCAGGCAATGCTGGATAAAGTTTTATGGGCTCTAAAGCCAGAAGGATAGAATAGAATGGGACCCTCACGATATTTAGACAACAAATCATGAATTTTTCATTTGAAGTTTATTAACTTTGGTATCCAGGTGATGAAAAATAAAAAAGTCTCAGATATTTGTAAATAAAACAAGTTTAAAATTTTCCTTAAGAATTTAAATAGCGCTAAGCATCAGCGTGGAGTTTTCAAAATTACTGGGAAGGCCCAAGCACATATTTTTGTGCATTACAGTGTACGTAAATTTCGTTTAATTCGAATTAATGGGGGCTCAGGCCCATATAACTCTAGGCCTATGGCACTAGGTCCCTTCAATTCTGCGGTGGCCCCAAAATGCGGACATACTTGGCAGGACCAGATTACAGCAGACCAGATTACAGCGAGCCGGGCCCGCGCGTAAGGAGAACCCCAAAAATTTATGATGAATTTTTTGCTAAACGAAATAATAAATTAACACAAAACAAAAATTCCTTTTTTTTTTTTTAATTGTTTGCATCGATACTCAAGCAGGGTGGCACTATTTTAGAAATGCTGGATAAATTAACTTAAATCAAGTTAAAATAAATTAAATTAAAATAAATAAACTCCTAAGTTCTGCATTCCCTAACATAGAAACAGCTTCACATCTATTTTTGACAATTCCCATTGGCGCCGACGGTATAAAAATTTTTGGGGGGTAGGGGGGAACAATATGCTAGTAGAAGGCATTTTGGTTGAAATTGAATGGGGATATGGAACCCTAACACCAACATTGGGAGGACGGGTCCCCCCTGTCCCTCCGTAAGAATTCCCATAGCTAATTTTAATGGTGAGCGTTCGTCCTCTCTCTTTATTAAAGCATTTAAAATCACCTTTGAGAAGTATAGCGGGACAGCAGAAATTTTCTACTCTGTCCATATTGCATATGGAAAGTGACATAGCTCAGAAATTAAACCATGATGATGTTATTTCAAATTTTGCGGAGGAGAAAATAGAAAAAATCGAAACTGCAAAACAATGGGACTGAAGTTTTTTTAAACATCTTATGTTATCTGTATTGAAAAGTGCATTGTTTTGAATATATGTATTATCTATCTTCTTAAAATAGCACAAGGATGCATACATTTTTTTAGATTTATATCTAATCTGTATACGCGCGTCAGGGGCCCCGAATGGTCATAGTCAGCCCTTTCTACTTAGTCTATTCGTAAATCCGGCACTAGTGCTAGGGATAGCAATTTTAAGGAGTTCAACCCCCCTCCCCACAAAAAAAATGTTTAGGGCCCGGACCCACACAAAATTGTTGCATGGCTCTTACGTAGAGTGGCTTCAGACAGTGGATAATCGCAAAAAAAATTGTTCGTTAAATCCGGATTCAAAAAGTTCGCTAAAAGCAGTCAAACGGTATTGCGTTTAATTATTATACCAAACAAAATCCATATTTTCCTCGCTGTATCCAGAAACTCGCTAAATGCGGGCTCGTTATACGTGGGTCCTATTATATTTTTCATATCCCCAACCTACCTCTCTTGATCTGTCACTGCTTGACAGGTTTTTTGTTTGTTTTGTGGTTTTACGGCTCAAAGACTACAATGGTCATGCTGCGCCGGGACCTACTGTTTTCCGAGGAATCCGAACCTCTTATGGCCTAGGGAACCAAACCCCGGACTACAGTGAGCAGTGCGATCTTTTTATGAGATCTCTGAGTAAGCGTTCTTTGTACACTGTTGGGAGTCGAACCCGGATTAACGGCGTACTAGGCGAACGCGTTACCACACTGCGCCACCGCAGGGCCTGCTGCTTGACAGGTGCTGGATTGTTTTTCAAAATTTTTAAACAAGACACTTTTAAAGTTAATTGTAAGTTGATTATAGTCGAGAAACTAGATTGATTGTTCGTCATATCAACTCCCCATTAAAAAAACACAATGTACATTATTATTATTATTGGGAGGAGAAGGAATGGCGGGCAGCTGAGGAAAAAATGCGTATAAAGTTATAGGTTATTATTACCCTTCTCAGGGCTAACACAATTGCCAAATAATGGTCAACACACAAAGCCACCGGGACGAGTTTTTTGTGAGTTTTTCGTGGGGATTTTTATTACAATTAACAGATATGACACCCCTGTATTTAGCTCATACTAGAGGTAGTTTCGGTATCTTTATGTAACCGAAATTTTGCACTTGCATTTTTATACACACGTTTCACCATGTCAATGTACACATCCTCAATGTCTGTTGATCTTAAAGAGTTGATGACTGCTGATGTTTTAATAGAGTCAAAGGCCTTCTCATAGTCAATAAATGCAACACACAATGGAAGTTCATATTCATGTGTTCTTTCAATTAATTCTCTTAATACTTGAATATGAATATATAAAATAAAAGACATAATCGCGGTTTAAAATAATAAAACTGTTGATAGCTATTTCGAAAGCCCTAGAGGGAAGTTTTAATCGATTCCGAAGTAGCTTTCAACCGTTTTATTAATTTAAACTACGATTATGTATTTTATTTTATATAATTGTTTATGCGCGGTGAGTAGTACATCTTTAATACTTGAATATGGTCCACTGTACTGAATCCACTTCGAAATCCAGCTTGTTCTCTTGGTTGAGCTGCATCTAATTTTTTCTGCAGGCGATGTGTTAGCACTTTTGTGAAGATTTTATAAATAGCAGGTAACAAGCTAATTGGTCGGTAATTTTTCAAATCCTCTTTATCAGTGGTTCTTCAACTGTGATCCGCGGACCCCCTGGGGGTCTGCGAGATTCACCCAATATTCCACAAAAGTTCGGAAAAATACTAAGACAAAAGCATTTACTTTTTAATTCTAACGATATGAAACGCTGAAAATAAATATGTATGATGCAAATTCCGGGCTTTAAACTTTGAGTTAATTCTTGGGGGTCCGCGAGGGCGAGTGATCACGCACTGAGGGTCCTCGGTATAGGAAAGTTAAAAGAACCGCCTTGTCCATCCATCAATATCCATCATCCATCATCCCATCATCGTAATCTATCTATCTATCTATCTATCTATCTATCTATCTATTGATAGGCCACTTTTCCGGTTTTTTTGGGAGATGGGGGGCTCACCGGTTCACTTATTTCTGAAGTCACAAGCCACCACTGGAAGAAACATGTATTGCGTTCAGAAGAATACGATCTATTTTAGGCAATTCGCTTTTTAGAAAAAGAATGGAATATGACAAAGAACAAGTCCTTATGCGCTGACGGGGACTCGAACCTTGGACCTGGTATTCCGACTATAATATAGGATCACTGTAAAATGCCAGAGATTTCTTAAAAAGAAGATTGAGAAATGACTTCTTACCGCATGTGGGGTCGATATCGAAACGTAGGGGTGGACTGGGCCATCAGTCCCGGAACAGGTGAGCCCTCGTGGGCGATAGATCAAGCGCCCTCTGATAATCCCAGATATGCGCCCTTTGAGAGCACCCAGCCAGAGGGAAAAATGGAGTTGAAACTTAATAACGAAATGCCTTTTTGTTCAGTTTCTGAATAAAGTTTCTTTCTTCTTATATAAGAGTTAAATATTCATATGGTTTATAAGGATATGCTTTATTTTTTAACATTGACAAATGCGGCAAAGGTTTTCCTTTTAACCCTGGTGTTCTGTTCGGGTCTATTTGACCCGAAATCAAATTTAACTCTAAGCCAATTCATTATGACTTGTAGTGATTGATGTTTTGTAATTTATCAAATTTATCACTTTATGAATGATCTTTACTTTTGTAAAAAAAAAGAAATTGATCCGCTTTTCAACTTTTTGAAAAAAAACGTTGTTTTTACATGTGTAGCGTTGGGGTCAATAAGACTCAAATTTGTTTTGCACATAAAACGTTTTGTGGGTGTACGTACATTACCTTGTTTCAAGATACTAACAGTTGTAGAGTATTTAGACATAATTTCTGCAAATTCTTGCTCGTTTTATATATATATGTCCATTACAACTCATGTGAAGCATAGCAGGAAAAATTACGTCTGCGCCAGCTTATGCTTTTTCTCTGTCTGTAGGCATCTCAGATATAGGCGCACATGTCTTCCCGAATATTCACATGCAATTTGACGCAAATGCATCAAAATTTCTAGTCTACTGATCTCGAAAATGGTAATACTGAAAACTCCAGAATCGAAAACGGAGAAACCGGACCGGTTTGCTTACTCGTGGGTGTCGAAAATTATGAAATATATGAACTTTGTATGACAGCAAAACCTCTTATGCCTTGGTTACAAATCTATATAGGAAAAGAAGCAGGTACCAGACCGAAAAAAAAAATCTATGTATGCAGGTAGTGTCAGATCTAACTAGTGACTTGAGGTACCATAATGTCACTTGTTATAATTTGTTTTACATCATATAATTTAGGTCAGTTTCTTCTGAAAAAGAACATTACAATAGTTGGAACTGTAGAAAATAAATGAGAACTTCCCAGGGAAATGAATAATAAGCAAATGATCAATTATTCTTTTTACTTTACAAAGGATAGAACAGTAGTCAATTATATCCCACCCCCCAAAAAAAAAAAGAATAGAAACATATTTCTCATGAGTACTCTTCAAAATGACAAATCTCTAACTGATAAGGATGACAAAAAAGCCTGAAATAATACTGTATCATAATTCTACAAAAAGGGGCCGTGGACACCTTTGATTAGCTTGTAGCTTCCTTCACTTGTGAGAAAATGTCAAACCGTTGGCCAATGATAGTTTTTTTTACAATTTACTTGACATTTCGGCTTAAAATGCGCATGCTCTGTGGATATCATTAAATCCTGAGTGGAACGAAAATAAGCTGATCAAAAGGTGATTGTTTTTGAAAAAAAAAAAAATGAAAAAGTCGCTTAGAGAGCTTACTCCGCTTAGAGATTCCGATCAGTTTATGACAAGAATCGAAGAATCCGAAAATGCGGTGAGTAAGGAAAGAGGGGTAAGTATTCCTAAGTCCATCTCACAATCAAGCCTCAGCTTTATCAAGCATGGGGATAACCAGCCAAAAACCTGCTCGATGCAAATTTTCTTCATTAAAGAATGACAATAAAACACTCTTTGTTGTAAATATCAAAAGTACATATGTAAGGCACATGTCACTTGCTATTGGTGAACTGCGACCCAAATTGAGTTTTTTCAATTTTTCAACCCTAACATTGCTTTTTTGTTTTCGATGTCTTATCTAAATTAATGTCTACAAACTTGTTCCTTTTTGGGTTTGAAATATATGTACGTTGCAGGAAGTGAAGTATTTCTTTTCATTTTTTCGCACCACATAATAAATAGTAAAGTCGTATTGATCTGAACATAACAATTGTATAGTAAAACTGAACAGAACAGCAGAGTTAAGTTATTAAATGATGATTAGTTTTAAATTATAGATTTCGGGAATTATTGAGAAAGGATTTAAAATTAAATATTTTTTTAAAAATGTAAAAAAAAATACGTATGGCGTTCCAAAAAATATGATATACTTTACGCAATTTACTTCTTGAAAAACGGATGAATTATGAAGAAAAAAAAAGTGATGTGCACAAACGAGGATTCGAACCCGGGACCTCATGTTCTGAATATGGGTAAGGGTCGCTGCAATGCTAGAGATTTTTAAAAAAAAAGATTGAGAAATGATTTTTAAGTGCAAGAGATATCGTTATGACCTATAGAAAGGTTTGCTTTCATTTATATACATGACAGAAAAGGCAGAGGTATGAGTATGCATTTCTTAGGAGGGGAATGTATGTCAAATGTTACAAAGAGGAGGACTTTTCTTAGTTCTACTATATCTGTCTTTTTTTTTTTAAAAAATCCATTTAAATATATTCACGTGACGTATAAAGGGAAATATTATTTTTTAACGTTGACATATGAGACAAAAAAAATTTTTAAATTAATATGGGGAGAATTAATTTTTAAATCATAAGCTGCGGGTATATTTAAAAAGGGATTTAAAAATGAAATACCATTTTTAAAATTTTAAAAATATGTATCTCTTTCAGAAAAATGCTATCTACATGATGAATTTGCTGTTTGGAAAACGGATGAAGTATGACCAAAAAAAAAAAATGGCTTCTACGTCAACGGGGATTCGAACCCGGGACCTGTTTTCAGAATGTGGTTGAAAGTCGCAGAACTGCTAAGATTTCGTAAAAGCATGAGCGAGGAAGGAATTACTATTTTAAGATTGGTGGTTACGGGTATAGTCCGTTCGCACAGACTTGGCGTCCGATCCCACTAGCAGACGGGTTATTTCATTGCAGTAGAGGGCAGAGCGTCTTCCAGAACTCGTTTTTCCCATGCGAAAAAGGAGTTCTGGAAGACGCTCTGCCCTCTACTGCAATGAAATAACCCGTCTGCTATCGGGATCGGACCCCAAGTCTACGCGAATGGACTATACGTATGCTGAAGAAAAATGTGTTATAATTTATGCAACTATCAAAAAAGACAGAGGTTTAAAAGTTCAAGTTTTTCGCAGGGGAAAATGGATTCCAAACACTATAAAGAAAGGCCTTTTGTTTAGTTTGAGAGCAGGTTTCCTTCTGCTTAAAATCGGAGTTAAATATTTACATAGTGTATAAACCTATGCATCATTTTTAACGTTGGCAGACGCGACAGAGGTTTTCCTTTTATTCATTTGGCGATAATTAATTTTTAAACCATGAATACCGAGTACGCTTGTACGTCGTTGCATGATAATCAGCGCCGGATTTATAAAGGGTGGGCACTTGCCCAGGGCGCAAGAGGCTGCGGATTTTTTTTTTTTAATTGCAAATTATTTACCGTAGATTTCTGCCGATCAGCTCTTTCCGAAAACGCGCCCTCCACCATTATTTTCTAAATCTGAAATTCTGAAAAGATGCGTGAAACGTCCCCTGCTCCTCCCAAGACTAGACCAAGACAGGGGCGGGCGCCCCCTGAGAATAATAAGTTTACAGTAAAAATGATTATTTTCAAGTAAAAAGATACTTAAAATCAAATTTACAAGTGAAATTTTTAAGTTTTTCACCCTCCCTGAAATTTTGTGCTGCATCCGCCCCTGCTCCATCCCCCAATATCCAAAAAATCGTCGTTAAATAAACTAAATTTATTTTAAAAAATATCGTTATTATATCTTATAATAATGCATATAAGGTAGGCTAACCATAAATGTCGCTCCTTCCCTATCGTCTGCGATTTTTCGTCGAATTTGAGGGGGCGGAAGGACAGAGTTTTATTTCTTTCTGCTAGTACTACATGGGGGGGGACATGGGTATAAATAACTTCGAAGTCTAGGTGGCTATTTTTTTCTAAGGGGAGGGGGATAAACCGTATATCTCAATTCTTAGAAGAAAGTTTTTAGGAGATTAGACCCCCTCTAGTTACGGCAATGGAGGGGGGGGGGCAAAATTCATTGTGCCCAGGGCGTCTCGTATCCTAAATCCGGCCCTGATAATAATAATAGGGAAATTAAATTATATACGAACATATTCCACACCGTGCCCCCTAGGATCTCTGGTCCCTGTGTATTGTCATGGGCGCTGTTAGCGGTGGGGGGGACAGGAGGGATCCGTCCTCCTCAATGTTGGTATTAGGGTTCCATGTCCCCCACCAATTTCACACAAAACGCCTTCTACTAGTATGTTGCCCCAATATTTTTGTGCCGTCGGCGTCCATGTGTATTGTTCCCTTTCACTGGCTCTTACGAGCGGTTGTTTAAACTCAAAAAATTTCATAGAAACTTGGTTTGAAGAGTCGAAGTCTTACATTAGCGTAAAATAATAGAGTTTAAACAGGACTCTTATAGTTTTCTAAAAATTTGATTTTGGGAGACAAGTGGATTTTAATTACCTCCTCTCCAAATAATGTTGAATGCTAAATGATTATAACAGAACTAGGTATATATATATATATATATATAACTGCTGGATGAAGGTATATCTATATTCGTTTCCACGTCACCCCAACCTATTTCTGCTGCCAGAGAAGCAAAAACACTAGTGCCCCTTGGCATAACCTACGTTTATGTTTTTAAAAAAAATCCTCTTGTTTTTGGCTTCTCGCGTTCCTGTAAAATTTTCGCTTGAGGTTATCGCTTATTTAATTCATGCCTTCTTTCGGGTCTGAATTACTAATTTAACCCTTTCGAGTTTTTGGAAAGCTGTTTGTAATAATCAGGCGAATTGCCATTTTTTTTTCAGTAATTTATTCACTGTATGACTTTTAAATAAAATAGCAAATTACCTTTTAACTTTTATTAAGAAATACAATGAATAAGCTCATTCAACTATATAAGCCAATTAAGACTGAGGAGGAGGGGCCAGATACCAATATGAATAATGAAGTATAAGAAAGTAGTAAACGCGCTTAGTAGGTTATCGCTTTTAACAGAAGGATTGGTTGATTGGCTGTATTTGCATGGCGCGAGGATCATTCTGCGCCAATCAAGGTGAGTTTACCCAAAGGACAAAAGACCTATAGATAAAGCATTCGAATCCAATCAATTGTGTTATTCGAGTAATTAAAATTTTTCTGAATTTGTGCATCTATTTGTTTATGTTTAATGTTTAGCAAATTAGAATATAATTGTTAGATTATAGATTTGGGACATATTCAGAAATTTTCTATTTTAGAGGAGACTGGCGATTGGATCTGCAGACATACGTCCCACATCTACGTGGCTGACGCCGTCCTCTAGCCGTCGACGAAAGCCACGTAGATGTGGGACGTATGCCTGCAGACCCGATCGCCAGTCTCCTCTAAAATAGAAAATTTCTGAATCTGTCCTAAATCTATAACAATTATATTCTAATTGGCTAAACATTAAACACAAACAAATATATGCACAAATTCAGAAAAATTTTATAATGCAACTCACAATGGAGTTCTGAAAATAATAATAATAATAATGTTTATATTTATTTTCTACATACATTAAACAATAAAGGGTCGTTTACTTCTGTAACAGGTTCTGGGAAAATACTGAGGCAGACTTGTAGCCAAGCCGGGGCCAGCAAGGGTATAGCCCCAATTGCCCCACCGAGCTATATATATATAGAACAAAGCCCTGGTGTTCGATGCCCCATATGTCCTTTGTCTTACCCTAGTCGCCCCTTCATCATGCCTATGGCGCAGTATAGCCCAGATGCTCTTGCGCCATAAAAAAGCCAAACAAACAAACCTTCATCCTGGATACAGGTCTGCACTGCAGTATAACATGCCCAGAACCTGAAAAATTATTGTAAGGTGCCATATCATTTTACTCTCATATCATTAATGATGGAATAAATACAAATCGAACTCATGATAAAATCATACAATTTAGTATAACGTCATTAATATAAACAAATATCAATTAATCATTCTCTATCTTATGACAATAAGTATTTTAACAAACACAAAATACTACTATATCACAATTTTATCAATATCAATCTATATTTATGATTCGTTCACTTTTCCTTCTTTTTTTAATAACTTCAGATTATTTATATTTTTTAATTTTGTTACCAATTCATTCCGTAATTTTGGACCTTTGTGAATAATACTCTCTCAACCAATGTTTGTTTTTAATTTAGGTAGTATTAATTCATCAAAAAATCTTAGTCTGTTTCAATCCCTTTCGTTTTACTGCATTTTGATAATTTCCTGATGCTTTTCCCTTTTTATTTTTTTCATACATTTTAATCGGGATGCAATATTTATGTATTTCACAATTTGGCTTTAATTTATATTTCTTAGCAATTTTTTTCCAATCAATGTTTTATTATAATTAATTTCATGATTTTTTTTTGTATATTTTTAAATAAATCTGTTTTAATTCATCCCCATTCACAACGAATAACATTTCAATAGACAATATGGCTACATATAAATCAATCATGGGCGCTTCTAGAATTATTTTCAAGGGGGTGCACCCAGGAAAAATTCCAATTGAATAATGTTGTTGGACTGTAGTTTCTTGTGGATTCAGTCCTCTTTTCCCCCTTTTTTCATAAGCCAAAAGGGTGCAAGTGCACCCTCTAGCACCCACTCGGAGCGCCCATGAAACGAATAGTACAATTCTATCTTCAGTTTACTAGGAATATTATTTAAAAATTCCAATAATACTATTCCTTCATTTTTTTAATAATTTTATTTATCTGGGGGGTGGGTTCCAGTTAAGTTCATTTGTTAATGTCAAACCCAAGAAGTCCATTTCTTCTACAATTTCTATTTGTTTTTCCTCTATTTTTAGTGGAATATTTTGAGAAATTGCGTTTGAATTTATTCTTTTATTTGTAAATATTACTATTTTACTTTTCAATGATACTTATTTTTGTGTATAAAAATCGTAGCTAGATGCAAACTATATGTTTAAGATTTTACAAAATAAAAATTGTCGATAGAAATGATCCATGATATAAAATTTTCATTAATGCATGTTATATGTGAATAAATGTTATATGTTATTATATAACACAGGCAGGGCCGTTTCTACCATTAGGGTAGAGTAGGCGACCGCCTAGGGCGGCAAAATGGCGTAAAAAATTTAATTTTAAATCAAACAAAGAAAAAATTGAGCAAATGAGGAGAAAAAATGAAAAAGAAGAAAAATTAAAACATCGAATTGTTTTCAAAAGCATACGGGACAATTACTTAATAAGTCTTTACATTGACGAATGTAAAAATGTTTGACGTTTGTTTGTTTGTTTTGTGGTTTTACGGCTCAAAGACTACAATGGTCATGCTGCGCCGGATTTGATGTGTTTCATTGTTTAATTTTCCACACAAGTTCTTCTATATTTAATACATTTAAGCCTTCTAGCTCTGATAATACAACGTTGTGTTTTGAAATATTACTCCTTTAATATTTCAGTTTTTAAAAATATAAAATGTTGAAATTAAACAATTATAACATGTAGCAATTGTTTTACTATTCACAATATTCTAATATTACAAAATAACTAATATAAGTTTAAAATATAAATATAATTAACGGGTATAATGATTCAAAGTATAAAAGAAGATTTACATTGTTCTACCGCTGGGTGTTGGTGGTGGTAGAGAGGGAGATCTAGTCGAAAGAGTAATGGTAGTAAAAGGTTGGGAGCGGCATTTTCAATTCCCGCCTAGGATGCACCTAGAAACGGCTGTGAACCTAGGTTTGCAAACTGTGCAGTATGGCTTCTTGGGCCTTTGAAACGTTGACGAATGGTTCATATAATGCGAGTTGTTTTTATTAGATTTCTTCCAAAGTTGTAACAGATAAAGATATTGAACTTTGAAACTTTTCTGGAAAGTTTGGTTGGGATAATGATGAAAGTTTTTTAGATATTGCATATTTTATGCATTAAAAATCATAACTGGGGAAAATTGAAAATACAACTCGCGCTTGAATTTTTGTCAAACATGGCTGATTTCAATTTTACATAACCTTTATAGTAATCTAAATAAAACTGGGTATGGATATTGGAAAGAAATAATTACATACCAAAAAAATATTTAACCATAAGATATGTCATTTTTTCAACTTTTTTACCTCAGTACGAGCTTTTACGTAGTGGTATTTGATTGATAAATATTATTTGTTGATTGATAAATATTATTTGTTGATTGATAAATATTATTTGTTGATTGATAAATATGTTGATTAATAAATATTAATTAATATCTTGATCAATACCCAGTTTTCATTACTGCTAATCAGAGGACATACCTGACAAATTTGATGACAATATCATTAAAATCCAGGCGCAAGGCACATTTTGAGCATCCAAAAAAGGCGAAAAATACCATTTGGAGAAAATCACGTTTAAAGACAAAAATGATTAAAAAATGTAAAATTTAACATTGTAATGACCATTTCAAAACATAATTTATGATAAGGTGCAAAGTAAATTATTTAATTTTGGCACAATTTACAAAATAATAAAATACAGGGGAAATTACGTGTACCAGAGGTTAATTGAATGGGGGGGGAATTTGCGGAAATTTTCAGGTGTAACGAGGTTTCCGATTTACACGTTTCAGCATATTTACAAAGAGTTACAATATCTGATATTTCAATATACTGTCCAAAGGCTAAAAATCTCCTTCAGAATACAGTATTCCTTCTTTTACTTTCAAAGCAGAATTTTTAATGCCCTTTTTCATCCGTTTTTGCTTTTCGGCAATTTTATACCCCTCACTAAGTCTGAGGGCTATACGCTGCTTGTGTTTTTTCGAAGCAATGTCTTTGGAATAACTGCCTACAATTTCATTTTTGTTGTTCATCCTAATTTCATTTGAATTCACTATACCCATGTTGTATTCACTTACTGCGGATACAATTGCTAAATCTAATCTTTTCTTGCTAACGAAAACTTCTTTTGGGAGCTTTACTCATATAACATTATGCACACCTTCATTTACATTTTGAGCCGAACCTGCAGAACATCTGCGAAGAATTTCTTCAGATATAAGCCGCTGATATATTGGTAAAATTTTGGACACCACTATTTTATTACACCTATTTATTTGATTTTACTTTATTTATTAGATTTTTTTTTTTAAGATCGAAGTTTTGAAGTATGAAATCTTCTATTTATGCTATGCATGTTTCACTTCTTCAAACAATCA
>QLNU02015359.1:8572856-8582981 GCA_006491805.2 Dysdera silvatica
TTATTTCCCAACAGAATTAATAATTGTGGATTAAAATAAAAAATTCCCATTTTTGCAGATGGTTTTCCTTGGAATAACTTTTTTTAAAAAAAAATAAAATCTGTTCCCATTCCTGTCCCAAGATGAAACTTTCCAGAAATGATGCTAATATGTGCAAATTTATGTGTGATTTTTTTAAAAATTTTAAAAATAACGCTTTTTGAGAAATTCAAGATCAAAAAGTTCATGGTGCGACTTTGACATCCCATGTTAACCGAAACAAGTCATGTTGGATATCATATGAAAGCTTATAATCTACAACATTATTTTTATTTCATCTATCTCATTTCTAGCTTGATTAGTAATAGTTTTTGTAACTGCACGTAAACAGAAAATCGTGCTTTTTTCCGAATTTCAGAGGCCTATAATTTAAAAAATACTGCAGTTAAAAATCTGAAAATTTGGATTTTTCACTATCTCTGACAGTACATCTAATGAGCCAAATTTGAAAAAAATCCAAGAGGGGTGAGGTTCAAAAGTGATAGAATTTTTTTCTTGAAGCAGAATAACCACTTTAGCAATAAATAATACAGTACATAAAATTAATAACTTCTAATTCTTAATGTAATATTCTGCTTTTTGGAAACGAAGTTACTGTATAAAATGATGTCTAACTTAGGATAAGTAATTTACGTTTTATACAAGTCTAGTCAACGACAAATGTTAAGTTGAACTTCCGATAACTCGACGTTTTAATCGGTCCCCAGGAATTCGACTTATGGCGAATTCACTGTACTAGTACCGAAATTTATCATGGCACCAATTTCAGCGACGTTTTCCACGAATTTTAGAGTTTCTTGTGCCCTGCGGTGTCACAGTGTAGTTCGCCTAGAGCGCCTTTAATCCGGGTTCGACTCCCAACGGTGCAAAGAACGCTTACTCAGAGAGCTCATAAAGATTCGCAGTACTCACTGTAGTCCGGGGTTTGGTTTCCTGGGTCTTAAGAGGTTCGGATTCCTCGGAAAACAGTAGGTCCCGAGCAACATGACCGCTGGCCGCATTTGGTTATGTACTTCTATAGTAAAAAAATACTTTTTGCGATTTAAAAAAATACTTTAAAAAAACCTACAGACGAACAGCCACTTTCTGGTATGATACTGCATATAGCGGATTGCACTTCAGTACAGCCCCAATAAAATCAGTGCCATATTTCCCCAATAGGTCATACTAGGTTATAGACTATAGGGCGAATATATACAAAATTTTGTGTATTGAGTCTGATATAACAAAATCAATGCCATACGACAGGGGCCTTCAACCTTTCTCAGTCCAAGGGTCAATTTTGCTTATTCTTGATGGTCTGCGGGCAGCACTGCACCAGCAATACTCGTATAAGGACTGAACAAAGGCGTGTCCAGTATAAAGCGAAATCAAACCTTTTAGTGAGATTTTTGGCACTGCTTCTTATTAACAAGCCTGTCGATATCACGTCTTGTTTTTGATTTTACCAATTTTATTCTCGACAAGGGTTGTGCGCAGACCTAAGTGCTTCTGAACAGTGACATCGTTTTCAGAGCATGCAGTCAGATGGTTGGGAAGATGTTCATATCAGCATATTTAGAATAGAATTCAATGAGTGGTAAGTTGAATTTTGTTTTAAAATCACTGTTGCACTGCAAATCAATAAAACTATCTTTACTGACCCTATGCGCTGGAAAATTAAAGTAAAACACGATTGGGGGGGGAAACGCGTGTTATTTTAACTCATTTTAAGATATTTATTATAAAATGTAAAAATGCGAACACAATAAAATACATAAATTTAAGACTCAGAGGAAGCAAGGGACGTCATTTTTGTATGAAACAATTTGTATTTTTCTTATGAGTCAGACAATCACAAAAGACATGTCTGCGGGCCGCAGACTGAAAATCACTACCATACGATGATATAATTAGATATTTTGTCGCGAAGAAAACTAGACGTCATGTTCTCTATTTAAGTACCGAGCTTATTTATGTAAAAGGTCTATAGGCTTTTATTTTTTGCTAAAATTAAAATTTATTTCAATAAAATTGAATTTGATTTATTATATACCAAGAAGAGATAATACTTCAATATAAGTTCATATTGTTTAATGTTTATGTTCAATTTGTGAGTTTGTTTTTCAACGTATTTATGGCAAATAGAAAAGTTTTTGGCGTATATTGAATGTAAAATTTTTTAAGTTTCTACTGCTGATTGGAGGGACAGACTGGTAGGAAGAGGCGGCAAAAAGGAGCCTTGGGGAGGCAAAAATAGCCTAGGGGTGGCAAAATGCCAAATCTGCCCATGGAGGCGGCGAAATATCTGTGGCACGCTGGCGGTCAACAACCCAGAACCGGCACTGACCCTGACTGCAGGTCTAAATTACGGAATATCGGACAAATATGTACGGGTTATCCAACGGGATGCCTTTACTCCTACTCGTGGCTAATATGGACATTTGGCAAAGGTACTATAAAATGTGATACAATGTTTCTGTAAGTATTATAAAAAAAAAGTATATTTAATATATATTTTATAGCTAGCGGGAGCGGCCGAAATAATCCAACAATAATGGCACCTCCTCCACCCTTTGGCTCTGCATTTGCTGCACCCACGCAACACCTTCAGGGGACCCCCTTCCACGTGACGTCGTAAATTATACTTCGAGCAACACCACCTACCCCTATTTTTTAACGAAAAAAGAAAACACCAACTGCCGAAGGAAAGACTGGACGTAAAAAAATAATAAAGCCCGCGAGAAAACGGCCAAAAATCTAGCTTCCATTGTTATACGAGCAAGGAGTTGGCAGTAGCGTTTAGAAGACTAAAATCGCAGGTCACTGAAAGAAGAGAGAGATTTGACCCATACGTTCTCTTTACTCTCCGAGTATATCCCTTATTTTAGTTTTGGGTTCGAGACTTTTGTGTTTTCTCCACTCGGTTTTGGAAATGGGAGGGAGGGGGTGGTCTCTCCTGAGGACGCGTGCATGGCTGCGTGCTTAACTCGTGAAGATCGTGCTCACGTAAACTGCTACCATCATACGTGTTCGTTAGTCTCTTTTCTTTTTTAATTTTGTTTGGAGAATTTGGAAAACGTGGGGGTTAGTTAAGTGTCCTAAATTAAGGTTTCGTCAAATCCGGGTTCCTTTACGGAATGCGAGAGATTTTTCTTTTTCTTTAACACGGTTTCTGTTTCTTTACTGTTCATGTAACATTGAAAACAAAGAAATTAAGACAATTAGGTTTGTTTTTTCTTAAATATCAAACATCGCTTTAAGAGGCTACTGTAAAGAGATTTTTCTTTTTCTTTAACACGGTTTCTGTTTCTTTACTGTTCATGTAACATTGAAAACAAAGAAATTAAGACAATTAGGTTTGTTTTTTCTTAAATATCAAACATCGCTTTAAGAGGCTACTGTAAAGATAAAATTGTATATATATATATTACTGTATATCGTGCATATCTATATATTAGTGTTCGGGTATAATCAAAACTTAACGAGGTGCGATTCCTCCATCAATCTCTCTATGTACATCACTGATGGCTACCCCAAATATCAATTATTAGATAGGCAACGAAATGTATGCGAAGGACTATTTAAATAAACCACATTGGCGTAATATTTTGGAAAATTAAACAAAATAAAACCATACTTACAAAATATCGCCAATTGGCTCCGAGAGCAGGATAGTCGGGGACGCCATTATTTGGCCGTGTGAGTAACCACCTCATTCTTTTTCCAAAGGCATTAAGTTTGACTGAGCTTTACGGCGCAAGGGCAGCGAGGGTCATGCTGCGCCTGGATCTACAGTTTTCCGTGGAATCCGAGCCTCTTAGTGCCACGGGAACCCAAAAGCATTAAGGAAAATATCAAAAGATACAGACCACGTTCGCTTCTGCTTTACAGGGAAGTCAAAGAGCATTTACAGCATAGCGAATACAGTTTTATGAAACTTCAATCGATGTAAATTGAACAATGTAAATGCTTTCGATTGGAGCCCCTAGAATTATAGGCCAGCGCATCAGCCGCCATTTTCTTGTACACTTCCGGTTTCGTTTACCTTGGCGAAAAAGGTTTTCCGCTTTGGCCCAACGATCGCTAAATTGGCATAAAAAAAAGCAACAGTCCGCGATTATAATTCGACGAATATGAACATTGGCGCGATTTTTAAAATGTCGCCAAAAAATACCATTTGCAACCCTACTTTAGTTTTCGATTAATGTAAAATTATAATGCAAATAATCAAAACAAACTTACAGTGCATAGCTGTGCATGACGACCAGGTGTCCAAACATTCTATGTTTATTCCTCGAATTGTTTAAACAATTATGAGCTGAATACCCACCCATTTCATTAAAAATAACACACTTGTAAATCACTCAACTTTAACACAGCAGTGAATGGGATCACGTGATACGATGGCAAAAAAATGGCGGATATGCATCAGCTCTCTTTTCTAGGAGACTTACCTTCAACAGTAGATTACGTAACAGTTCGTCACAATGTAAGTACTTAAAACTAAAACTGTCTGTTGATTCATTAAAAATGTAACAGTGTGAACTGCATCCCAAAAAATGTATCTATTGTAATGTGTCTACTATTGTAATGTGTCTATTAAATCTATTGTAATGTGTCTATTAAATCTATTGTAATGTGTCTATTAAATCTATTGTAATGTGTCCATTAAATCTATTGTAATCTATTGGAATGTGTCCATTAAATCTATTGTAATGTGTCCATTAAATCTTGTAATGTGTCTATTAAATCTATTGTAATGTGTCCATTAAATCTATTGTAATGTGTCCATTAAATCTATTGTAATGTGTCTATTAAATCTATTGTAATGTGTCTATTAAATCTATTGTAATGTGTCTATTGTAATCCGTGATCTACTTGAACTAAGAAGCAGGTAGTGGGGGAGGGAGAATATGTGTGTGTATACTTACAGTCTAACTTCAACGATTAATTTAATAATAAATTAATTTAACGATTAATTTAACGATACTCGATTTAACCATTGTTTTATTGGTCCGGATTAAGTTAGTTACATTGAGCCCAGTGTTATATTTTCCTGAATTGAACATTTGCTTTCGTCGATTTAACCATAACTTCTCATCATTAGCCCATAACTGCAAGTAGAATTTCAGTTAGGAAATTAGCTGTTGTCATAAAATCAACTTCAATTGACTTTATTCAATGGAAGTTAATGCTGGTTTACAGTGTGTAAAGAAGTATTTACTGAGTTTTGACGTCAACAATGATGCTTTCGATGCATTTGAAAAAATCGAAAAGGCAATGTTAATGTAAACTCCCAAAAAAACAAACCAAAAACAAACGTCAATAAAATATTTCTTTTCGAAGTAGTAATTACGCACGAATTTATGTCTCATATTTATTAAAATTAACACGTATTTATGTCTCATATTTATTAAAATTAACACGTATTTATGTCTCATATTATTAAAAATTAACACGTATTTATGTCTCATATTTATTAAAATTAACAAGTATTTATGTCCATATTTTATTAAAATTAATAAGTATTTATGTCTCATATTTATTAAAATTAACACGAATTTATGTCTCATATTTATTAAAATTAACACGTATTCTTCAGAACGCTAGCAATCATTTTTATGACTTTCCTTTTCATAAGTTCTTGTTTCAGTTCAGATGAATAGAGTGCCCATAATGCTTACTCGGAAGAGGGCCGAAAATGTAACAAAAAAAATATTTTTTTTAATATAGCCTAATAGTTACTTTTGACGTATTTTACCCAAATTTTTAGCCCAAGAAAGAGCGAGAAAAAAAAAACAAATTTTTAGCCAAAAAGCGTTAGAAAATTCATCCCCCCCACATACACACATACACTCACCAAGGGTGCGTCATTGGTTCCGATAAGTGTGTTCCCTCGATTTAACGAATTCTTCGATTTAACGACCATTCTCACCGGTCCCGTGAAAATCGTTAAATTGAAGTTTGACCATTGCGTCCATATGGGGGGGTAGAGGGAGGCTCAAACCCCCTTCCCAAACTGTTTAAAAATTTAATTTGCCCGAACCTACTATGCATTTACTTTCAAAAGTTTTAGTCACATTTTAAAAAAAAGGTACTTTTTAGCTCATTACTAATTGTCAAGCAGTATCAATTATTTTTGTAGCCTTTTGGTATCTTGTACATTCACTAAAATTCTCGACAGCTTTGAGAAGGAGGTAATTTTTCTCAGCCCCCTTGAAGTACTCGTTAATTTTTCTCAGCCCTCCCCTTAGAAATGCTCGTATGTACGCCCATATGAGAATATATATATATATATATATATATATATATATATATATATATATATATATATATATATATATATATATATAAAAGTATTAATTAGTACGAAAAATATACAAAAAGCTTTACAATATCATACACGATATATTAAATAGTGAAAGCAAAGCAACAATGCGGCTTAGTATAATATTTACCAACATTATTCCATTCATAAATAAAATGTATAGTAATAAAAGAACTAATACTGCTGTTAGCAATACAATGCTATATGTAAAACTGTTTTACATGAAGCATTAAATTTAATTTTAATAAACGTATATATATGTAAATTGGAAGCTGTCTTCAGGGGCCTTCTTTAAAATCACACGCTTTTGATGAGATGCGTACAAAGAAAGCGTTTCATACATGACTTCAGTGAAGGTCTCTGACGACAGCTTTGAAGTTGCATGCCTAATGTTGAATTTAATTATTTACGTAAACAGTTTTGTATATATTTTGTATTGTGTTGCTATTCAGATAAATCAATTATGTTTCTATTATTAATTAGCTATTATTATTATTATTAATTAACTATTATTAATAATAATTAGCTATTATTAATAATTAGCTATTATTATTATTAGCTATTATATTTATATTATTAGCTATTATATTTATATTATTAGTTATCTATTATATTTATATTATTAGCTATTATATTTATATTATTAGTTATCTATTATATTTATAATATTAGTTATCTAATATATTTATATATTGTCGTTGTCTATTATATTTATATTATTAATTAGCTATTATTATTAATAACAATTATTTATCAATTAGCCATTATTATATTAATACTAGCTATTATTAATTATCAATTAGCTATTATTATTAATTATCACATATTATTATTAATTATCTATTATATTTCATTAATTAACTATTGTTAATTATCTATTATATTTCATTATTAATTAACTATTGTTATTAATTATCTATTATATTTCTATTATTAATTAACTATTATTATTAATTACTTCTCCATTATATTTTCATTATTAATTAACTATTATTATTAATTATCTATTATATTTCTATTATTAATTAACTATTATTATTAATTATCTATTATATTTCTATTATTAATTAACTATTATTATTAATTATCTATTATATTTCTATTATTAATTAACTATTATTATTAATTATCTATTATATTTCTATTATTAATTAACTACATAATTATCTATTATATTTCTATTATTAATTAACTATTATTACACAATAATTGGCTATTATTATTAATTATCTATTATATTAATTAACTATTATTACAATAATTGGCTATTATTATTAATTATCTATTATATTAATTAACTATTATTATAATAATTGGCTATTATTAATAATTAGCTTGTGGACGGCAGTGGCATAGAAAAGGGATAGACTGAAGCCTCCTCCTATTAGTTAACAAAGTGCATTGTTCTCCTTAATGTCCAATCACTTGATCCCTTTTAAAGATACTTCCCGCCTATAATATTTAAATTGTGATACCCCTTTTAAATGGAATAACATCTGTACGATTTAAAAATGCTTTTTTCTTACCAATTGCTTGAAATATTTCCTAAGAGCGCGTTCTCTTATTGGTTACATCTGCTTTCGTGGAGAAGGGAAACGAATGTGTGTGCTGACTGTATAAAAAAACTATTTTAATGAAATTAGCTTTTGATTAAGAGTTTAGAAAGTTTACTCGAAATCGGACAGGTTATTTCATTGGAGAAAGTGGCAACTTACTTTATGCCAATCTGTCGCCAACATGGCACCAATATTTCGCCAATGCAGCATTGCTTGCTTGACCGAAGGGTGAAAAACCAGCCTATTTCCGCATGAGATAAGTTGTTTTTTGAGAAAAATGTATGCCTCGCCCCTCAGATTTTTTTTTTATTCTTTTTTTCCACCCTATTTCTATAACATCACAAATTGGCGGAAAAACCATTATTTTCTCATTTTCAGTCTGGCTATTATTTTGGAAAACACCGATTTCATTTTTTCAGAGAGAAAACAACTTTCCTCACTACTTTGAAAATGACTCATTTTATGGTAGGTTATGCTATGTAATATTTGGCCTTTGGTTTTGTGTCAAATGATCATCGAGATAGGTTTGATCACTGTATAATCATCGGAATATGTTTTTGTTTATCGTATAATCATCGGAATATGTTTTTGTTTATCGTATAATCATCGGAATATGTTTGTTATCGCTGTATAATCATGGGAATGCGTTTGTGACCATCGTATAATCATCATAGGAATATGTTTGCGATCATCGTATAATTATCGTAATATATCTGAACATCGTATAATTATCGTAATATATCTGAACATCGTGTAATTATCTAACAGCTTATATCTAAAAATTAGGTTTCGTGATATCAAATTAACGTAGGAAAATAGGAATCTTCATAAAAATGTCAATTATATGAGTTGAAAAGTAATGAAACAGACAAACCTTATTGAGGAATTTATTGCATTCACTTTTTCCGCCAAAACATTTTCAATTTTGGCGTGAAAACTCCAAGTTTTAATTACACTTTATTTGAATTATGGCAAATGAGATTTTTATCTTTCCCCTTCCATAATGGTCTCATTTCAATTTGCAAAATATTGTATGTGGTGAATTTGGCGCAGTATAGCCTAGATGCTCTTGCGCCATAAAAAATCAAAAAAAAAAAAATCTTGGTAAATTCTTTATCTTTTCTGTTCCTGCATCCAGGGGTAGACTGGGTCCTCTTAAATGGCTCTTACCTTGGATTATCAGAGAGCACAAGTCCTATCGCCCCTGAGAGCGCACCGGCCCGGGAGCAGGTTAATCGATTTTTGATTTCTATTGGTCGATTTGACACAATTGATCAATAGGAAGAAAGGTACGGAAGGGACTACCTTCTTTATTCTAGCTATCTTGGTTTCTTCCCATCAAAGTTTCCAATATGTCCAAAATTCCCGTTTTTTTACATCTATGTGGATTTCACTAACAAGAAAATATATATAGGTACGGCGTGAAATCTTTTTATAAGGATACCACCTAAAACAGTATTTTTTCCCCCGCCTCACAGACATAGAATGTATAGGGTACACCCTGTATATAGCGATAGCTTTCCAGCCTCGTTATGGACAAATTTCACTATTTACTTTAATTTATCTGTACATTAAATTTCGTTCAGTTTAATAGTATTTATTTTACTATGGAAGGTATTGGTCGTGAAAAGAATTCACATACTTTAAAATACGTCAGAGTGGCCCTATGTACATTTCAAACGAGCGGACTAATTCTCCAATTTTGTGAACCCGATCTGGAACTTGTCGAGGGAAGGGGACTACAGTTTTACGAGGAATGTGTACGTTTATTATTAGAAATAATGGTTTTCCACACACAGCTGCTGACCTTAGTTGAAAGTCATGGAAGGAATATACCCAAAATTGTTGAAAATGAATCAAGTAACACAATGTAACTTTACAATCTTTACTAATGACTGGTAATTGCTCTAATTATTTAGCTTTAACAATAATTATGTCCCACAGTCGTCTTATGACAAGATTGCCAGCACTCGACCGATCGCCACTGATAAGCGTCATCGGTAGCGGTCACTATATAGTTGGTGACACAAGCGAATCCCATCTCAGCCACTGCCTCCTGAATTTAGAAGGTAAGTTTGGGAGTACAGTGCCTTAGCGCAGAACTTTTGCTGTGGTGACCGAAGTCCGGATTCTTCGTAAAACTGTAGATCCAGCTTGACAACCCGTCTGGCCAACGTGGTGAGAGTAAGGCTGCTTCCTCTGTATTTCTTTCACCGTACT